>OY796660.1:67270277-67870277 GCA_963680705.1 Rhagium mordax
CAGTCATAATTAATAGATCAATAACTTAATTTTCAAGGTTAAAAGTGCATATTATACGGGATGAATACTTTAACTGTGCCGTTTGGTTTCCTGCATTACTTTCAAAGATACCATACAAATTTAAGAGAAGAAAATATTTTTGCCATATATCCCTAAAATAAACAATAAAGCAGAAACAGACACATGTTTCGAAAATGTAGGGCAGCTTAAATAACAAGAAAGGATCGGTCAGAAAGTATAATATAATATTTATACGTTTATCCGAAAGCACAATAGGTATATATCAATTTGAACCTTCATATTTAATGTGTCATATATTATGATTTCAATCAAAACAGTCATCACATCGTTTCAACTTGGCGAGATAAAAAATTGAACTTTTTAAGTAAAATTATAAAACATGAATGGATTTTTTTTATTTAAGAGCTATTTTATTATACATATACTTATATATATATATATATATATATATATATATATATATATATATATATATATATATATATATATATACTCAGTAATAGTACTAACCTGAGCCAGAAATACAAATTTTTATGCACAATCCTGAACCACCCTGACCGACCTGAACCATATATGTGGTTCAGGTTCGTTTTGCCTAATAAAAAATTATCGAGTTGTTTTATTTATAGATTGTACATTTCTTTGGAAAGTTAGGACTAACTATTTTATATGCCATTTACTTTGATGAAAAAAATGCGCGGGAAAAAAGCGCGGGAAAACAGTATTGTTTATCATACAATGGTTCAGGTTTGATAGAAAGATATGTTTTTGGGTTCGAGCTTTGCCCGCATGTCTGTGTGGCGCTGCTTTGAATTCTGTATACAAGTTCAATTATATTTCGTATAAAGCTGAACCATTAAATTTAGCAACACTGTATTCATAATATTAACGTATTTGCACTCATGAGTCATGAAGTTATTAAGGATGGTAATTCTTCATTTAAGAGATTTGAGTAATTCACCCCATTTTTGACCATGTTTGTCACAACTTTTATTGCACTTTCGACCGCTGAGTCATTTTTTGAAACATTGTTTCTAAGAAGAATGAATTACAAAAACGTTTATATTTCTTTTTTCACGACATAAGAGTACAGGGTGATTCTTTTATCAGGGGAAATGTGTTTTTATCGTAAACGGTTAATGGAAACTATTTTTTGTAAAAAGTATTATATTCTTACCGACTGTTACTAAAAACTAGGATAGAAATATAACACAAATGTGCTGGGCGCTAGGCGTCGCGACGTTACAAAATTTTTTTTTCCAGCAACACCACTTTTATTACACCATTGGAAGGGTCTTTTGATTTCGAGTGTTTTTTCTCGATATTTATTCGTTAAAAAGTTATGACGTAATATTTGCCCCCTGAAACGGGTTTTTCGCTCTCTTTAATGGGCTATAGCTCCCTTAGGAAGCACATTTGGACATACGTTTGTATGAACTTTTATTCTTATTTTCGCATGTAGAATTAGCTCCAGAATTTCTTGATAGCAATTTAATAACATGGATATATCATCCATAATAATAGGTATATCACCCATACAGGGTGTTTCTAAATTATTGTCCAGAAGTTCTGGAGCTAATTCTACATGTAAAAATAAGAATAAAAGTTCATACAAACATATGTCCAAATATGCTTCCTAAGGGAGCTACAGCCTCTTAAAGAGAGCGAAAAACCCGTTTCAGGGAGCAAATATTATATCGTAACTTTTTAACGAATAAATATCGAGAAAAATAGAATATAGAAAAAAAACTCGAAATCAAAAGACCCTTTCAATGGTGTAATAAAAGTGGTATGTTGCTGGAAAAAAAATTTGTAGCGTCGCGACGCCTAGCGCCCTGCACATTTATGTTATATTTATATCCTAGTTGTTAGTAACAGTCGGTAAGAATATAATACTTTTTACAGAAAATAGTTTCCTTTAGCCGTTTACGAGAAAAACGCATTTCACCTGACAAAAGAATCACCCTGTACCTACACATAAAAAGGAAATTATTTTAAAATCCCAGTTTTTTACAATCATGTCCTCCCGGTGATTTCTGTGTTATACTAGTTGGCCGATACAGTTCTATGACCGGTATGTATACAGTCTACTTTGATGAACTCTTAGCCAAACTTTTTTGGCCAAATACATTTTTGTAAAAATGCTGCATTTCTTGGTGCAAAGTTGTTCTAGTTTGTTCCAGTATTGAGATTTTTGAAAATTTTTGGACAGATCTTTTCGAAAAACTGTATTCAACTGTGACAATGTTAAAAAATCAAAAATATTTATCAGTGTATTAATTAAAAAATATTTATTTGCAGAATTTGCCATTTTTTTGGTATATGGAAATTTCTTTGACCTGTATTTATTTTAGGGAAATGTTTTTGATTTTTGAGAGTTGAATGAAGTTTTTTCGAAAAGTTCTGTTCAAAAAAATCAATACTGGAACAAACTAGAACAACTTTGCACCAAGAAATGCAGCATTTTTTTTACAAAATATTTATTTGGCCAAAAAAGTATGGCTAAGAGTTCATCAAAGTGTACTGTAATACATGGCTTAAGTTAAAATTATTATTTTGACAGTATTTCTGGGAAAAGAAAAATGTTTAAAAATATAGTTCATAATTTATGCGTTAAAACGGTGGAAAATTTCATTTTTCGAATTAAGCAACTAAATTTAACATTTAGATGTAACTTTGCATTATAAACAACTTTTTCAAATAACATTTTTCGATATCTTTAAAATTAAGAGTAGTTTATTCTTGAAAATTTAAATAATTTGATTTTCCGACCTAAGCGTCCGGACTAACACAAACTTTAGTAGACACTTACTCGTTTGAGACCATGCACAAACTTTTATCAAGTATAAAATTTTTCTGAAAGTCAACAACAAAATAATTTCCCATATGGTGCAGACTTTTTGGCACTGTAGTACAATTTTTGTAGTCAGGAAATTATAAGGATTTCGAAAATATAATATATAGGGTGTTCCATCAAAACCCCTAAGTTTATAGAGTTTTGCTATTTTGCGATTGTCACTTCTTTGTTTTAGTGACAGATTATTAAAATTTAGAGAAAATACTGCAAGTTTTGTATATAAAATTTTTCTGTATTCCATCAAATAAATTCTGTAGGGGGGGTGGCTAATTATAAGGGAAAACCCTGTACCTGAGTTACTTAATTCGTTAAATTGTTTAGTTTACTGTTTCGTTTCATTTTGTTTGGTTTTTAAAAATGTTTTATGGTACTTAAATAAATGAATTGTTTTTCTCTCTTATTTAGTGGCTTTTAGAATTAACAATTATTTGAAAATTTTTGGTTGTCATGGTAACCATACGTTATTGGGAGTCATTTTTCGGACTAATTCGTTGTACGTTTTTGAAAATTCATTTTCTTATAACTTTTTTATTATTAAATAATATTTCAATAAAATTTTGATAATCCAGTGGTGAAGATTTTCGACATCGAAAAATAATCAGAGAATGCCTTAAAAATGAAAATTAATTTATGAAAATTTGTGCCGAAGTAGAATGCTCTATGTATAAAAAAAAATGCGAATCGGTTGAAAAACATGGATCTTCCAGAGGTGCTCCTATTTCAAATGGATCACACTGTATATTTAACTTACATTATCCATTAATTTAGAATTCTTAATATTATATTAACTCTTAATATTAAAATTTAAAAACTGTTTTATTAATTGTTTATACTTCACCTTTGGCAATTTTTATTGTACACTACCCACCTTGGAATTTTATTATAAAATTTTTTATCACAATATTTAAAACCACAATCTCTAGTTTTGTGTATTCTTTTCTCTTGCAATGACTTTTTGTTAAAAATGCTTGCTTTTCTTAAAAAAATAAATTAATATTTATTATTAGTAATGTTAAATTTTACTGTGTTTGAAATATTAAAAATTGAAAGTAGGTATAGTTAATATTAGTTAATGAACTAAATTAATACGTATTCTTATTGGGTTGATTTTAGAGGATATCAGGTAGAATAAATATTTATGTATATATAGATTTAAGCTTTATTGACCTACAAATTTATGAAGACAAATAGTCAATAATAACAATAAACAATGAAATTTATTCAACGAGGACAATAATCTTATATATACCACAATAATTGAGAAATCTAGTAAACAAGGGAGAAATCTATTAAATTACTGAATATAAAAGATAAGAAAAAAAATGTGCATTAAAAATTTAATATTTATTATCTGTCCCCACAGTTAGAAGGGATAAAAGGGTAAACTTTTTTATTTCTCATTTTACACGGAAAACTTATTCTTCATAAATAGTTTTGCTTTTGTTAAAATTATGATTGCCATGTAAGTTAATATATCATGTACACGGTTCAGTAATAAAAAAATCTGAAAATAATGTAAGAGTAAACCACTTTTAATTTTAACGATATGAAAATTCCAAATTCCAATTTGTGGATAAATCTGCCTAATTCGACTTTTCACAATAGTTATTATATATTAGTATTAATAATGAAGTAGAAAATGATGGTCAGTAAAATGACAAATCGAGGATAAATAAATGTCACTGTCAACCACAAGCCAACTCCTCAGTTATACAGTTTTTAATTTTTATGCCACTTGATACTTCTGTAAAATTTTTTAAAAAGTCGAATTAGGCATATTTATCCACAAATT
This sequence comes from Rhagium mordax, assembly GCA_963680705.1. Lineage (NCBI taxonomy): Eukaryota > Metazoa > Arthropoda > Insecta > Coleoptera > Cerambycidae > Rhagium > Rhagium mordax. Next base: position 67,274,948 of record OY796660.1, read on the forward strand.
GGAATTCTGACAAATTTTAATTCTAAGCAACTTTTCATACCGTTATAATTGAACATAGTTTACTCTTAAATAATTTTCAGATTTTTTATTTTCTGAACACCCTGTACCTACATGATATGTTAACTTACTCCATGGCAATCATATTTTTTAACAAAATCAAAACTTTATATGAAGAATCAGTTTTCCACGTAAAATGAGAAATAAAAGTTTACCATCTTATACACTCTAACTGTGGACATACTGTATATGGAATATGTGACAGCGACCTACTTACTTTGCTAAAATTACAAAAAACAATACTTATTCCACTAAAATAGAAAATAGTAATAACATAAGATAGCAAACACAAAATTTAAGTGATAGAGAAGTGAAGAGAATATTTAAATACAAAAATATTAAGGCATACAAGAAATTAACGCACAATTTTTAATTTTCCAGTATAAATGTTGTATACAACAGCCTTAATTGACGTCCATGGTTTACCTCCAAAAATATCGGGATAAGTCTCGACAAGTTTATCAACCTCATGCCTCTTAGGAGCCCGTTTGTTTTTAATGTTCTCTGCAAAATACGATGCAATGATCTTTTTCTCATTGCTACTCCAAGAGATTTTTTGTTTTTGCACAACCCTTTTATTTATTTTATGTTCTTTATTTAAACGGTTCTCTTCAATTTGAACTGGCTCATTTTCCGTCGGATTTTGGCTCTCAGATTCATCATACTCTTGGGCAAGCTGTTCCATCGTCGTTTTGTCGTTTATCAAATCTAAGTCGATATTAATGTCATCAAGGTGCATCCCCTTAAATTGCTCTGCTCCCCCATGCGACATTAGAAGTAGAAGTTTGGATACTTTTGCCGTTTGGTACAAGCTATCCGGCAATCTATAAAAATTACAATGAGTATTCAAAGTGTGCCCCATAAAATTAGATAACTGTTCTAAATCTTTTTTTGAAAAATTAAGTAACTGTGTTACAGTGGCAAGGTGTTTCCTTAAATTTGTTGCAGTAATACTTTGAACGTTTTGTATACCACATTTTTTTACGTATTTCTGTAAAGTCTTCGTGCCATCAAGAAAATTCGTCCCAGCAGTGTGAAAAACATAATCGTTATTTGTAGTAAACTTGTCTCGAATTCCAATTAAAAAATCAAAATTCTTCCTCATATCAGGGGAGAGCAAGACAGGTACACCTCGGCCTCTTTTGCCTCTAATTACAAAACGACTGTATGATTTTAAAAGTATTTTTTCAGTTTCTGTTAGGCAGCTTTGAAATTCCCCCTGTTTATTTACATCTAAATCAATAGAGTTGTACGTTTGAATTTTGACTTGTGCAACTTCCGCCGGTCTCCTCCTGTTCAACAGAATTATTTGACAATAAAGTACTTCTTTTAAGCTGTTGTACGCTGATTGGTCGTTTATGTTTTCTTGCAACTTATCATAACTTTCTTGGGCCATTTGTTCTAAAAAGTCATTTAATTTTTTCAAATCTGCAGTAAGGGGTACCAGTTCATTTTTATTCCATGTCTTCTCATTTAAATTCGATGCAGCTTGTGCCGATATTTCGTTAGACCACTGTGATTCTATAAGGGTTTTCAAAATATTTGCTTCTTTTCTTTGTTCGTTGGTATTCGGAATTTGTACCAGATGAATAAAAGCTAGGTCACAGCATTTTTTTAAAAGTGTTCCAAAGTTCATGGCCAAAGTTGGAGAATGATATGTATCTGTCTCATGATTATAACAAGCTATTTCATTAACTTGATCAATGATGAGCTTGAAATGACGTGGACGGAGTAAATCAATTAGGTCCTTAATTGATTCATTTTTCATTCGGGCCAATCGCAGCAGCTTCGCTAACCGTCTCATATCTTGCCTTACTACGTCTAAATTTCCCTTGCTCCTCCGACCTTTTAAGTAAGAGTACCCATAGTTGCATATAAGGAAATCTTTTTTAACAATCATGTTAATTTCATCAGCTCTCATCCGCGGCCACAGTACTTTTTTCAGTAGCGTATCGTGCTTTATTAAACTACCCAACAACAGTGTGGTATGACCATCACTTTGTGAGGTTTGTCGCTTATTTTTGCCTGAATCGGAATTTTTAGGGCAACGCTTTGTATGCCTAAACAGAAACCGTTTTTTATAAAATCCAAGGCAATGTGCACAAGGAAGATAATCGTCCGTCGATTTTCCGCTAGTACTAGTACTAGGAACTCTTTTGACTGGTCGGAGTTGGGTGTTGGTTCTGTTTTGAACAAAGTTTCCTTGCTTTCTTAAAAAAGATAAAGCTTCTCTTCTTTGCCGTGAATTTGAAGGGAATGACAAAATTCGTTGGGTATCAAGTTCAGCTGAATGCCAAGTAAATAAATGCCTAGCAAAGTGGAATACATCTTTATCGCAAAATAAACAGAAATCCTTCTTATCTTTATAATTTTTTCTTTTTATCTGTTCAACGTGCACCTGTAATAAAAATAAATTTGAAAAAAAAATAGTATTCTGTTGCCGTTATATCGAGTAACATAAAACAATATGTTACATCAATGGTTTTGAAAAAAAATGGTCACGGAGTTTTTTATTTAAGTAGTTAAATAAAACAAGACCAAAAGCTTTATAGTCATGAATAAAAAATAATATTTAAAAAAGTGAAATTTATAACGAAGACTGAAGATGAATCGGACTTTAAACTTAAAACGAAACACATTTTAATTTCAAAAATCTCACCTCGCTTTCAACTAGTTTTTCTAAATTATTCTGTTGATCAACCGCAACTTCCATTTGAGTATCAAAATTTTGCGAAATTATGGGAACGTCAATATTTGATTTCGGTTCTGAATGCTGAAAAAGAACATTTTGAAGTATTATTCTAATTATAGTACAGCGGATTAGCTAACCTATTGTGCACTTTTTGATAAAAGCACCAAATTTGGCACAGAGGTAGACCGATGTAATATGAACAATTTTGGATGTGGAGCCATCGGCCAACTGCCCCCTGGCGGTCGTGGAGGCCATTTTCCAAAATGGCTGCCAGTGGACACCCGAAAGACAACAGAAGTTAGATAAAATTTGCTGCTGAAGGTTTTAGTGAATGTTTATTGAATGTTTTGAATGAGAGATAGTTCGTAAGTTATATACAGGGTGTCTCAAATTGCTTGATTTTGGCTGGTTTTCTTATTTCCAGACCAGGTAGAGAAAAACTGACATATGAGTCTAGAGCTCGATTTTTGTGAAACGTCGATTGGTGAAAACCACATTTCGATATCTCTAGCCGTTTCCGAGATATCGGCAAAAATTGACATTTTACAGATTCCGAAAAACTTTTTTTAATGTTAAAAAATGTAATTTTTAAAGAGAAATGTGTTATATTGGCAGCAAGGATGACTAGACATATCTTGGCATATATATTTTTAGAAAGCTTATATTTTTTTCCTATTTTCTAAAGTCAAATCCAACTATGGTTTCCACAAAGTTAGCTTTGATATCAGACAATCGAAAAGCGATATATTTTTTTTGACAAATGCACCTTATTCTACGTCAAAAAGTGCCTGTAGAAAGTTTTTACTGTTTGAAAAATATCCACAAATAAAAAAGTTGACAGTTTTTCGGAATGTGTAAAATGTCAATTTTTGCCGATATCTTGGAAACGGCTAGAGATATCGAAATGTGGTTTTCACCAATCGGCGTTTTACAAATATCGACCTCTAGACTCATATGTCAGTTTTTCTCTACCTGGTCTAGAAATAGGAAAACCAGCCAAAATCAAGCAATTTGGGACACCCTGTACAGGGTGAGTCAATAGTGCGTATTTCTTTTGTATCCCCTGTCTCGTTAGAGATAGAGGCATGGTTCAAAATTTTAATTAAATTGTGAGAAAAAGTAAATTTTTTTAAATTATTATCAATTATACAGGGCGATCCGTTAAAGTGGTAGATGAAAGAATATACATATATTTTTTAAAATGGAATTAGCCAATTTTTTTATTATGTTTGAATACCACTATGATGGCCTATTCAGCGGTAAAATATTTTTAAAATTTGTTGGATGGTTAATGAAATAAAAAATATTTTTACGGAAAGTTGATGTTTGCAGGTATCATTTTGAAAATTGGTTTTGGACTTATTTTTGGAGAGTAATTTTTTTTCTTTGACATGGTAGTAGTGTATGCCATTAACTATTAGCTGATGTAAAAAATATTTCTTTCATACAAGGTGTTCATAAGCGCACTGCTAACTTATAAATATTCAAACTACCAAAATTCTACTCTTTCAAATGGAACGCCTATATATTTTTGTAAGAAATTGTGTAATTTTAATTTCTCTGCAATTTTGATATGATATGTCCTATACCTAAAATGAATAATTTTCTAGATGTAGTTGTTTAGGTGTAAATAGGTATGTTTTATTCAGAAAAGTCAACGTACCTACCTTTGAAATTATTTCATAGAAACGAAGACATTTAATTTCAGTTACTTTCAATTTTCTTTAGTTTTCACTAAAAAATGAATTTTACGAAACATGAATTAATGACAGAAATTGTTTTTTGGCCTCCAGAACTTACGCTCAAAAGTATTCTCACAGAACCCATCCACAAGAAGCATCTTCCAAAAGTTTAAAAACAGATTTGAAGAAATAGGTGACATTTCTTATAAAAAAGTCCATCGTAGAAAAAGTACTACAAATGAAGATAACGACTTTTTTATAGGATATCTCACCTGTTTCTTCAAATCCGTTTTTTTAACTTTTGGAAGATGCTTCTTGTGGATGGGTTCTGTGAGGATACTTTTGAGCGTAAATTCTGGTGGCCAAAAAACAATTTCTGTCACTTTCACCAAGGGTATACATCATACCAATTAATTCCTGCTTCGTAAAATTCATTTTTTAGTGAAAACTAGGAGGTTTGCAACAATATTGAAAATATCTAAAATTAAATGACGTTAAATGTCTTTGTTTCTATGAAATAATTTCAAAGGAAATATTACACAATTTTTCTACATCAGCTAATAGTTAAAGTATGGCATACACTACCACCATGTCAAAGAAAAAAATTACTCTCCAAAAATAAGTCCAAAATCAATTTTCAAATTGATACCTACAAACGTCAGTTTTCCATAAAAATATTTTTTATTTCATTAACCATCCAACAAATTTTAAAAATATTTTAGAGCTGAATAGGCCATCATAGTGGTATTCAAATATAATAAAAAAAATTGGGTCATTCCATTTAAAAAATATACAGTGTGTCTCACTTTTCACCACTACACCCCAATATCTAGGCCATTTGTTGATCGATTTAGATCAAATTTGGTATACTTCTTTTCTTTCAGATTGTGTTTAAAAAGTTATTAATAAAAAATGTTTTCAAAATTAAATACGCCTACTATGATCAAAAGATATTGGCAAAAATTATGAATTTATATTAGCGATTGAGATAGGGTTTTTGTTTTTACAGATTCTTGTTTTTACAGATTCTTGTTCAGCATGACCTAAAACGCCTGTATACACAAAAAAAAGTAATAAAAATCTAAGATTTCAAAAATAATCACCCTACTATTCCAGTTATTTATTAATAAAAGTTGAGTTATTTGATATTTTCTAAAAAAAGTGTCCTAATGCTTAATTAGCGTCATTATATCACCCAACTACCAAGTTATGTAAATATCCGACAATAAATAACTGGAATAGTAGGGTGATTATTATTGAAATCTTAGGTTTTTATTACTTTTTTTTTTTGTGAAGGAATGAATATTTTTTAACGAAATTTGGTATACAGGCGTTTTAGGTCATGCTGAACAAGAATCTGTAAAAACAAAAACCCTATCTCAATCGCTAATATAAATTCCTAATTTTTGCCAATTTCTTTTGATCATAGTAGGCGTATTTAATTTTGAAAAAATTTTTTATTAATAACTTTTTAAACACAATCTGAAAGAAAAGAAGTATACCAAATTTGATCTAAATCGATCAACAAATGGCCTAGATATTGGGGCGTTGTGGTGAAAAGTGAGACACACTGTATATTCTTTCATCTACCACTTTAACGGATCGCCCTGTATAATTGATAATAATTAAAAAAAAATGTACTTTTTCTCACAATTTAATTAAAATTTTGAACCATGTCTCTATCTCTAAGGAGACAGGAGATATAGAAGAAATACGCACTATTGACTCACCCTGTATATAACCTACAAACTATCTCTCATTCAAAACATTCAATAAACATTCACTAATACCTTCAGCAGCAAATCTAACTTCTGTTGTCTTTCAGGTGTCCACTGGCAGCCACTTTGGAAAATGGCCGCCAGGGGGCAGTTGGCCGATGGCTCCACATCCAAAATTGTTCATATTACATCGGTCTACCTCTGTGCCATATTTGGTGCTTTTATCAAAAAGTGCACAATATGTTGAAATATCCTATGCTGCCGCACTATTAGCAATAAATTACTTAATCCCACTCCTTCATCAAAAATATCTTATTTACCTTGTCTTCCGCCTCCAAAGGAAAATAGTTAGGATTGCTGCTAATATTATCATTACTTATATCCGATTTAGTTTCAGAATCCTAAAAAAATAAATATTTTTCAAAAATATTGCTTTTTTTGAATAAGCACATATTTACCTCGTCTTCGGTTTCCGAAGGAAAATAGTTAGGGTCATTAATACTATCATCATTGCTGCTTTCATAACTTGTTCCTGCAATTATCTCCGGTGACCTAGTTTCGGCAAATTCTTTTGATTGTTCCTGTTGATCAGTTTCGATTGTAGCCTCTCCTTTTATTTGATAAGCCGAAATTTCCCGAAGAACTGTGGGTAAAAACACTGGAATGAAAATATCCGGTTTGGGTTCTGAATCCTAAAAAAAATAAAAGTTTTTAAAAAGTATTTCCACTATTATTTAAATAATTAAACCCATTGCATTTCCTGAATAAGAATATATATTTACCTCGTCTTCAGTGTCTGAAGGAAAATTGTAGGGATCTTTTTTACTAGTATTGCAGCTACCATGACTTGTCTCTGAAACGACCTGCGATGAATTTGTTCCATTATCAAAGTTAAACAATATACTAGCTTCGCCGTAATTTTTTCTAATTTCTGTTGCATTTTCAATTGCATTTTTTTCTTCTTTAGGTACTGTAGCTGATGGAATAATGACTACATTCGATATAATGTTTACATTTTTTGAGGCATCTTCATACGCAATGGCCAGATTTGGTTTGGTTCCTGATTCCTAAAAGATAATATTATAGCTTGATTAATTAACACCTGTTTCTTTCTTTCCTTATTTGGAATTTATTACCACATTCTTGAATATTTTGAAGTCCTTGATAATCTAGAAAATATCTGGCTTTTTTTTTAAATAACCTTTACTTACGCCTTACGCCTCTGACTTTACGTCAAAGGAACAGTTAAATGTTGGTTTACAGTAGCAGAATATAAATAAAATAAAGATAAAATAATGATATTTCGCAGACGTTTCGAAAACTCAACTGTTTTCTTCCTAAGTGCTAAGATTCTTTTTTATATGTATAAATCGTGAAATTACGCAATATTTTCACGTTACTTTAAAAAAAAATTCAGGTTATCCGGGAATTCAAAGTATTCAAGAATATGGTAATAAGTACCAAATAAGAAGAGAAAGAAAATTAAACGATGCCACAAATAACTTTTAGACAACATTAGTTAACACCTTTTTAAACAATTTCAACTAAAATTGCTTAAACAGAAGCGTACTGACCGATGTTGACTGTAGTCGGGTAACGAAATAAGCATAGCCCATAAGAACCTAGAAAAAATTCCGAATTTTCTGAAATTTTCAGGAAATGTTCTATATTATATTATTATTATTATTATATATTATTATTTATTATATTAAATCCACATTGTGCGTTAGCCGCCATATTGTAAAAATGGTAATCAAGCATAGCAATAGAAAATATTTATTATCACTTGTTTTTCAATAAATTTTGAAAATTCGAGAAAGAAAATAACCACATAATACCATAGCATATGACGACATTTTTATTCATTTTTAAAACGAACCGTTAACGTATTTTATATTGAAAAATATTTAGACATTAGTTCTTCTTAAGCAATTTCCCTCAATTTGCTTGAAAATTAAAAATAATTTTGAAAAATGTCTCAAATTAAATTTGTAGAGAAAACAATTCTAAATAATGCAGTTTTTTCAGGAAATGTTCTATATTATATTATTATTATTATTATATATTATTATTTATTATATTAAATCCACCTTGTGCGTTAGCCGCCATATTGTAAAAATGGTAATCAAGCATAGCAATAGAAAATATTTATTATCTCACTTGTTTTTCAATAAATTTTGAAAATTCGAGAAAGAAAATAACCACATAATACCATAGCATATGACGACATTTTTATTCATTTTTAAAACGAACCGTTAACGTATTTTATATTGAAAAATATTTAGACATTAGTTCTTCCTAAGCGATTTCCCTCAATTTGCTTGAAAATTAAAAATAATTTTGAAAAATGTCTCAAATTAAATTTGTAGAGAAAACAATTCTAAATAATGCAGTTTTTTCAGATTTGTGATTGTTCAAAAATTAACGGAGTCATGAATTTTTAAAGATAAACAGCGCGCGAGTTTTACTTTATACCTATGCAGTTTACGGCTAGGTCAGAGTGTTTGCTTAACGTGTTCGTGTTTACGTTGACAAATTTCCGAATTTGATTCGAGATAGTTTTATTTATATTTGGATTATTAGTTCTACTAATATTTTACATTGAATATACAGTATGTCCCCGGATTGAGTTTACAAGAGGGAAAACTTCTTTAATTTTGATATTAAGAAATATACTTGTCAGCACTTAACTATGTACGCAGCAAATATTCAAAAAATAAAAATTTGTTTCTTCATAAAAAGTTTTCCTTCAGTTAAATAAGAATGCCACTGATAAAAATAACATTTCATGTACCCTGTACATGAAATGTTATGTTATTAACAAGCAATAATGTGAAAATAATACAAGAATAAAGTACCCTGATGTTTAGTTTTATACAAAAATGTCAAAGGAATATAGTATTTTAATTGTTTTAAATCCACGAAATCCGTGATGGAAACGTCGACGGACAGTTTTTTTAATTATCACTTAAAAATGGTGATCCATATAGGGTAATTATTATAATTTCAGTGTCCGAACCGTCAAAATGTCAAGTTATTGATCATGTTAACAATAATTGAATATTAAAAGTATAAAATTTTTATATTCCCACTAAGCTATGGTCGGATCACCATTTTTAAGTGAAAATAAAAAAATATATATCCGTCGACGTTTTTATCACGTATTTGGTAGTTTTAAAACAATCAGAATCTTTTATTTCTTTGACATTTTTGTATAAAGCTAAAAATCAGCATATAGTGAAGTCAATAGAGGTTGAAAATATGCATTGTTTCGGAATAATTACGGGAAGCTTCGATTTTCCTAAAACCTTTTGATATCACTTTTACATAGCTTAAAATAAAAAGTTATAAACATATAATTGTGAGGAAATTGTTTATTAATTATTTAAACAAAAAAACTTTTCTTTTTAATCAAAATTATTATAAGTTGAGTAAGTTTAAGGCAATTTAATTCTAATTGACATATTAGGGGTTTTCGAGGTCGCTAAAACAGATTATGATGTCAAAAAAAGGTTAATCAAAATGGCTGATCCAATATGGCCTACTTTTCGATAAAAATTTCATTAATAATTACTACAAGTATTATTTTTCTTGGGTATATCGGTCATATATATAAACAAATTTATTTATTATTTTTTTTCTAACGTTTCGGTTCATTTATAACCATCATCAGAGAATTATTATTTTGTGTTTGCTTGATCTTAATTTAAACTACATTTTTTAATGTGATGTATTGAGTGTCTTAAAGGCACTTTAAGACACTCAATACATCACATTAAAAAATGTAGTTTAAATTAAGATCAAGCAAACACAAAATAATAATTCTCTGATGATGGTTATAAATAAACCGAAACGTTAGAAAAAAAATAATAAATAAATTTGTTTATATATATGACCGATATACCCAAGAAAAATAATACTTGTATTAATATCAACGGTCAAGAAAAAACCTAGAATATATATCTATATATTAATAATTACGTAACTAGATAAATTTTAAACAAATTGCGCTCAGATCAACTTATTCAATATGGTATTGGTCTCAAAAAAATAATATACGTATCTCGATACAAAAAGTAAAAATGGTTTACACAAAATAAAAGATTTTTATTAAACACAATACATATTCAAATTATATTGAACGATATAAATTAATTTTTAAATTAGACCCAGACCCAGAGCGTGCGGGGAAGATGATGCTATCTCTTTCTGTTATTCAGGCATTATAATTTGACTCATGGCCCTGTACCACGTGAATATTTTGAATATGTTTTCGATATTTTAAACAGGATAAAAATTTTAGAAACATTAATATCGAGTCGATTTACCGAAAAATACTTATTAGTTTCAATATTTCGTAAAAAGTGTAAGTTTATACTGGATGGGGCGTTTAAGTTGACAATCGCAAATTAGAAAAAAGTGTTTCAGACATGAGTTCCATCATTTCAAAGCGGGATCTAATGGCTATAAGTTTTTTAAATATGGTGAAGGTCAACTTCGTTTTTTTTTAATGTAAACCTCTATTTTCATTGCTTAATTACTCACAAACAATGAGTTGAATTAGAAAAATGGTAGTAACAAAAGCTGTTTATTTTTTAGCGCTAAATATGAATCTGTAAAAAAATAGGGATTTATATTAAAAGAAACAAAATTGACCTTCAAATGGCCGCTTCCCGGAATTTTTCCGAAGTGAAAACTTCTATTTACTCCACTAATACTTGACTCTGTGTTTTAAGAATCAAATGTTTCGTAATACCAAAAATAATTAAATTTTCCCTCTTGTAAAACGGCGACATACTCTATATTATTATATTATTATAATATAGTGTTAGTAAAATAATAATTAACAAAATTTTTCTTTTTAGGGGAAACTTCTTGGTTGAAATTTGATCTAGTGTTATTTAGTTTCCATTCTTATTATTTTTTTTCCCTAGAGATGCCTTTTATTCTTTTTACATCTAATATTAATAATATCTATTTCTTGGTTAATATTATTTGATAGAGTGTTCTAGTTTTGGATTTCTTTCTGATTATTTGTTTAGATTTCTGGAAATTCCTTCAAATTTTTTACATCTAATATTAATCGGACCTGCGTGTTTAAAAAATGGAAGACCGTTGGTGTATATTTTACTGTTAAGAAGCGTTTAAATACTCATCTCATGGTGCTACATACAAAATGTAGGAAATAATACACACATACATCAAACTACAGTGCAGCAGTATAGTGCTGCTACATCTGAGGTACAGGGTGTTCATTTTTATTTTTACACCCCCCTTAACTTTGTTAGTTTTGGAAAAAGAAAAAAGTGTAAAGACAGAAGTTTTAGGTATTTTTGCGTAGATTTTAAATACGATATCAGAAAAACAATTGCTAAAAACACTTATAATACAAACTTGTATTTTTTTTATAGTAACACGCTGTATGTATGTAAATAGTTCAAAAACCGCAAAAGATAAAACAGTGTTATATATTTTTGAGAAGCTATTTTCATGCTCTTCCGTATTCCGCAAATACATACAGCATGTTATCAAACAAAAAGCACAAGTTTGTATTATAACTTTTTTTGGCCTTACTGAATTGTTTCTCTGATATCATATTTAAAATCTACGTAAAAACAACTAAAACCTCTGTCTTTACACTGTTTTTGTATTTCCAAAAATAACAAAGTTAAGGGGGGGTGTAAAGATATAAATGATCAGCCGTACCTGAGTTGGATCAGAAATCTTTTAGGTTTGGAACTGAGAATAAATTCGATTTTAAAGAAAATTGCGTTTTTGTAAGAGGTACATTTTATATACTTTACGCGCACGCGCTTATTTTTGAAAATTCATAACTCCCTTAATTTTTCAATAATCACAAATCTGAAAAAAACTGTATTATTCAGAAATGTTACCTCTACAAATTTTATTCAAGATGTTTTTCAATATTTTTCTTAATTTTCTAGTTTGAGAAAATTCTCTTAGAAAGAGCTAATGTCTAATTATAGTTCAATATAAGGCATGTTAAAGGGTCTTTCAAAAATGTAATAAAAATGTCGTCATCTGATAGTACCTATAGGTATGGATATTTTCTTTTTTGAATTCTTAAAATTAGTTAAAAAACAAGTAAGATAATAAATATTTTCTATTGCTATGTTTGGTCACCATTATTTCAATATGGTGGCTAACGCTCAAAGTGGATTTTTTGAGACTTTTAATATAGCAATATATTACTAATAAAGACAATTTCCTGAAACTTTCAGAAAGTTTGGAATTTTTTCGAGGTTCCAAATTTCCTTGCCCGACTACTGTGAAATTCTTCATGAAAGGGTTACTCAAGTAAGTGTTGAAGATATTAGTGTGACTTTTGTTCAGAAACTCTTTGATTGAAATGCTCTATACATAAAATGTTAAATAATTAGAATGTATAAAAAATTAATGAATTAATATGAGTATACTTAATAGAATACGAAAATACAAAAATATTTACCTACCTGATGTTTATTATCCGAAGAAACATTGTTTGGAAAATAATTTCTCGGAGATGTGAGCTCCGACACACTTATTTTATTTTGTTTGGCTAAACACATAATTTTTCTCGTTCTAAGGGACATGATTGTATAAAAACCGAGATAATAACGCACTCTAACGCACCCACTAATATCAATCACTGAGGTCCAAAAGATTTATTTACTCGGTATATCTTACCCTAAAGAGAGAACAACACAGACTGTTAGTTTAATAAACTATCACGTGTTGATTGCCAAACAAATTCTAAACCCCTAATCAACATTTTTTACTTACACATTGTGATTTTTCTCTGAACATTTGGTCTATTTATTTTTTAAGAATAAGAGGCTGAAATAAAGTAAAGGTCAATGGTTACAATGGTTAAACTTCTTGCACATGTTTCTCACAGACAAAACATTTTTATTGTTGTCAAGTGTTTGTTACCATTTTACAGAAAGACCGAGGCACTTGGGTATTTAAATTTTAAAGGAATATAATATATCACTATTAAGCTGTATTTCTATAGTTTGATATTTTTGGCATAAACTAACGCAAATAATAATAAATCTTGCAAATATATGCCAGTATTATAAAAATATAACGTATAAATTTTTATTTTTTCCTGACCGTTGAATTTAAATACTAGTTAAATTTTCTTGGGAATATCGGTCACAATTATAAACAATTTTATTTTCTAACGTTTCGGTTTTTATTAACCATCATCAGAGAAAATTTATTTTTCATTTGTTTGTTTGAAATATTTAACACTTGCCTTTAACACTCGAAGCAGCGTACCAACAATAAAAAATGTAATAGTATTTGTTAAATATTTCAAATAAACAAATGAAAAATAAATTTTCTCTGATGATTGTTAATAAAAACCGAAACGTTAGAAAATAAAATTGTTTCCTAATTCCTTTCGTTTTCAAGATAGATCGTGTTAAAAAAATTTTTTAAATATTATTTATTTCTTATTTCTCAATTTCTTTTCGTTTTTTTTTCAACGTTTTTTCACAATGAAAAATTTTCCCCTCGATTTTTCATTTTGGGGGTTTATGAAAAATGAAGTATATTCCGAAGAAATAAACAATGAAGAGCATTTATGGAACAGAGTTATTGAAGCTGCTGATCGGTTTCGTAATAATCCCGGGATATTTCAGAGATGTCGTCAATCAATTTGGTTTCCATTGTTTCATTAGTTATTTAAGAGAACATGGATATTTTATTAAATTAAATCGAAAGTAAATTTTTCATTGTGAAAAAACGTTGAAAAAAACGAAAAGAAATTGAGAAATAAGAAAAAAAATAATATTTTTAAAAAATTTTTAACACGCTCTATCCCGAAAACGAAAGGAATTAGGACCTAAGTGTATACGAACTTTTTTCATTATTTTACGCTCCTCTACCTTGTGGCATTATGCATTGCACTTTTTTCATGGTCACCCTGTATATGAAGACAGTAGAAGGCTAGTTTTGCTTTCCCAAAAAATTAATATTTTAATATCTACCGGAGCAAACATATGACATATTTATATGGTTCAAATCAGAAAAACGTATAGAATCCGAAAATATAAAAAAATACAGGGTGTTCCATTTACAAAAAACATAACTTGTATCGGTAGATCGCAAATACGATGTTCAATTGTCAAAATGGGATTTTTAAACCCTTAACATGTCCTACAACTTTTACTTGAAACTTTTTTCTCTAAAATTACAAATTAAAAAGTTATCGGGGTGATCATTTTCGGTGGAAAACCCCGTACATACATATTGTACTTGATTAAGCTGAAATCGGAATTAGGTATATGTATTCCGAGAAAAATATGAAACTCTGAGAAAATATGTTTTCGACGACATTTTTGAAAAAAGTTTCCAACAATATTTATTTACAATAAATCAAGTGAGAAATCATTGGTTACCAATAACTTTTCAAATTAATATTATTTTTCGCATTTTGACTGATAATATGCTATTTTACTAAATTCAAAATCGTTTAATAAAGTGGCACTTTGCCATATGAAAATGTCACTTTACTAATATAGTAATGTTAATAAAAAACGGTTTGACAGAAAATATTTCATATATACCTTCTCGTGTTTGTCCTTCGATTTTTAAAGAAAGTAAGCTCAAAGTTGCTTCTCGAGCGGCATTTAAAATTTTCTAAATTGTTTTCAGTAGCAAGATTCATTTTTATAATTAATAATAACTTAAAATCAATTTGACTCACAAAAATTATATGTAGGTACTTAACTGTTATTATATAAATAAAGCCGTGTCAGTTACTATATTACGGAAATACTATGACATTTTTTAAATTTCAAATTTTGTAATGCTTTTATACAGTCTATCACTATTTGCTTCCATATCACTAACCATAGGTGATATGGAATCGCCCAAGTAACCTACATATGCAGGTAAAGTATGTACACTTACCAATGAATCACTCTGTATATATGTTGTATCTTATATTTTACTGTTTTTTATTTATTCCAAATTTCGTGAACAATATTATTTATACCAGCAGCATCTGCAATCTGCATGGTTATCAATCAGGTTAGCCATGAATGAAAAACAATTAATTTGACACTTATGCCTTACAGAAGCGTCAAATTAATTGTTTTTCATCCATGGCTAACCTGACTGATACGCATGCAGATGCTGGTGGTATAAATAATATTGTTCACGAATATTGTCTAAAAGTTATTTGTGGCATCTTTCTGTATTTTCTTTCTGTTCTTATTTGGGATTTACGGCCACACTTCTGAACATTACCCAGATAATCTGAAAAATATCTGGATTATTTAAAAAATAACCTTTACGCCTGTGACTTTACGTCAAAGGAACAGTTAAAGGTTGGTTTTTTGACATAAAATATAATTAAAATAAAATAAAAACAATGATGTTTTTACACAAGAGAAAGACTACTTAGCATTGAAAAAGGAAACAGATTAAGTTTCCGAAACGTCTGCAAAACATCATTGTTTTTATTTTATTTTAATTATATTTTATGTCAAAAAACCAACCTTTAACTGTTCCTTTGACGTAAAGTCACAGGCGTAAAGGTTATTTTTTAAATAATCCAGATATTTTTCAGATTATCTGGGTAATGTTCAGAAGTGTGGCCGTAAATCCCAAATAAGAACAGAAAGAAAATTGTTCACGAAATTTGCAATAAATAAAAAACAGTAAAAGATAAGATACAACATATACAGGGTGTTTGGGTAAAAGTATTCAGAAATCCAAAGGCATGTAGTACTCATCAAAATAAGCCAAAAAGTTGATATAAACTTTGTTCCAAAAACGGTCCTTTTAAGGGGCTTCTAAAAAAGATGTTTTTGTCACATATTTCGAGAACCGATCAATATATTTTAATGAAATTTTCTATGGTAGAATACTTTTTTGTGCTTAACAAAATGGTAAACCTTAAATTTCAAAATTCTTCAGGGGCGTTCCTACATGGGGGTGTGTCAGGAATGTCGCCCCCTTATTTTCTCTGCACTTAATTTTTTCACTATTCTGATAAAAATTTTCAAAATTTCAAGCAATTTTACTTCAAAAAGATCCTCTTTCTAAAACTTCATAAATTGAACCGTCTTTGAGATAAATGAATTTGAAATTTAGTATGCACAATATGCACATCTGCAAAATACCAATGCTTTTTAAATAATTTTATTTAGTTTCATTTCTAATACAAAATGATGTATACTATAGAAAAGTATTCTACCATAGCAAATTTTATTAGTTAATTTGATCGGTTCTCGAAATATGTACGAAAATGATCTTTTTTCTTTTTTAGAAGCCCCTTAAAGGGGCTACAGCCCCCTTAGGAACCATTTTTGGAACAAAGTTTATATGAACTTTTTGGCTTATTTTGATGAGTACTACGTGCCTTTGGATTTCTGAATACCTTTACCCAAACACCCTGTGTATATATATTTAAAATCACAAAAAACACAGATTTAAAAAATGTAAAAAATATAGGGTGTTCCATTTAAAAAAATGTAAGTTAGGTTTGTCCCGCTTTTAAGGAACACCCTGTATATTCTTTGCAGGTGTTTTAAATGAGTTCATTTGATTCACTACAACTTTTATTTGAAACATTTTTTCCTAACTCGAAAAATAAACAAAATATAGGGGTGGGCCTTTTCGTTGGATAACCCGGTACACTTGCAGGTAATAAACAAATTACTGGTTACTGCCAATGACTTTTCAGCAATTATTTTATAGAGAATAACTTTTTCTCGAAAAATTATTAATAATAGGACTTGCCGGATTAGTTTAAGTCCATCCGGGGGGACACACGATATAAATATAATAAAATTGAATTACAGATTAATAAATATTTAAAATAAATGCAACTGTTTGACAACTGAGTTTAACTGATTTAAAGCTCAAATAAATTAAATTTTTTGTGTATTTTGTCAACTATTATTTTTAGTAATGCATTATTTTTGTAATGGTAGCTATACAAGTAATCCATGTAGGAGCTACGGCGTTACTAATGCTTTTGTACGGAAACCTCATTTTTTTTAAACATTTTTGAATTCTAGGCATATTTGATGTAACTACCTCACAAATTCGACTGTTTCCAAAATATTGAAAATTTTACTATTTTAATGTTTATCTTAGTTTTTTGTTCTCTAAGAAAGTCGACCTCAGGTATTATTAAAATGGCCTGGAAGTAAAAATTTTCTCATAAACCGCAAACTGATATTTAAATTGAAAAGGGAAAATTAAGATAGAAATGTCTGCCATATGTCAGAAAATAATTTCTAATGCACACCTTTTAAAAATAAACAAGATAGTGCTCTTTCAAATAAATAGCAAGTTATTAACAAAAAAAAATGGATATTAATTTCAAACCTCAAACCTAAAAAAATATTATTATTTACTCTAGCCTTTTAGAATTTAACTATCCAAAATGTGTCCATATCGTTTACGAAAAGGTACTCGCACTTAAGAATAATACAAATTCTCTGTGCTGAGTTATGACCCCTGAAAATAAAGGCAAGCAGGTAGCTTATAGTTTAGTGTAAAATTGGCAACGTTGAAATGGTTCAGGATATGTCATTGAATTATGTATTACCGTATACAGTGGCTCAGGTTAATCTTATTAGTATACTGATTCAGGATTGCATCATAAATATGTATATATACAGCTATGTTTATTTATAAAAATATGAAAGTATACTTTACAAAATAGGTTGTCCGACCCCATACATACGCCAATATATACAAATATTTCTTATCTACCTCTTCTATAAATAGGTGGTTCAGGATAGTATGGATTATCTGGTGATTCAGGATTGATAGAATGATGTATATATATATATATATATATATATAGAGAGAGAGAGAGAGAGAGATAAAGAGAGAGAGAGAGAGAAATATGGGAGAGAGAGAGAGAAAGAAAGACGAAGACGAAGACGAAGACGAAGACGAGGGCGAGGACGAGGACGAGGACGAGGACGAGGACGAGGACGAGGACGAGGACGAGGACGAGGACGAGGACGAGGACGAGGACGTGGACGTGGACGAGGACGAGGACGAGGACGAGGACGAGGACGAGGACGAGGACGAGGACGAGGACGAGGACGAGGACGAGGACGAGGACGAGGACGAGGACGAGGACGAGGACGAGGACGAGGACGAGGACGAGGACGAAGACGAAGACGAAGACGAAGACGAAGACGAAGACGAAGACGAAGCCAAAGAGAACGAGAACGAGAAAGAGAAAAGAAAAAGGAAAAAAAAATAACAAATAAATGTTATACAAACATTTCTTAATGCCTTCTTCGCTTTTAAGGAACAGCCCTTTATATGAAAATAAAACTGCCCTTTATATGAAAATAAAAGGACTGTAATTAAAAAAACGCTACTATAAATTATTCTTCAAATAATTTCGAAAATTAGCTATACGAAACGAGAAAACAATGAATATATTTTTGTTTGGTGTTTCTAGTAATAAACAATATAATAATAATGTAAATAGGCAAAAGCAAAAAACACACTACACACATGTAGTATGTGCCTCGGTACTTCATGGTATTCACACGCGGTGTGGCCTATTTGTCAGAATTTAAAGCTAATATATAGGATTAATACAAATATTTATAGGATTAATAACAACCCACTCCTAAATAGCAAATTCTGTTGATTTTTCATCATTTGTCATAAATTAAACAAACCAATAAAATCCGGTTAGTGGTCATAATACGAAAGGGAAAATATTAATTTGATAATAAAAATATGGTCAGTCGGTCTGAATAGCAAGATCGATAATAATTATTATGAACAGAACCTCAGAAATTAAAAAAAACATTTTCGTTCATTACATTTTTAACCGATGAATAGCATATTTTATGGATGAACATCGGCTTTTAAAAATATTTTTGTTAGGCGAAAATTAATTAAGCCCTCATTTTTGATGCGCTATTCGAAACAGTCGATTTCGATATCAATTATTCAAATAGTTTTATGTGCACTATGCTATGGTTATTAATATTTCTGTGCTTGCCTATACATTTAATCCATTAATATTTATACTGACGATTTAACGGCATTTTTAATAAGTGCGGTAAATAACTG
This sequence comes from Rhagium mordax, assembly GCA_963680705.1. NCBI lineage: Eukaryota > Metazoa > Arthropoda > Insecta > Coleoptera > Cerambycidae > Rhagium > Rhagium mordax. Next base: position 67,294,174 of record OY796660.1, read on the forward strand.
TGTAGCTCTGAAAGGTGGGCTGATTTTCTTTGATGGGACTAGTAATTAGAAATAAAAAATTTTAAATACTTCTGACACAGTAAAAGTAATAGGTATACAGAGTGGTAAGAAGTCAAGGGTAAGACATAAATTTTTTTCAAAATTTTTTGTTTTTACTGATTACCAAAGTACAAATCATTATGATAAGAATACGCGGGATTCCTACTTCTTACTGAAGTCGTGCATCTACTGTAATCAATTCGACATGATACCATAGTCAACCGCGCCTCTCGCTGACTCCCAGCAAAATCCGTAAATATCCGGGCTTTTACATTCTTGTGAAAACTACACCCAATATATCAATCAAAATATTTATAAAATGTCTTTTCCCATGGGAGATTTATGGTCTAAATGCATTATTATCCACGTTAGCTTAGCATTTATAATATGGCTTTTGGAGGCGTTCATAATGTGTACAACATTAGAATTAAATATATCTTCTTACACAAGCAGCTTATCCGAGCATACGTTTATAGTTATCTTGAGTGTTATCATCTTATGACAAAGGCGAACTTGTTACGATTGCAATATTTGCATTACTTAACATACAGAAAATTAAACCTTCCACATCTAAGGGTAAATACACGTGGGATAGCTCTTGAATTAATATTCTAACCGTATACTTCTCACATGGAACCGTAATTCAGTCGGACATTGTTTATATAATTTAATGCTGTCAACCTCAATGAATATTAGAAGTTATGTCTCCACAAACACACGGGCTCATAGATCATAACCGCATTCTCTAATACCTGTAACAGTTTGGTAAATGGATCTAGAACCGCAATCACTCATTCATGCTCATTATGAGTGAGACTTGAAGTGATCACTGGATGGTGTACACTTCTACTCTATATTAATTTAATTGGATTTGAATCCCAAATTGTTTTTAGAAATTAAACTATTTTTGGCAAAACATTTTTTTTTATAGAATAAGGTTTATGAAAATATCACTTATTGTGTGCCAATTGTTTAGTTAATTTCTATAGGGAAGTGCAATTTTATTTTACATTAAAGCAGAAAAAGAAAAAATGTAAAATGAAGTAATTATTTTCCACGTAAATAGAAAAAATTATATGAACAACTTAACTTCGCTGACAATATTTCATGTGTAATATCAATAAATGAAAAAGGGAAAGTTACATTTCTGCTTTAAATTATTTCCCAACATAATTTCCACATAAATTTTTTGTACACTTGAATAATTAATTAAAGAAAACTTTTGAATGCTTTCTTGGCAAAAGATTTTCCTAATAAGGATTAAATATATAATATTATGAATAAAGCGCTCAGGCTGGCTGGTTTATTTTCGCGATCATTATTAAAAAGTGCGCAGTCAGAATTTGCCAGCCCTGGGAAAATAAAGGATACCCAAAATGTTAATACGAAATTTCGCATAGGAGAATATAAATGGATACGAGCGTTAAAAACATAAATTGGGATTTTATTGCACAATGTTTAAAACACCCCAAGTTTACATACCAAATTTAAATCTGCTTTAATTGAAACAGTAACCATTGTCAAAAACCCAGCTTGTAATCAGTGATATAGAATCTGATAACGTTATTTTCGAATTTTAAATATATGAATTTTAATTAAAAACAACTGTAACTAGAAATATAGAAAAAATTTAGTGTCAAACGAAACTAATATTACTTATATAGTGCTTCTTATAAAAATTAATTGAAAAATTGCCAAAAGTTTTACTTTTTAAACATGATTCAAATGCAATAACATACTAAATTGAGGTTAGGTTACGAGTATTTTTGTTTTATATTAATTTTTTTACGATCAACAGAGCCGGAGATATTTAAAAAATAGTGTTGCGATGCACTCGAAATGCATCAAAAATGCACTTTTATGCACTTTTCTCGCGAAGCCCCAGCCCGATTTTGCTAATTTTTTCGGTTTTCGACACATTTGCATGTATAAAAAGAAAACAAAGAAACAAATTCAACTTCCCTATTATATCACTTTTCATCAATTATTTTGACTAATTTCCGTCCATTAGTAGTGCCGATTCTAATTCACCTCAAAGTCACCACATGGTATTTCTTTTGAGACTACCCTTGAAAAACGAAATATTTTGGGTGTTTCGCCCCTACAATGTTATTCTTATTTGACTACGTCGCCGAGGGGAGAATTAAGACACTGCGCATGTGCGTCGATGTGGGGTGGAGCCGAGAGGTGGATGATAGCCAATAGCTATGATTAATGGCTATGAGGCAGGAGCTACGTACCAATGGCTGTTCGTTTAGATCCTAGTTGCTAGGGTAAGAGGGCGGAGAAGATGAGGACCAATGGCTCTTCACTAAGATCCTAAATCTAAGGGTGAGGACATAGGATCAACGCCTGTTCTAGCTATTCAAGAACTGGTATAAACCTGTTAAAAGAGCTGTTGGATCTGCTAAAAAGCGGTTCGAAAAGCTGATAAAATCTGTTCAAAAAGCTGCTCGGATAGCTCCTTGAAAAGGCAAAGAATGAATCAACAGAACAAATTGGTAGACTTATTACAATTTTTAAACTATACCGTAACAACATTTGAATCATAGTAGTGACACTCTAATTAAGGACAAACATTTGAAAATTCGTGGGTCCGTTTGACAATGTTTTTCTATTTTCCATTCTATTTTACAAAACTCTTCCATTTGGTTCACACTAACCGTTACTGTTTTTAGATGAATATCTCATTCGCAAATAACTTAGTTACTTTTAATGAAATTACACTTACGCTTAAAGATTAATCAAAAGCTACTGAGAATATTAAATATCATGTTTAACTCTAACCAACTTGGAGCACGCTAAAATCAGTTTGCGGTGTGGTCCAATTTTACAATTAAATTACTTGTTATTCTTAAGCAAAATTGATTTCGTACATAAAGATAAACAACAATATAATAATGAGTTGAAGATGTAATTTAATATTTCTCACTGATTTCAAGTCTTTCAATTACTTTTGATCGGTGATAAAAATAAATAAAGATTTAGTTAAAAGGCTTTGTCTCAAACTTAAATACTGAAAGATTTATAATTCGTCTGAAATTATGTAGAAATAAACGTAAGTTTAGAAAATATAATGTAATTATGGCATACTCACTATATAATAATAATAATAATAATAATAATGTTTATTAAGTAAAGTAAGTAAGTGAATAAGTATATAAAAAAGTAAAAAAAGTAAGTACAGATACAGGTAAGTATATAACAATGCCATTTACAAATTACAATATTAGTATAAAAAATAATATAAATTACAATTTACAATTATTAGTGTAAAAACAATACAATATTCAATGAAAATATATAATAAACACATATGAACACATAACAGTACGTAAACATTAGGTGAAAAACCCAACTAAAGTATACTTGTTCGTGGGCCTAATTTTAACATAACACTAATATTAGTTCATTCACATATGATTTAATAGAAGTAGTATATCGACTATTTACATAATTTTTCACAGTCGTACAGGCATCTTTGCACACATATACCTACATAATGGTAGCGTTGATAAGTTACAATTCGCGTATATGGACAATGCTTGATAAAATCTAAGTATAATAAATATTTTTTGAGTCTACTATTTGGCTAATAAAGTTTCTAGGTTCATTAAACATCCATTTTTTAATTTCTCTTTTAAAATGCAACTTGTTGGTTATGAACTTTATTGTATCAGGTAAGGTGTTATATATTTTGGGACCAATGTACGTATAGCATCTTTGCCCAATCGTTTTATCTTTTTTGGGAACCTGAATTGATGTATGTTTATTTCTAGTACTATAGTCATGTTCTATAGTTTGATATTGGACTCTATTTTTTTGCAGATTTAGCAGTACTGTATAACAATATAACTGTCTGAGATCAAGGATTTTACTGTCTTTATACAATGTATCAGTTGGGTAAGTGTAACATTTATCGTATATAATTTTTAATAGCCATTTTTGTGTTTTTTCTAGATTTTTTATATAGCAATTCGTTGCACCCCCCCAACCTATTATGCCATATGTAAGATGTGACTGGACCAGTGCATAATACATTGTCTTTAGTTGTTCTTTATCAAGAATTTTTTTTAAATATCTGAATTTTGACAACAAGCTTCTCAATTTTTTAATAAGATTGTTTAAATGATGATCCCATTTTAGATGACTATCAATTGTGATTCCTAAGTACTTTATTGAGATGGCTGATGTTATTTTAATTTCAGTTCCGATGTAATCAACTGTGATACTTGAAAACTTTGGGAGATTAGGCACATAGCTGGTGAATGGTAAGTAATGCGTTTTTTGCATATTTATAGTTAATAATTTGCTTTTGAAAAAATCAATGACTGTCTTAAAATCTCTTTCAACGCAATTTTTTAAATTATCCCAAGAATTACTTTTAAAAAATATTGCAGTATCGTCTGCGAAGCTAACAATTTCGCCGTTTATGGGAATCTTAAAAAGATCATTTACATATATAACAAAAAGAATCGGTCCTAGCACAGTGCCTTGTGGAACCCCATAACTTATATTTGTCACTTCACTGTTGCAATTATCAATAGTTACATATTGTTTTCTGTTTAATAAATAAGACTTCAATAAATTAAGAATTTTTCCCCTGAAACCGATATCTTCGAGAGTAATTAATAACTCTGGGTGACTAACCGTATCGAATGCCTTTGCCAGGTCAACAAACATGCATAGCGAGGGTTCTTTGGCATCCATGGCCTCATAAATTTTCGCAGTTAAGTTTGCAATAGCATCTTGTGTTGACCTGGCTTCCATAAAACCATATTGTTTTTCTGATATTATTTTATATTTTTTCAAAAAATTACATATTCTTTTTTTCAGTATTTTTTCATATATTTTTGTTAAGTTTGTTATAAGTGACAATGGACGATAATTAGAAACTTTCTGTTTATCACCGGCCTTGTACAAGGGTTTGATAAGTGCCATTTTAAAAGGCTCTGGAAAAATACCAGTTTGCATGGATTTGTTTATTAAATAAGTTATGGGTTCCACAATATAATCTATTATTTCTTTTAATGTCTCTGACTTTAACTTATCAACTCCTGGTGCCTTTTTGGGTTTAAGTTCTCTTATTGTATTTTTTACTTCCTCAACATCAGTATAAGTAAGATAAAAAGAATTTGATATTTGTGTTTTTGGAAGATTATTATTTAGAGGTCGGGTTATTTTTTCTGCCAGAGTCATTCCTACTTCACTATAAAATGTGTTAAAAGTATTCGCCATTACAGTTTTATCTGTTATTAATTCATTTTGATCGTTTACTATACTAATATTTGTTTTATTAATAGTTTTATTTTGAATCTTATTTACACATTGCCACATATTTTTTGGTGAATTCTTATTTTTTTCAATTTGTTTTTTATAATAATTTGTTTCTGTTACCCTTATTAGATCGGTAAGTTTGTTGCGGTATTGACGATATTTATTTAATATAGTAATGTTGTCTGGATTTTTTTTTACTTGTATACGAATGGAATTTTTATAGTTTATCGATCTAATTAATCCTCTCGTAACCCATTCGTTTCTTTTGATTTTAACTTTTTTGGTGCAAATGTCAACATGACTTTGTAATTTTTTTATAAACATATTAGTGGCATCGTTTAAATCTTCTAAATTATAAATTTCATTCCAGTTTTCCGTATTTAGGTTTTGTCTTAAGTTAATATAATTAATAAAATGCTTATTATTGGTATTTATTTCAGTATTTTTTGTTTCAGGTAGCTCATTGGAATATTTTATAAGTGTGGAAAAATGGTCAGTAATATCAGTTTCCAGGATCATCGGAATAAACAAGTCACGAGGCAGTTTGGTTTTTAAAAATATATGGTCTAAGCATGACTTGCTAGCCCCTTCAATTCTTGTGAAGTTATTAATAGCGGATATATAGCCATTTTCTCCCAAAATATTTAAATAATCCTGGCAATAATCTGTATTGTTATCAAATGTATTAATATTAATGTCTCCAATAATTAGATTTATATCATTTTGTGTTTTGTTTCTTATTAAAAAGTTCCGTAAACAGGTATTAAAATTATAAGGGCATTGTGATGGAGGACGATAAATCGCCAGAATTTCAATTTTTTGTTTGTTTAGCATAATGTTTAATTTTATAAGCTTTAATAAATCAAAATGAATAATTTCATGCACATAATTTAAATTAGCTTTAATATAAATTATTACCCCATCATTTTTATTGATATCCCCTTCGTTATAAATAAGTTCATAACCTGATAGTTTATATAATTCAGTATTGTAAATTCTCCACGTTTCTGTTAATATTATACATTCGAAATTATAATTTAATTCGCCTAGAAGAACATTTAATTCGTCGATATTTCTTGCAACACTTCTTATATTCATATGAAAAATTCTGAATTTTATTGAGGTTTTTTTACTTAAAATGTTTTTGCAATCATAGGTATTGTTTATAAGGAAAGTTTTAATTGTAGGCGTCTCAAAGTCTCTTATATAGTTATCCATTTATTTATTATTATAATTTAATTAGTAGCAAAAATTTTGTTAATGAACTTAATAAAAAAGAAAATTTATACAAATATCCATAATACTCTATTGAAAACTTGATAATAATTTAATAATAATAATACCTCCTTCGTTGTCAAGGTCTTTTCTTGTGTAATTTTAGCTTGGGTTGATTTGATTGCTTAATTTCCTTCACCGTTTTTGTTTCTTGATTGTTGTTTAGATTCTTGATTTCTTGATGAACTCCTAGTTGTTGTTATTAATTTTCTTCTCCTATTCCTTATTTACTCTTCTGTTTCCTCTTCTTCCTCGCGAGTTTTTCTTACAGTTGGGGTTGCGGGTGCACTATTTGATTTGTTTTCTACATCATCTGATTGTTCATTTCGGATCTCCTCTTCTTTCATATCTTCATTTTCATTTGCAGCTAGTTCGTTTTCTACAATATAGCTCTTGTATTACACTGGTACAAACAATTCAAAAGGTTTACTTGTATTTATATTAACTCGATGGAGAATGACACTAAACAAGTTAAAAGAAAAAAGTGACGTGTTAATACAAGCCCTCTTTCCCTCTAAAAACAGCATCTTGCGGATGAGACCGCATGGATTTAAATGCTTAGCTAGAATCGATACGTAGGATCACACACATGATATGTTGTTTGTCTCTTTACCTTTTAACTCGTTTACTTTGTCAATCGAGTTTACATGCCGAAATGGCAGTCTTCACTTGGCTCAATTACGGGAAACAAACCAAATTGGGAACCAAAATTAATAGAAGGATGTGTAAAGATTTGAATGAAAATTGGACTGCGTATTCACTTATGTCCTTATGTAACTTCCAGTATGTTTAGTTAAAGCAAATAGAATAACCATGTGACTGTTGGTATGTTCGCTTAGTTCGTTTAGAAATCTGATAATTAATACTGTTTTTCAATGCATGAGTATTTTAGCAATTTACTCGTTTATTTAATTTAATGTAACGTAAAAAGGCAACTGCTAGTCTGCTACTAATTTCAAGTGAATATAATTACTCTCGTTCCATCTCTTTTATACACTCGCGAAATTATGCCACATGTAATGGGAACATAATTAAACTCCTAGTTAATTTCGCAAATATATTTAGGACTAATATAACATAATCTATTTCCTTTTGGGCTGTCTAATTATCCCAAGAGATAATATGTTATGTCATAACATGAAAATTATGTATATTGCAAGGTGGAAATATGTCTTCATTAATGTGGTATAAACTGCTGCAAAAGTTTATACGTTTTAATATTATGGAATTATTTCATCAGTAGGTACCTATATGACTGTAAATGTTTATATATTTTTGGATTTATTGGCCATAGATATGATTTATATGCTGTGATGAATTTCATTATTTAAGGGGAAGGCTTATAAATATTTACTAGAAAGTTGCATGGAGGCATGCGAAAAATCTTTGTCGAGTAATATTAGATTTTTTTATCGTATTTTAACCTCTATTGAGTATATAGCAGAGTTGGCCAGTATAACACATTGCATTGCGTTACATTCCAGGTGTAACAATATGAAAGAATTCATTTTAGGAACTAATCCAATGATTTCAATTATAATTTCAAAATTAATTTTTTCCTCAAATTATTTATTTTCTAACTCGGATTTTTAATTTTTCTACAATTAATAGCCGTTCATTTGTTTTGTCGAAAATACGAAAATGTAGCTCACACGATATAGATGTTTTCCCCTTTACCCCTTTACTTTTCCGCTAAAACAATTTGTTTGAAAGTTACAGGCTGTAGAACAATAAGTCAAACACTCGTATATAGTTAACTAGATATTTCCATATCAAAATAGCGCCAAAAATATCCTTTGTTGAACGCTAAAAATACAGAAGAAATAAATATGTAGAAGGCAAGGTTATATAGAGGAATACAAATCAGTGACAATTAATTATTAACGGAGGCAAACGTAGCGACAAACATGTTATTTATGTACCTTTGTGGTATATATCCCTCGACCATTCAATAATTACAGAAAAAGTCCACTTAAATCAGCCCGATAGTATTTCCGGACTCCGGATAAATCTAGAAAGGATAAAGTTAAAGAAGTATAGCGCGTGAGCGGACCTATTCGCACACCACTTCCTTTTGAAAGGAATGCAGAACAGAATGTGATCAGGAGTGCCTATATTTACATAAGCACTGATGAACTTGACGCCAGTGATTAGTCTTTGTCACAAATATAGATCGACTAAGTAAATGTATGCTTTTCTGTCATCAAATTGCGAATAACTTGTTTTTTATCTTTTATACCCACTCCTTCCTGCTTAACTAATGGCAATGAAATTAAATTTATAAAACAACTGGGTTATTGAACGAGCAGTTTAGATGAACCGGAATATCCATCATTAAAATCTACGTTTCCATGGCATGGTAGTCTTAAATTTTAATGGCCTCTTGTATAATGTCAAGACAAATTATTTGCGAAATCCGATTTACAAGGTTTTCAGCTTCAAACCAATTTGTGTAGCTGATTGGATTTTCATGTGTGTAAAAATTGAGTTACAAAGTCAAACAACAAGACGATTATCTCCAACTCAAATGTTTGAAACTGTTTTGCTGTTTGTCAGATTTGATTATGGAATGTCTGTGAAAACACTTAATTCGTTACATGATTCGTCAACCGAGATGAAAGCATCAGATGATTGAAAATATTTTTCAGGTTTTCATTCAAATCGTTAATATTAAAAATTGGCATTCAGTGAGGTTCGATGATACTGTTCATAAGTGTTCATACCAATTCTTGGTGTATTATATCTTCGACTATATTCCTTTTATAGCACCATGTGCGTTGTGTTGCATCCATGATCTTTCAAAACAACCATTTGCGTTTATAGATCTCGAGATGCAAGAGTTAAGATCTCAAATCATCTAAATCTGTAGAATGAGGTTCAAATAATGTTACTGGAAGACGTTCTTTAAGTTCTGAACAATATTTTGTTGTACTTGTAAATCTATTAAAAATTTTATCGGACTAGTTAATGAACATGCTCATGAAATCAGTAACGACAATTATTTAGAAATCAGAAAAAGTGCTTGCCAACTACATATATATCTTAATGATATATGGAAAGCAATAGCTGAACTTTTCTTTATCGAAGAGTAGGGATTTTCTATTTGCTTAATATCTAATAGATAAAGGATCGACTGCTGTATGTTCTATTTTGAAACAAAATTGATTTCACCGCCACTGTATTGTTAAGTTTAGATACTGCGAATTTGATTTTATCCGAATAAATAATTCATTTTGGGCTAAAATTAGTTCTAAAATTAATACCCTAGACGGTAACACAGTTAGAGAGATAGCGGCTCTGTGACGAAATACACCGATTTTACTTCTCCTCAGTTTAATTTCATTTAGCTCAAATGTCGAGTCAATATGCTTCACTTCGTCAGGATGAAATAAAGACGATAACAAAAACAGTGCCAGTAAAAAATACTTGTGGTATCCAAAAATTAAACCTGCAATAAATGTGCATTAGGCCAAGGTGCCTCATTCAATTTCAATTCAAAATGCTCAGAACTTCTTCTAGAGGAATGTTATGAACTTATCTAACAACTAAGAATTAAGCTCGAGGAATCAAACATTTTGTACTTATATTTATCAGTTGGCATATACCTAGATATAGACGCTTACCAGATTTTTTAAATTTAACATTTTATACTGCTTCCTGGCCCTTCCACATCCTTACAAGCATATGGATACTTATTACGGTCCCACTGAAATTGTACGAAATGATATAGGATAAGAGTTCATTATTGATTTCCTGCCTTCTTTTCAGATATTGCTTCAAGTTTGTACCTCTCTAAAGATTATGCGGTGAAAAATGTAGGCGAACCCTTCATCGTATTATGTAAGGACGAAGGAGGACTCTCAGTTATATGGAAAGGACCTAAGGGCCGATTGGGAGCAAAAACACATCCAAAAGTTCAACTAGGCTCATATGGAACTTCAATAATATTTAACCAAACTAGACGTGACGATTCTGGGGAGTATACGTGCACCTCACCTGGTTCGAAGACGTCAAAAACATTTAATCTTATTGTTGAAGGTAAGTTTTAGATTTGATTTATTAGAAGTTAATTTATTTAAAATACTGTCTCGCATGTTCCCATTTTCCAGTTTGCTTGCATTTTTGCATATGTATTTGAAATAACCTCTGAAATCAAACATGATTTGTAAAATATTTCAATTTCAGAAACCTTTGTGACTCCAATTTTAAATTATGTTCGAATCAGTACTGATGTAACATTCCTAGAAACTATGGTTTCACTATGTGAACAACTATGTTTACTTTAGCAAAAAATTAACGGTGTAGCATTACTAAACAATTCTACAATAGATTACCACGATATAAAATCAACTTCACTGTTATGATTAAAAAATGTTGTGTTGATAATTGTGTTTACAGATTGATGGAGTTTAACGATGGGATAAAATAATTACACAGCCACACAAAAAAGTAGTTAGACTCAGAAACCGAACTCATGTTTTTTTATGTATTTTGACGTTGTGAAACCTAATCAGATCAGAATTATTGATTTTGCACTAATTCTTTTGTAAACGTCAGAAAATGCAGGCAGCTTGTTGTAATAGCTAAATCTAAAAGCTTTGCATGTCTCAAGGAACACTTTAAACGGCAATTTTCATACATCCTAAGAAAAAGCTGGTCACGAGAAAAGTCCTAAAAATGCCGAGCCTCAAGTATGTATTTGATTGGTCGAGACACAGCGCAGAAGGATAAATAAATATGAGGAGTAGGTAATATCAAGAGTTTAGGTTACTCTTCTGAAATCGAGGGTATTGTAGGATAAGCCCTTTATCCCTCAATCAATTCAATTATATGTGAAAGGGAAAAGGAAAAAAATGCACATGTCAGATATTTATCTTTACAACGATGTAGACATCATGTACCTACTAGATAAATTTACGTTTTTTTATGGTAACGTACCCTCTTATCTTCGAACGATCTGTGCAGGGCACTTATATTACGTTTACTTCTTTTTGCCTTGTTTTTTCTTTTAGGTGGCCAGTCATTAAATTTTCGTCCCACTTCTCTTGATATCGACACTCCATTTCCTTGATATCTTGATGGAATCGCTCTCCTTACTCTTCATTGTAATGTCCAAGATTTTCAAGAAATATAATCAAGATGAGAGTGGAGGATATACAATTTGAGATTCATCAAACAACTCAAAGTTGTGAATTATTAATAATTTGAATTGTATTATTCTTCAGAAACTTTTCAACAACATTTTGGAAGTTACGCCATGAAGACTCTCAACGTCATTAATTTGAGACATGCGGATGTCAATAAGCTACGAATTTAAGGTCCATCGAAAATTTATTCCTTTTGTTTAGCATCTGAGATATTGGAAAAATTTTGTACTGTGTAGTTGAAGCATGAACCTTCTTTATTCAAAGGTTTAACAAACTACTTATCAAACCGAGGTTAATATGGAATGTTGGAAGAAAAATTTTTGACGGATCAAGTCAAAGTTCTTTAATGTAATAGATCCAGAATGCAGCATTTTCGTTTTTAACAAAACTGTTTTTTTATTCAGCCGGTCTTGGCTATCCCATTCACATAGAAAGCAGAGGATTATTTTGTAAATACAGACTGTTGTTTCTGAATGATACACAAAATATTACTAAATCAGATTAACTGACTGTTTTTATATTTTTATTTAATTGTCTTTTAAAACAGTTGAATGTGCTATTAGAATACGTGCATACCCGTTGGTGGTATGAAACAAAACGGCTTTGAGACCAGTCTATGAATAATCTCCAGATCGTATCAGTGTAAACATTGGGTTCTAGCACACCAATTATATCGGAGTAGTAAACTAACGATTCATCTCTTGTAAAGAATTGCAAACATTTTTTCCTCATATTTGATGAACGATTACTTTTGTTCTTTTTGCCAGGAGCCTTTTTACGAAAGCGTTGAGATTAATGAGTAATTTTAATTCCCGTACACTCTCCTAGTTCTAAGGTTGGAGACTCTGAGCATAGTATGAGGGTATTTCTCTTCCACTAGTGCTCCTTTTATTACTTTTCTGCTTATCCCATTTTTTAAGCCACTTTCGTATTTTTCACCCATACAGTTTTCTATATCTTTGCTTCATTTCCCTGTTACCTCTATATTTACAATATAAAGAAAATATTTTATTCTATCATTGAAGGGATTCAAGAATTTCTCGACTTAACGACTCTTGTCACAAACGTTAGCAACTGAAAAATAAGTTTTTCTTCTATTTCATTGATATATCTTCTTTTCTCATTCCGTTCTCTTGCTTGATTGAAGAAGCGGCCTGATGTAATTTCAAGCTTTACAACACTGCCTTAAAATGTCAAAAAACGTAATTCCTCTACGATAAAAAAATTGGTGCAAAGTCTAGTAATTTAGTAGTATTTGGTTTTATCATCATTGTCAACAAAGTTGTCGTGCATATTTGATTGACATGCATTATTTTCAAAACATAATTTTAATAAGATTCTGTGTAGCGGAACAATTTTGGTGTTTTATTTCATTTTAAAATCCTACAGCACTAATAGACGTGTGTCGTGAAAAGAAAAGAGAGCGATGAATAGCAAAACATAATACAGCAGAGAGAGAATGAAATAGGTTGCACGCGCTGCGTGTGGATTCTAGTTACATTTAAAGGTTGGTATTTGGTGTTCGTAACTGAAATTCTAGTGTTGGTTGCTTGCTTTTATGGCGGTATGTTCAATTCTTTGTTTCTTTTGATGCGATTTTGATATGCCACTATTTTTAGCAGCCGCTTGGATTTTAGACGATCTTTTAAAACATTGTTGCACCATTTTCGAAAAAAAAAAAACGAAACATAACCTCAAGACTACAATGACACTAATGACAGATCTACTCGATATGTACTGTCAAACTCTCACCTGCAAGTCCTAGTTAGATAATTGCATAATTGCATAGTTAGAACCTCCCACTTTCCACAGGCGACGCGCGCATCATACTCGTCTATTGGATCACATTACATAAGAATACTTGGGTTTGGTTTCTGGGTCTGGCAAATTTTTTTGTGTGACAATGTTATTTATTTGAATATATGTAACTATGTGTACCTACCTAAAATATAAGTACATACTACTATATTATGTCTATGCATGTGTATGTAATTTTTAAATCTGGAATAACAAGTGATTGTAATACCGGAGGCATAATGTCATTTCTACCAACTTCAGAGGCAAACCTGATTCATCTTCAGACAGTGTAGCGGCTCAGTCTCCGACCACTCGCAGAGGAAAATTATTTTAAGTATTCGCTATTTCGTAGAAAAAATAAAAACGAAGTCATTAAAAAAGTAATAAAAGAGATTAAAAAAGTAAAATTGTGAGAAGTGGTGAGGAATAATTGTATCCCTCTGGTGCTCAGTGCGTGCTTCTACCTGCCAAGATATCAACGATGTCTTTGTGACAGATAGTGATCTACCAAGAGCAGCGATCTCTAGACCTGGTGGACTAAAGTGTATCTGAATTGAATTGCAGAAAACAATTACTCAGCGGGCAAAGAGCCCGACGTGCGTAGAATCACACAATCAAGATTTGCAGGAGTAATCTAATGCAAGTCGGGGTCTTTGCCCGCTGAGTAGTTGTTTACTACAATCCTATTCAAATAATGATTAAATCTGATCCCCACCTACTAGTACTTATTATTTGGGTTTCTCTGACTTTAACACAACGATAGAGTGGGACGGTGCAATTTTTTTTACTTTAAGTATTCTTATGCCATATATACTTAACAAGCTTCAACGTTTTTTTTGCAACTCTTAAATCCCGCGTTATATTAGTATTTTATTATTTGTAGTATACAGGGTGGTTATCGTTATCTTTCACCCATTGACGAATTTACGTACCATTTTTATATAACAATAAAAAGTTTGAAATTGTTTTTAATTTGAAAATTAGGACATTTCTCTTTAGGTTCTACATCTATCAAAATGTCGATAAAATTTAGAATATTTCATAAACCGCTCATAGAAAGTACATTGGAAAACTCTCGACATTCTCTAATCAAATTTGTAGTAATATATAGAGTGTTCTATTTAATTTAACGAAGTTGGTTACTGCCCAGCCTAAATGGAACACCTTACAACTAGAAATATTTTTAGAATACGCAGTGTTGAATGCTGAACAACTTTTGTATAAAGGTTTTTGTCTATGTACAACAGCTAAGCAGGAGTTATGAAAGAAATACGCACTACGTGGACACCCTATATACGACAATTTTTATGCTGTATATTTTTATAAAAATTACTGAAATCACATTGTATAACTACCTACATATTATTAAATATTCAATTAAATACGAAATTAATGGCATTATAGAATAATTATTTGTCTAACTAGTTCAAATAGTGTATATTTGTTGCATGAGGCATGAGGTTTCTGTAATCATGCTGAGTGCAACAAATACACTTTTTGCAAGTGTTGCACACTATATTTTTTCTACGATCGAATTAAACAGTTTTTTAAACAATTTTATTGAACGGAATATTACGGTAGATATTGTCATGTATTTTAATAATAAAATGAAATTCAATACTTTAAAAGAAAAATTAAAATTAAAAAAAAATTGTTCATATAGAACTTCACTCTGAATAAAGGCAGCAAATAACTTACTTTAAACAAAAATAAAGGTTTAAACATATAGCTTTAAAGGATACCACTCTTCGTTGCAGAAACACCTGTTACGGGATAGCAGTAAGACGGTTCACCAGATGTGGCTCGTACCACCTAAAACAGTAAATCAAAACCACAAAATTGATAATAAAATAACATTAACTAGCAGAAAGGTAATATTAAACAAGGCAGTAATTCACTAGTGTCAAACAAGCAGTGATTTATAAAGAATGAGCAAAGTTGTAATTTTATCTAGCGAAAAGTCTAATGTAGAAGGGCGTAGCATTAATACTTGATGTTAATTAAGATTTAATTATATGTAAAACTGATCGTCTATGCCACATGGATGGACACATCGTAAATTAGAACTGTAAAAAGGTATAGTGAAGTGAAATTTAAAAATGTAGTGCTTCATCGTAGCCAAGAACGGCAAGTGAATTTGTGTTTTAACGAAATATAACATATTGGATATGTATAGATCGGTTGTGAGACCTAGAGTCCAAAATTGATATGATTTCCACAACATGATTACATATAAGAAAAATATTTCAAAAATTACATACCCAAAATGACAGTTTGGCATCTAGTGTCCTTATAAGAAAAAAGAATTCATAATCACCATGGAAACGGGAACAAACAAGAAAGTTGTTGAAAAACCAGCTCATGAGAGGCGTCACGTAATTGAAGTCGTTCCTAAAAATAAATAAGAAAATTGTGATAAAGGCGAGAAAAACCAGAGGAAAATCATTACTCACCAGCTAAAATTAATAATTTCTTTTATATCATTAAATTAAGGATTTAATTTGTTAGTAGATTTTACACAGATAAGTTATCGCAGACTCTTAGATTAAGGATTTATTTACCAAATTTTTGGTTATTAATATTGTTAAATAAATAAATGATGTAAATCTGAAAGCCATCTATGTCTGGTTTGATAAAACGATAAATTTTGCTCATTCTAACAATCAGAACAGTATCCGTGCTTAGTAGGGGCGACATCTGTGAGTCCTGCTGAAGAACTGCACGAGTGCTGTATAAGTTCCAGTTCAATAATTACAGGTTCCTGCACTTCATGCCATACCAACTTTTAACTATAATCACTAGAAAATAAAACAAAACTTATTGAGACCATGATATTCATTTATTAATAAAAATTACATAAGCTAAATAATTCGAAAGGTAAGCTTCCTCCACTAAAAGACCCCAAAGAGACCCTGAAAAGGAAAACAGGAATTACAGAAAACCTGAAAGTAAGTTATTCGCTTCGTGCAGTACACACGGTCGTTTATCAAAGCAAATAAACTGGTTGCTGTGTGTAAGGCGCAGGTATTAGTATTTTGCATCAGTAGTACGGGTGGACCAAGCCAATTAAAATAAACTAGTAAATGAATTCTAAAATTAACTTAAATCACCATACTTCCTAAATAAAATAAATACTAAGGACATGATAGAAATTATTCTTTAAACTAACATGCAATAAATGTTACTAAATTTATACCACCTACCTTTTCAACAATTTAAAATAATCAGATATTTAAGAAAAAATAATTCCCCATAAAATATTACAAAAATATTTTGCATACAAAGTGGGGCATAGAAAGAAAAAACCATCAATTAAATAAAATAATTATATTTTACAATAATTTCCCACCACAAATAAATTGGCGCCCAACGTGGGGTCAAGATAAAACAAAAACAATAAACAATAAAAATTTAAATTAAAATTAATAAATTTCTAAATTTCCCTTGTCACCACAGTATACAATAAAAATTATGGAGGTATGAACATGAGAGGTAGGTACTTGCTGGTAGAGCGCAAGCGTAGTGAGAGTATTTCTATCAGTGGCGTAGGCAGATTAGGTATATTTCGATGCTCAAGTTTTTTAAAACAAATGACATAAGGAAAACGGCATAAGGAAAACGATAAGCTGCTTACGGCCGATCCCTCTCCGTTAGTATAGTGAACAAAACTAAATATCCCCACTATGTTCAAGTTTGTATCTCCGTGGTTCTTACTATGTAACAGCGTTGGCAACTACATATAATCAGACATTCTTTTTCGAAAGCTAATTAATGTACAAAAAAGCAAATACCCCTTGTGCAAAATTTAAAATTACACAGATTTCTGAATTAAACAGAAGCTTTTACTTCTAAGAGTAGTCTAAATGAATATGACTAAATATATTTTATTGATTGCAATTATCATCTGTTGACAAATTGTTTTTGGGGTAAAGTAAGTTTTTTAAAATTTTGTTAATTAAACATGTTTATCTGTATGAGATACATTGGTTTTATCCACGATAATTGAAACATAATACAAAATGAAAAAAAAAATACTTGTAAATGATGATTGTGTTTCGTGATATGTTTCTCTGAGGCCAACTTCTAAACTATCTAATTAACGTAAAACCATCGCCAAAGCGAAATCATAGGAAAACATTAAACGCCAACTTCGTAGTTAGTTATGATTTTGCTCTACCAAAATTACATTTTCGATCTAAAGTACATCACAAAGTCGGAATTACTCTCCCGTTATGAATGTTATGTGATAGTAACGAGTTTAAAGTTACAAAACTCCATTTTCGACGCATTACAACCTCTGAGAAAGAGAGACAGAGAGAGTGACCATAGATAGATAGTCAGAATTCTAAAGGGCCTACAACTTTCATAATATGTCTATTTAAAGGGCGAGGGGGCCGTAAGTGTACCACTCTGTAAAGAAAAGCAGATGTACAATATCTTGCATTACATTCATTATGATGATTGCCATACTTAGATTTAAATGAATATTCGCAATTCTCGTTTGTATTCTCTATTATTTGTTCTCTTTAGTTCATTACGTCATGTACATGTCGCTTCACCCTCATTGTGAAGAGTATAAGCGGAGACTGGAGAGATTTATAAATTTATATCATGGAGTAAAATGTCATGCAACGCAAGTGCAATGTATTTAATTGATTTCTATTACTGACGGCGTCTTATTCAAAAATTTTTTAATGAAAGTTACATATGCAGGATGGTCCGCTTTCCATGACTGATACCTAAGGGAACGATAGAATATCAAAAAATAATATGAGTTGGCTGTAAAAACATTGCCTTTAAAACGCACCGTTTTTGAGAAACAGGATATTGAAGTTTCCATGGTTTAAATGATTTTATTTTTAAATATAACGCAAACGACAATAAAAATATTTGACGATGTGAAATATCTCGTGAAACACTAACATTTCCTTGTTACAAGAGTTTCCGAACATCACCAGTGGCGTCAATCTGGGGGGTAGAACGCCACTGATACTAGCCACAAATTTAAAATTTTTTAGATTCTATAATGGTTTTTGTACAAAACGCCACTCTTGTAGTTTTTTCATAAGATCCACGGTTTTCGAGTAAATTGCTAAAAACCTTCGACATGTACTTGGAAATTAGTTTGAGATTCAATTTTTTAAAATCCCCATAGCCTTACATAAAATACATCAAAATTATCTCAGAATTTGTTATTAGTAGTTATCCTCAAGAGTTTCCGATTAATAAGTTGATGTTTTTATATAAAAAAAAATATTTGAAACAGCACCTAAAATCCACTTTATATTAGGTACATAATGGTAGAAAATGGATGGAGTTTTATTGTTTTCCTTACAACCACAATTTTAATTCCCTTAGAATCATTATTATTTTTATTATTAAACATTTGACAGGATAAGGTTCTAAAGTAAACGTGGGATTAAAGCACTAAAAGACGAGCGTGTTCCATAAACGAAAATTATATCGTATGACATTATGTAAACTTAATTTAACAAGGATTAATCCAATTAGTACAGAATAAATATTATATTAGCAAAAGCTAATCTATAAAAACATTGGATGTGTGTTCGTTGTCTCTAAATGTACCCACTCCCGAATAAGTTCACTACAGGTAAAAAGGAGGTTGTATTACTTGTGCTGTTTATTATTTTATACAGGGCGCAAGGCGAGCTACAGTACTCGATATACTTCTTTAATACAAGCTTTATAAGGTACAGAGTATAACATTTTTAATTATACAAAGTTTGATATCAAGGAGACATTACTTTGTTTGAATGTGCCACCCTAAATAATTTTTGCATATTTTTATATAGGTACCTTTCTTGATATTGTATAAATTTTAATAATCGTGACATTCGCTTAGTTTTCCTCTTTCACCACATCTGCAAGAAACAGTAACAGTGTATTTTTAAATTTTATTGGCGCTCTTAACACTTTTGCTCTATTATATGTATAGTTAGCGAGACAGACTACCAAAAACTAAACAGAAGTATCGCGTTTGCCTTAACAAGTGATATTTGCTATATTTCATCATTTAAATCAATAACAAAATATGTCCCTTATATTATTATTATAATTCTAAAATTATGATTACATAGGCTGAGGTCTTTTCTTGAACAATTTCTATTTATTATTTTTCGCCTCTGATTTGTAGTTGTCGTTCTACATGCAACAATCGATTGTTTATGACTGAAAGTTATTCATTCCCTTTACAAAGGATATATCTATTACAACACGTGATTGCAGAAAGAAAGCTAGAATTAAGACAATAGTGGCAGTAATGAATTTCATAGTTTTGTTGTTCGTGGCAGAATAATTATTGTCTAGTAAAGTGATGTCCAAACTTAATGTTCAATTTTTATGGATCTGTAGAATCAGTATAAGCAAGTGACAATTTAATTAGCGACGCAATTGCAAGTTATGCAGTTTCCATGAAAATTAATAGCCGAATGAAATAAGATTAGTAACCGAAATAGCTTGATTTTGAGCTGAATCCAATATTTTTCATAAAGTTTAGTTTTTTTTTTGTGGAGGAGGGGAAATCTTCAGAAAGACACCTCGCCTGGTGTTAAGCGACGAGGTAGTGTAGGATTTCTACCCACTAAAACCCCTCCTCCTCTTCATGAAGGACATCATGGAACCGCTCAGTGCATTACTTCATGATGTCACCTCCTGTCTGGTGTATTCTCCCTAATCGAACCTCTCTCTGTCCCGTCTAATCTCATCATCTTCTTTCGTGTGCATTATTTCTTTCACCGCTGTCTCCACGGTTTTCCATTTGTGTGCGTCTTCTATCATATTATGCATGAGATTCCCTGGTCGTAGTTCTTGGCCAAGTGTTGTCTCTATCCTCTCTCGCTGCTCCCTCCATTTATTACACCGGAATAGCGTATGGTATGCGTCATCCGGTTCTTCTTGACAATATGTGCATGTGTCGTCATCCGCCTTTCTTATTCTTTTCAGGTATACTTGAAAACTTCCATGGGACGTCATAACCTGTGTCAGCCAGCTGTCTACTTCCCCATGGGTTCTATAGTACCACACCGTTATGTCTGGCAGGAGCCGATGTAGCCAGATATCTTTTTCGCTGTTCTGCCATCTGTTTTGCCACTTCTCAATTGTGCTCTTCCTGGCATTACTTTTTTGTGCTTCTGTCATTCCTATCGTACCAGTTCTTTCTTCGACCATTAAGTCTATAGGTATTATTCTGGATATTACTCTTGCTGCTTCCGTAGATATGGTTCTATAGAACCTGCTGATTCTCAACGCCATCTTTCCTTGTACCCGCTCCATCATTATTTTGTATTTCTGGTATTTAAGTATATTTTCCCAGATCGGTGACGCGTACAACAGAATTGAGTCTGTTACTACAGACAGGATGCGCCTCATGGATTCACTGCTACCCCCTATCCTTGGCATTATGCGGGATAGGGCTGTGGCAGCCGTGCTTGCTCTATTGGCAGCATGGATGGCATCTTTCCCGAACTTCATCCCTTTGTCTATTATGACCCCGAGGTACTTTAGGCTATCTGTGACCCGGATTACTTTCCCTTCTAAGAGAAATTCCACATGTGCATCGTTTCCTCCCAATAGCTAAGATTGCCTCTGTTTTTTCCGGTGCAAGCCGTAAGTCGTTATTAAGCATCCAGCCACTAATCTTTGAAAGTGCATCGTTTGCTATTTCCATGAGTGTCTGCTCCGTCCTAGCTTTCGTTATGACTACAAGGTCATCGGCATAGGCTATGGTCTCGACTCCTTCTAATAGTGCTAAATCCAGGACACCATCATACAAAATATTCCAGAGGAGTGGTTCCAAGACGCTGCCTTGTGGAACTCCAGCGGCAATCTTCATGTCCTCCCCTTCATCCAGTTCTAGCCTTCTGTCGCGTAAGTAGCTTCCAACGATTCGGCGAAGGTATTGGAATATCCGTTTCTCCTCCAATCTACTCATAATCAGATGCCATGATGGCGAGTTGAATGCGTTTTTAACATCAAGTGTTATGATTGCACAAAATTTACGTGTTTTAAGGGACTTTCCCATCTCCATTCTGGCCATGTTACATACCCTTTCTATCGTCTGGATGGTTAACCTGCCTTTTCTGAAACCGTACTGTCTGTCAGATAGGTTTTGTTGCTTAAGCTCCATTTCCTCCCTAATTCTAGCTGCAATAAGATGTTCTAACAGTTTATCCATGGCGTCTAGCAAACATAGTGGCCTATATATAGCTGACGGCTCATCTGTTGCTTTATTGGGCTTTTTCAGAAGAACCAGTATGGCCATTTTCCATTGTCTGGGAAAAACTCCCCGCTTCAGTGTGTCGTTGAAGATATCTAGCAAAAATTGGGGGAATGCCTCCAGCACCATTTTCACGACTTCGGGAGGTATACCATCTGGTCCTGCTGCTTTACCTCGTCTCAATTTAGTACCTGCTGCTCTTAATTCTTCTATTGTGAAGGGTTTTATCCGGCCATTTAAGGCCAGGTTCCATATGACCTCCTCTTGGCTCGGGAATAGCACCTCCGCTATCTCCTTTTTTTTCCCAGGATCCATTTTTAATGGAACCTAGTTCTATGTAACAAGCCTAATTTTAGTAATATATGTGCCAACATAAATGATCGTAAATGATTAATCTAAGCATGAATATCGAAGATACCTTGCCTGACATGGTTATGTTTGGTCCACGTTTGCTGCAGTTCTTGGATAACATACTGGACTCTGGTATTTAATGTCAACAAGAAGCATCAATATTTATTATTGGTTTCTGAAAGAGCAAATCTGTATAGAATGTAAATTCATTAACTCATTTAGGCATAGAATTGATTTTTGCAGAAGTAATGTAAAGGAGTTAACTTAAAGGAAAAACAAAGTGGCAATAACACAGATCCTTCTGAAACACTTGAGAGCTTCTTTGACGGTAATCTGTTGATCACAATGAAAAGTAAACCGAAACTACACTTGAACTGGTTGACACGCCGTCGGATGATAACTTATTTGGAAGACCCAATGTTGGAAATACCCAAAGTTATTGCTTGGAATTGTTTATATCTCTCGATTGGATTGTTTCATTTATGTGTGACATATGTAAGAAGATCTCCAGTTGCATGTTTGACGGAAGTCGTACTGATGCTCGGTCAATAATGATGGTGATTATGGATAGTATAGCAGTTGTATATAGATGAGAATCTACATTCCCTTCAGAAAAAAGCAACATTACAATGATGGAATCAGTTTTCCTTCATCTCTTACAGATTGGTTGTAAACGAGCAAACTCCAAGTTGTCTAAGAAGACATTTTATTCTATAGTAATTTTAAAAGTCAGAAAACCGCAAGAGTTTGGTCGAAGGCACACATTTTAGGTTCGATGGCTTGAGTACCATTTGTGGACAAAGTAAATTTGTTTCCAATCCCGTGCTGTATGTGTATAGTATCTTCAGGATTATTTTGGGAACCAACAAACTGATTTTGATGAGTATTTCCTACATTAAAGTTGAAGTTAGGAAGAGTTTAACCATGTTTAACCCATCATATTACACATCTGCCGACATCATGGACTTATCCATATGTGACTCAAATCTGTTATGCGTTACCACAGTTTAAATAATTTATTTTGTGATAGTACGATTGGTTTCTTGTGTTACACAACGTTTATTAGCATTACTGTTAACATACGTTGTGCAATAATAATAATAATAATAAAACAAATAAGCCTGTTGCCTTATGAGAGATGGCGAAGTATTTTCGTTTTCCAAAATACGGAAAATCGATTAGGTTATATTTCGTTACCGTATTTTCAGTATCATGAAAGTTATTAACAGACACACATACACACACTTAAGTTCGACCTAAATTAAATTGTGTTAATTGTTGTTTTACTTCGTAGACTGTATCTAAAAAATACAATGATAACGAGGCAAGTGTCACATTTTCAAAAATTTTCACCAATTTTTTTTAAATAATCCATTTCCGAAATTCTCATTATTTACCGATTGTGTGTCATCAACTGTTTATCACTATACACTGTTAGGATACTTTATAACGCACAATTTTTTAATTTACAGAAAAATCTGCCCCTACAAAAGTTTATCCTACCACAGAAACTACTGTACACATACCGTATAATCCTAAAGGTAATTTTGTTGTAACTTAAATATGCCAGTAGAAGCTTATGCTAATAAATTAAGATACGTTTAACTTTATATGTGGTAGTTAGTTCTGTTTAATGGATATAGAGCTTACTGTTTAAGAAAATGTGACTTGAGCGCAAGAATGGATAGTCTGCTAGCTAGTCTTGGCGCAAATGCGGATTATGGAAGATATTATTGTATGAATAAGACGATGTGTTAGTAGAGGTGACGCAGAGGGGTTCATGGAGGTGGATGATACTTTTGTAAAACAATCCACAAGGGTGAGAATTAAATTATTTATTTTAAAGGGCAGGTTGTTGATGTTTCTGGAACAAGTTCCGAATAAAAAAATTTAAAACTGATCTACCTCTTCCAAGAGTGTAATAAACTGATGAACCGCCCTAGGCATACAATTAATGCTATTCAATAAATACCTAATGTTAATTCCAGTAAGCGACAAGGCACGTGAGATATCAAATAATGGAAGGTTTCCCTTGGTATTTTAAAGTTAGTTGAGGTGCGTTAGAATAAATCAATATTGAAAAAGTTAAAGTGCACTATGACTGTTATAATCACGTGACAAAACTTAAACCTATTTTATATTCTTATTTTCTTGAGGAAAAGTTTTGTTAACTATCAAACCTGATTTTTTTTCTCAAAAATTACACAAAGTATTTCTACGTGAAATGCACAATAAAAAATATTCACTCCAGTACAAGCACAGACTCAACTTATTCTGCATCCAAATATAGCAGGAAAATAGGTATGTAGGATTTCTCATTAATGTTACGTTTAACGAATTATGTCAATAAATGTTTTGTAATCTTTGTGTCAAGCTCATATATATTCTCAGATGGCTAAACAAAAGCAAAAAGCTATTTAATTTATTTCCTCAATAACCATATACAATGAAGAAATACAGATATATACACACCAACCACAATGGACTGAAACTATTACTTGTATCTCAGAATAATGAAAAAAATGTAAACATTATTGTAATAATTTTAAAAAAGGTAAATGAAAAATGGAAGAAGTGATAAATCAATAAGATTATTGAATTTTACTACGCATTTTCTTTAAAGTTTTAATCATCACACTGAATTTAAAGGACCTGCATGTATAATTGACGTGGTCTTCTTTGTTGTTCAGCACGTCACGGATCCTTCTACTGCTATTCATGATTGAATTTCTGACTCTTTTAGAGGAATACAGTCCAATTGTTACTTAGAGCTTCAAAAAGTTGTAGATGGTTTTGAAAATGGGAGTTGCCACGTAGAACTTTTCTTTAGAGTTGCACGTATAATAACACTGAGTTGGTTAGGCTTCTTGATACACTCTTATCTCGACCAAATGGAGACGAGCATTATCGTCCATAAAGGAAATATTTGCCAACAGTAATTCTCTGACTAAGCATCTCCTAATGAGCTCTTGTTAATAAATTCTCCACCAAAATAAGATTAACTCTTCCAATTTTATTTCTAGCAATGGACTATAATAGATTTTGGTCCTAGACTACCACGGTGTGTGTAAAGCATAAGTAAACAATATTACCTTTGCCATTGTAAGTTTAAATCTTATCGATGTGTAAGTGAGTTACCTTAATAAAAAAACTGATTTAACTAATTCATGACCCAATGTTAAGACGTACAAAATTTTCAAAAAAGTTAGAGGGTGTAATATTAATACATTATATGGAACATTCAGTACAAATTTTACTATTCGCTCAAAATATAACAAATTATGTTGTCTTTTTATATTCAGTTACATATCAAGAGCTTGGCTCTCTTCAGCATTTAATGTTACGTACGAATTTGTCGACAACAGTACTATTGTGTATATTTAACGAAATTGTATATATTATAAATGCGTTATGTTACACCTTTTTCAGTGACAAAACTAACTAAAGCTAAACCAACCTCGTTAGTAACCGTTGAGGGAACAAAATGAAGCTACATGTTAAGGCTCTGGAGACTATCCATTTATGTGTTCAAGGGTTAGATTTATTTTTAAAGAGAACATGATACGTACGTAAATAACCTTATTAGGGGTAGCAGGCATCCTTTGTGTAAATTATTTAAATGAATGGATGTGCTGTTATAATTGGACAGGATTCGGAAATATGTTTTAACCAAAAACATACGAGGGATATACAGGGTGACTGTTTGAAAACTTATTACGTTTTATATATTTGGAAGCCAGGCAGGCATTGAAAAGTTCCCAAAACCGTTTCTATGTAAGGGGAACCAGTAGTAATATTCTGCATGCAATACCTTAGACTTCAGCCATCCCAACACATTTTTTTAAATGGTAACGCTTCCCCTTGTGAAACTTTACTGAAATAGTATCAAATAAAATACTTTTTAGTTATTCAATTGTGGAATAATACACAAAATGAGATCTAGATTCATTTATTTCAATTTCTACTAATAAATATTAGATCAAAGCGTCTACTACGAATAAAGTCGTAAAAATATACTAGTGGCAAGTCAGGAGACACAGAATAATACTAAAAGTAATTAACTAAAAACAATTGGTATGAAAACAATAGCAAGGACTATAAATTGAAGGAAAAAAAACAACGCAGTAAAAGACAATAATAATAAATAAAAAATACAGGCTCTTCAACAGTACAAAACTCATTAATGACCAGCTGTTTAGAATAAATGCTCAAACTGATTTATTTTCTAAACAATATTAAAGTCTATTCTCAAATTCTTCCTGAATATTTTAAAAAGTTCGTCGAGGAATAATTTGGCACTCTTAAACTATTCGTTATCGCAGATTGTTTGTGAACTGGACTTGAGTTTTATAGATTACATATTTTACATGAGGATAAGTCAAATTTGAGATTTGGTGGCCCCTCTGTAGGTCTTCTACCAATCCATTGGTTTAGATAATTTTTATCCATCCTTTACAACGACATAAAAAGAAGACCTGATTGGAAATGGAAAAGATTTTTATTTGAAGCTAGTTTTTTACAATCACCTCTTTGATTTTCTAGTACATTATTATGAGCAATTAGGGGCTCTATTGTTTCTTCCAACATTTCACAATAGATTTCATCATTCAAGTTTTAATAAATATCGAACAAATCATATAATTTTCAATAATACTTGCCCAGACTTTAAGTTTCGCAGGATACTGTGAATGTATTTCTCTGATTAGATGAAGATTTTCTCCAATAACAATAATTTTGTTTCTTGATACACACCGATGAAACCTCGGATGAAACTAATGTTTTTTAGTAATTGGAGCCCAGTTGTTGTCTTATTGGTCATGGTTTCGCAAAAACAACTCACCTGTTTTGATCATCATAACCAAATCCTTGCGTAATATGCATCTTGTAAGGATTCTACTGAATTTAGAGTCAAGATTAAGTCCTGTTAGTTTAAATGTGCATCGAAGTATATACTTGAATTTAAGAACTTCAGATTAGCCAGCACATTAAGCATCCTAAGTTGGTTCTTTTTTCGATTGCAAAATGATCCCTTTTGTTAAAAACTATGTTTTGAACGTAATTACGACTGACACGATTATGACGTTTGTTCCAAGATATAGTGTAGTTCTTAAAGCTCATCAATTTTTCAAATAAAATGAAATTAATCTAAACACGTTCAGCTGTTTTTTTGGATAGAAATTTAAGAGCCTTTTAAGACAACAAAATTCGTAGTAAACGCTTCCATTTGATATATTCTAATTTTAAATTGTAATAAATAAATTTAAACCATATACTGTTGGGGTGGCTAGAACCTCAGGTGTTGTTGTATATATAAATATTTAAAATAATTCAGGTTCCATTTCTATGTTCGGAAAACGGTTTTGAGAACTATTCAACATCTATATCAGTTCCAAAGATGTAAAACCTTGTAAGTTTCGTACTCGAACTCCTGATCTTGTTCTGATTTAAACGCATCTTATATTATTACAAAATCTTCTGCACGTGAAGCATCTTAGAGGAGTTTTCATACTTATATCAGACTATGCTCATCTATAATGAATTGTGGATAAGCCTTTTTTGAAAATGTGTGCATTGTCAAGCAATTATTGATAAAAAAATGATGAATGAACAAACTTTATTTTTGGGCGGTATTATGATAGTTCTGACGCAGAAATAAAAGTAAGAGTATACAATAGTATACACTTTTGTAATACCTCTTATGGTTTTCTAATTGTGACTGTTGTTCACTCACCTTAAAATTATCACATAATCTGACCAATCACAAACCAAAGACAGCTTGTATTACAGCGAAAACACCGACTGTCTTTCAATTCTAATTGGTCTATCAGCGTGGTGTTTTCAACGACGTAACCATGGATACGGATGGCCGTAACCATGGATACGGATGGCAAGGCAAAGTTTGACAGTTTAATAAAAATTAATTATAGAGACAGACGTCAAAATGAGTCGCTTCGGTGCTACTTCAAGTGAAGTTATCAACCAAAATATTTGTTCGTGAAATTGTCTAATAAAATACCACTCGTGATTGAATTTATCTTATAAGTCTATCTGTCTTTTATTTCTAAACTCAACTGAGTTGCTTGAAAACACCATTCATCCTACGGACTCGTGGTGTTTCCAAGCAACTCAGTTTCGTTAGAAATAAATCGACAGACTTATCGCGAAAATTCAATCTCTTACATCATTCTCAAGTAACATCCTACATTTCTAGAAAAAAACAGTTAATAAATCGCAGAGATATATCAGTAAAAAAATGTTTGAAAATCGACAAAAAAAAAAAACAGGAAAAGAAATCATAACTTGGCAACGCTGCATCCGATTGGCAAAATATTTTGGGGTGTGATACAGGATCCTTGAATGCTTAATCGGCGCCAAAAAATACAGGGTGTTTCATTTCTTGTGTAACTCGCTATTGTGACACCTTGTATAATTAAATATAATTTTACGTTGTAGTAAAGATAAAACATTGGAAGTTTTGTTAAGAATTTTTTTTTATAAAGTATGTCTTCTAACAGTTATTTTGCCATGACAGATAATGATGACGACGATAACGAACATGATGACGACAATAACGAACATGATGTAATATCAATTTTAAAATACAGCAAACATAATGCCGAACAAGCAGGTCTCAAAATTCTCGCTATTAGTTATCTGATAATAAAAATAAATATACGAAACTTGCTTTCACAACAGCCATAACAGCAAAGTTTTCTATTCTTTAAACTGTGATAATAGGTTTAATTCATCATACTGATTTTCAACAATCTGCTAATCTAGTCATATATTATTCGCTTCCACTTTATCATAGCAGGTAATTTTTGTTAAAAAAATATTTCTGTTTCTATTCACCTCCACCTCTTAATTTATTAACCAATATACTGCAATAAGTAAGTAGCTTGAGTCACTGCATTACATTTTTTTTAGACGAATTAAGGTGGAAAAAATATCCCCCTTTAGATTTGTTTTTTTTTACGATGACAGTACTTCCTTTATATACCTAGTATTTTTATACAAAGGAGTAAAAAGCATATCACTTTGCAAATAAAATGATTGTCATAAAAGCTTGATAATATATGAGGATAATGCCTACAGGGGAAACTACTTACGATAAAGTATGCGCCTAGTCATGACTCCAGGGGTGGTGGAGTCATAAGAAAATATTACCATAGCTCTTAAGACAATTCCGTCTGTTCTTGCGATAGCAGCTATAATTGCAGGGATATTGGGTGCCAAGGATTCCCATTTGTTCTATTCGAAATGTTAATTTTAAGTCGAATTTTGTTCAGGTTGAACATATGACAATTTATTCCCATAACTGCTTTATTATTATGATAGGGACACTATTAATAGATTTTTAGTGTTCCGTAAATTTCGCTACTACATTTATAAAAACCGGAAATGTAAAAATCTGTAAACTCTTTAATTTTGTTTAACGTCAGAGCTAGTGCTTTAGGGTGACTATTGAAACGAATTTTGTATTGGTATATTTGGTTCGACTACACGCATTTTTATCAAAGAAATATCCACAGTTTAATACAAAAAATAATATATTATCTGTTTTATGTGGCTAGCGTTGTTTAGCAGATTAAAAAAAAATCTGTAAGCATAAGTATTGTTGGTATTCAACTTTTGTAGATTTACCTTTCAAAAAACAATAATCTAGCATTGTCGCAGAGATGTAAGATAATCAATAATTCAAACCTGTGATATTTTATGGTACATAACAAAAATGTATATAAATCTCAGTTTGGCCAAAACACTTAGTTTGTAAGGCCAATAATAATCTCAATTAGATAAGCGACTTGGATGATTGATTGAGCGATTTTCTGTATCTAAATGACGTACCAATTTCTTAATTATTTGCAGAAACAGATACACTAGACTCAACAACTGAGGGGAACGTTGTAAGCACAAGTACCCAAATTAATGACTACAATATAGTCACAACCTCCAAAGGTAATCGTTTGGACAGTTTCTCAAGAAAATGTTTTTTAAATTTCTCTCCAGCTGATTAGATCTCTTGAATGCAGTATTAATTGTAGACTTGTATTTATTTTACTAGCTTTGCGTAGAAGTCGTTCAAACATGCTTTAATAAAATAAAATTAATTCGCTAGCTTTTGAAAGGTAGGTCATATTTAAAAGGATACTCAATAAAATTGTTAAGCATACAATCGTAATATATTCACAATGGTGTGGTGGCATAACGAATGTACTGACCTTAGACGATTGAAGGAAACTGTCTTTGTAAGTAGCGTTTACAGGTCTTACTATTATACTGATCAAGAACTGAAGAAGGATAATCCAAACTTACATTATATTCAATGGATATTCGTTGCCTGGGTCATGTGACAGCTGTGTATTGTATAGGGTAAGAAAAAATGTCGTGAAATATTCTTCTTTTCCTTTCTAGGTAAGGATTTTACTGATCGTTCTGTATACTTGAATTTTAATGTTTACAGCTTGTAGTGTGTATTGTATTGTTTTTAGTTTTTTTTGCTTTACGTCAAGTTTGATAAGTGATAATGTTTTTTGTGTATAAAGTGAGTTTTCATCAATTAATTTCGTCAATTTATTTGACAATTGCCTACAAGAAAATAAAAATGGTGCTGCTTCTTTTAGTAAGGCAGTGGGCATACTAAATGGTTAAGTTTAGTTATTTAATATATCAATCAGTCAAATCGATAAAGCATGGTTAATTGGTTAAGGTATCAAGTAATTAATTGTTGTGATTATCCTCATGGTGGCAGAAGGAGAAGAGTCACTACAACAGCTGCTGGCCTTGATTCCTGTACTTTTGAAGTATAAGGGATGAATGCTAAGTAAATCTTTACTAAATTCGTGGAGCGAGAGGTACTATTAATTAAGCTTATATAAAACCTTAATTCTATCTAAAATAAACTCTGGATCCATTTTTTACTCCATCTAAAATATGGGTCTAAGATTAGTTACGGGAGCCTTCAGAACTAGTCCAGTGGCCACATTAGAAGTAGAAGCCGGTGTCCAACCTCTAACATTAAGAAAAGGACGACTCATGGTGAATTATCCAATAAATATACCAGTCCAACCGGACCACCCAAACTCCAACATAATATTCGAACAAGATATTGATATGATGTATATTAATTTAGACCCACAATTACTAGACCTCTTGCGGCTCGTCTGGAACAGGAGATCCAGAAATATATCCAAAAGCCTACTCCACTGATCCCCCTTGGATAATATCAGCACCAACATGTCATTTCGAATGTGTATCCCTCAAAAAAGCAGACACAAACTCTACCATTCTGAGAGCAACTTCCTATGAAATATTTCACCGATATCCAGATTCAGAATCAATCTTTACGGACGGATCTAAAACAGAGAATGGTGCAGGATGTGCATTTGTGACTGCGGATGACGCCTAATTATGGAAAAGAAGAGCTGGAATCTATACAAAAGAAAATAATATTTATTTTCATTCCAAGTCATATGGGCATCTTTGGAAATGAAAAGGCCGACATAGCAGCACGCCTAGCTGAAGATGAGAATGAAATTTGTGTTGGTATTTGTGTCAGACCCCAAGATTTAACAAGGGAAGCAAAACGAGTATACCAAATCAGATGATAAAAATATACATCTAAGTGTTAAATCTTGGAATAATCATATAAAACTGTGCAGGATAGACCAAACAGTTCTGGTTAATAAATAAAAAAAAATATAATCCAAGAGCAATCAATAGTGTTATTGTTATTATAACAAGTATATGAATAGTGGAGGGTGGGATGATCACAGGAATCGATGCCGTAGTGGGAAAAAAAAAAGATGCTATTGAAGATTTGAGGGTTTTAAGGAAGGCTATTTAAGCTGCAACTTAAATCACAGACACAGGATAAACCTAGAAATTCCGATGGAAACGACCAAACATTTCAACCTAGACTGTGTCAAGAAGTTTTATCTTAATTAAATTCCTCTACTTTCCCACAGGGGATAGAATATGCATATAAAATGCAACTGATTTTCGACTTTTGTTCTCTTAGTAAATAAAGAACAAAACGAAACCGAGACCAACAGCTATTCTCCGGGCTATATGCCCCGCCGAGCGTTGAATTAAGTCTCCAGTTTGGCCCCATTTTGTGTAATAATAAAATCAAATAACAATCACCTAATACTACCATAAATTGCAGTTCTTGTTATTTGTTCCTAAAATAAAGTAATTTCTATTTAATGCAGCCAAAAATATCTCTTAGACAAAAGAAATCATAAAAGTTCATATTTGACGTACAGCAAAGAAACAAGAAACTTGCAAGTTGCACATACCACAAGCTATAAAATGCACTAATATTCAAGTATATAGGGTGTGCAGGACAGAAAAGTCTTTGGCCTAAAGGGAAAAGGTAGCTGACGCTAATAAAAACTTTTAAGTGAGAGTAACAGAAGAAGTTTTATATTACATATAATTATAACTTCTTGGAAGTCTTAACTAAAATCTATTTCGACTCGGTTGATCATGCCGCCAATCACGCCACTTACCAGCCAAAAACAGTAATTACAAATTATGTATGCTTCTATAAACCATAGTTTGTCTAGTTTCATTATAGATGCTTATATCTGAAAATGTATTTAGTCAATCAAATCTTTGTAGCTGTAACAATTTTTTTTATTTCAGAGGTTATAAACCCGTCATGGCCTTATCACAGAAATAAAAACCCTAATAAGAAGAAACACAATAACAATAAAACCACTTTAGGTAATATTACTAAAAATGAAAAATGCGCCATGAAATTTATTGTGAGCCATGGAAATTGCAGTATTGTTAAAAGATATTGATCTTATTGAAAAATAATGAGAATTGGATCTTACTGCCTATTACCATTTTAAATTTGGTACAAAGTGAGGTCAAATTACTTGTTACCCTCCATTAATGAAGCTTAGTGGAAATTCAGTGATTTTTCTTCAAAGTTGAATTTCTTCTTCTTCATCTTTGCAGATGTTTCACAATAAAAAAATACATATTTCAGCTTTTCTAGAAACCCCTTATTTAGTAAATGCGATTTATACCTTCCTGACTTATCCTGTTTAATATGCTTAAATATCAACTAAGTAGTTGTCGAAGTACCAAGAGAAATTTAGCTTTCGATTTAGTACCATCTTACAATGGACGTATTTTGAAGAAAAGAACCAAGGCCAAACAACATACAAAAAGCTGCATAGAATCCTCTTAAGCTGATTCGAAGTAATGAGTGAAGATTTCATCGAAGGAACGCCCGAATCAAGAATTGCTTCCTTTTTTAAAGCCAAAATTGTTTGGATAAATAATTAGCTGCACCGTTAGAAACTGCAAACATTAAATTAGCGACTTAAAGAGCCATTGCACCTAGTTTACCTATTAATTTAAACATGCCCTCATCCCAGATACAAGGAAGTCAAAGCAGATCCGCTAATAATTAATGACTTATACTTCATAGACTTGGTCAAGTCAGAATCAGGACGCCAAGTAGTTTATCTGCCACGCTTTCAAACTGTTAGCCATGGTTTGATTGCATGAAGCAGTGCTTTAGTCATTTAAATTATTGAACGAGGTATAAACGATTGGTCGTTACTGCAGACCTCAATGCAATCAATTTATAAACTTACAGGACAAATTTGCTGTCCCGTTTCATTACTTAATCCTGTTACATTAGGTCTTTGCACCACTGAACAAGTTGACTATGTGGCAATTACAAGTAACAAATTATAGTAGGAAATAAAATCCCGATGTTTATTGATGAGAGTCACTTTTGTTTATGAAACTGTGAAGTTTGTTAACTTTGTGGAAATACATCATGCAAGAACAAAGCTGGTCTGAATATCTGATATTCAATTTCTTTTCTTGGTCTGATAAAATATTGTCTGTGGAATAGATAAAGTTATCTATTAGCAATTTCAGAAAAATCAAGTAGCGTCGAATATGAACCAAGAAGAGGTCATTATCGAGCATAATATTTGTCATTGTTTCTATAAAGTTGGAATATTAATCACATTTATAACTCAAAACGCATATGTCAAAGTTTGAATCAAATAATTTAAGCATAACGGAATGTGAAAATTTCCATGGCTCACAGCATTATTTCGTACTAGGTATAATAAAAAACTACGAATTTGTCAACTATGTAGAAAAATTTAAGACACTATCAATTTAAAGTATTTTTATATTATTAAGATACATCAGAAAAAAATAAATTAAGCAAGGAAATTCGTAAATTTATTGATAAAATTCTTTAAATTCCTTTTGTGACTCCAGTTTTAGCCAATTGTATTCACCACAATTGCACATAACTAGAAGTTAAACAATTTTTATTTGCATTTTTCCAAAATACAGCTTGAGGACACCTGCTGCAATTTTAAGAATTTCCTTACTTATATGAAATTAATAAAATAATATATATTCTTTAGCGTTATAAAATATTCTTTAAAACGTATATAACTGACAAAAAATAAAACAAAAATTTTTACTTTGTTACTCGATTTTTTTTAAATTAAATACGGGGTCTCAGAAATAAGTGCACATATTCTCGACGTCGAAATAGATTGGACCAAACTTACCTTTGTACCAAAAGGGGCTCAGGACCCTTAAAGATTGTTTTTATTTATTATCTCCAAAACAGTTCAAGATAAAGTGTTAAAATTTATCACCACCACTAAACATTTTAAGCCCAATAAAATGAGGTAAATATCATCTCAAAAGTTTTACCAAGAGTAGGTCAAACTGTAGGGTGGGGTTTAAAACTGACCACTACTTTTTTAATTGTAATTTTTTTTTTAGTTTTTCTCATTTTTACCCCCTCCCCCCCCCCCCCACAGCTTGACCTATCCTTGGTAAAAGTTTAGTGGTTGTGCTAAATTTCAACACAGTTTTAGAATAATAAATAAAAGACATATATTTTCATGGGCCTACTTTTAGGGGCCTGAAACGCCCTTTGGAAGTATTTTTGTCCAGAAATAAGTTTCTTCAAATCGATTTATTTTGACGCAGGGAATATGTGGTATCTTTCTTTGCACTTACTTCTGAAACACCCTGTATATTTCGGCAATGAAAATTAATTATTTTTATTCTTTATTGGAATTCTTAATATTTGTATTTGGTGCACATTTGGATCAGATGGAATAATTTTGGAAACACATTTTTCTTATACCATCAATACAAAAATGTGTTCTCACCTGAAAACATTTTGAGTGTTTCTTTTACTAGTACTTTCAATCTTTTCGTGCAAGTTAGAAAAAAATTATTTTAATTCATAGAAACAGTTACTTAATTATTAAATGAGTAGAATTTGTTCTCGAAATTATTTTTCTACGACAGTGTAAGTCCTTTATTGATATAACAAATTCTAGTGCCTCTAACATAGGAAGCATACGTTGAGTAGCATTAAGTAGTACCGAAACTTAGCTTAGTAGAGAACAATGCGGCACCATTACCCCTACCACTATGAGCATAGTTGGAAAATGAGGAGGATCCGTAACTCTTAGATCTAGATAATAAGAGTATTTGTTGCTTGTGCCAATTACGTGAGCTTCGTAAACTTGGTAATCATGATCACGTAGTTCGTTTGATTCATGTAGCATAAATTCTCCTTTGGAACTAAGCTCAGAGGTCGCCCGTACTAGAAAAAATGACTAGAACCACCCTGTTTACTTCCCAGCAGGTGAGGGTAATGGTGACTGCTCTGTCCTCTACTAAAGCAAGTGAGCTAGTTCCGGTACTATTTTAATCTCACATCTGTGTGACAAAAAAACAATAAGGAGAAATAAGGATACCACAAATGACATTCCTCAAAAAAGGTTTTTGTAATTTGTAATTTACAGAAACAGATATACATCTCTCAGTAGAGGAAGTAGATACAAATGCCAACGGTGTTGACTCCAACTTATTTCCAACTACCGAAGGTAATTTTTGTAATGTGTTCTCATTGAAATAGGTCGACAGCACAGTAGCTCATACTCACTAGCCTTTTTTGTCCCCTGGATCACAGTGTGGAACTTTTATTGTATATTAGAGTTTAGCGAATTATAAAATTAACATTGCCAACTACAGAAATATTTTCAATAGAAAATAATTCTAATAAAATTGTCTCTAAATTTGAAGCATAATTCTTCCAAAAGGACGGCTTCCAAGTGGTGATCCCAAAATACTAAAGTTAATTCCATTCAAATTTTGACACCGCACCCCAAATGGGCATTATCTGGTATGCAATAATATCCTCATGGCTAAGGAACAGACTAAGCAGATTTTCTTGTATATGGCAATAGGTGTCAAGGTAACTGGTCAGAAAATCCTGAATGCTGTGTTTTGAAACTGGACTCTAATATACAAGAAAATGTTTCTCTAAAGATTCGGGGGAGTGCACGTGAGCATTAATAAATGACAAATTTTCCCTTTTTGAGATTTATTCGAATGCTTTATTGATCGTAGATTTTCTTCAACTCTAGCTTTGCGTAGAAATCACATCATACAAATACTATGTAAAGAAACCAAATAATTTATAAAATTATGGTGGAATTTTAGTTATTATACCTACAGTGAAGTGTGAAAACACTATATACGAGAAATTGGTTTGCGAAACACGTGTGATGAACAAATTTCAGTGATTAATCAATCATCACTTCAATTAACTCATGTTTTGCCCGGTAGGCACAATTTTTGAAATGTAGAATATATTGGAACTAGATTTCTTGATGACTTTGGTGACACAGGCCCAAAATTTTGATTACAATTTTTTCATTACATTTTTATGTTAACTGAGCATTTCTGGGGATTTACCAATTCATTACAGAAATGTTATGATTTCGAATGAAAACACGCAAAGGGTTGGTAATCTATTAATAAGATTAGAATGACGGTTTTTTCAAATTTCTCAAGAAGTGTTAAGTCTAAATCCGTCATTGGAGTTTCGTTATATAATTTATATTGGCATTATAAAGTTACTTTAAGACTCGCTTCAAATTAACATTACCTTGTCCACCGAAAGCAAAATGCTCAGCAGAATGAAACTCAGTTATCTCCAGATGGATGTAATTTGGAAAGCGTAATGCGTTTTGAGTTAACTGATCAGTTTTTGATGATTTCGATGCTAACAGCAACCTGCTTCTGTTTTTGTTACCTTCTAAATTATTGTCTTAGGTTTTAATAATAAAAAATAGTAACATATATTTAAAGTACAAGTGGGTGAAGTATTTTTTAGCTTTGGCAAAATTGCTCGAAAATTTCAATCAATCCACCACGTACATGCCATTAGATTCATTACCACATGAAATACTACAATCATCTCATGTATTCACAGGTAGTTAATAATATATAAAATATTCTGCTATGTCATACATCACATAATAGGCATTTTTATCAACATCTCGCTTTGTATTCTAGTCGAACAGATATGAACCTGCTATTTTTTAACCTTATATTATCCTGATGCACCATAGTTAGAGTATTGCCTATTAGAAGAGGTATTTGGCTGTAATATGTTTTTATTTGCAGAACCAGAAATCACTTCTACAATAAATAATGTCGGTGATGATAAAGAGATGAATCACAACGCATCTAAACCACTAGGTAATTTATGACAATAATAAGCATAAGCAGGTATAACTTATATGTGATTTATTTTGTTAATCACGAATTTTGCTGAACTCGGCGCCATTTAATTATATCCAATTTTGAGACATTGTAAAATTTCGCTAGTATTATTATTTTTAATAAATATTAATGCCTCTTTTGATACGCAATTGAATGTTATCCGGTTATCGGTTGTAGCGGCAGGATGAGTTTTTGTAGATTTACGCTGATGCATTGATCACAGTTGATGGGTAAAACAAAGCAATTTAAATTGAAATCTCAATTGTCTCTTCCGAGTCATTTTGTAAAAAAAAATATTTCGTGTCAGATTTCTCGCTTATAGCCTTTTCAGCCGAGTATATATCGCATTATAAATTACTTGGCTGTTAATTATTCGAGCCAATTCATTGTAAAATAAACCTCTAGATGTCTTCCATTTACAGGGATGTTTCGAGATGGTGAGATTTAGACTTGTCTTTCTAATAATTCAAATATATAAAATAAATAATATATAAATAAAATAAATAATATATAAATAATAATAAATAAAATAAGTTTATCAATAGTCTTTGATTCCGAGGCGATTTTAAATACTTGACATTTTATCTGGTAGTTACATTTGCTTTGTAAGAAGTTGGTTGGAGCATAAAGAATTCAAAATAATTTAGGAGGAAGGAAACATGTAAAATCTTCTACGCATAACTAAATATCTAATTTAAGTGAATTCTTCTGATTGGAAGGCCCACTTTTCCATTTTTTTTAAAGATACGTTAGTAATTTGGACTAATTCTGAGACAATCTTGGTTTCCACAGTGGCGACAAAGCAATTCATTGAACATTAAGTGTTCTGATGCAACGTCTTCGGACTTCAATATTGTATCAGGTGCAGAATTTAAAAAAATTAGTGGTTTTCACATTAGTAGCCAAAATTATGTTCCAAGTGAGTTTGAATCATCAAATGATATGGTAAGGAGAAACTTTAGTCAATTGAAAATTGTCGATAGTGTACTATAGATTATTGACAAGTGTGTCAATATACCTCTAATTTAAGAGCAAGTTGCCAGATTAATGGATTTAGTTAGAGATGGACAAAGACATCAAGATATCATGAAGCTTAACCAGAAGAACATTGCACATACAAAGAGACTGAAGAGCATATCTATTTATCGGCATAAATATTTGATAAGAAAATTTGAGTAGAGGAATTATTGTGAAAATAACAAATTTTTGAGAGAATTCTGCATCCTCTATATTTATTAAGGTATAGACTTAATATTGTCTTGATTCTAAGACTTTCGTGAAATTGGTGAATTATATGTATAATATTTTCTCTTTTCGCATTGATTATTTTAAAACCTTGACGTTTCGATCATCTTATGGCCTTTTGAAGAAATGAGCTCTGCTGGTCCCTTTATTTATGCACTGGAGGCGTGGCTTCGTTTCAGTAATGTTGCGCAGTGAGTCAAGGATACTATAGATTTTTATCATGGTATAAGGAACTATGGATTTTTATGTTAATGAGACAGGCGAGGCTGTCAAAACGAATGTCAAAGCGAGGCTGTAAAAGAAATCGTGCCAACAAATTTCAACTCGATAAGATGTTGGAATTCGAAATAAACAACGCTGAAGAGAACTCGGAAACTCTTCAATAAAATTTTAGTAAAAAAGGATTCTCATTATGAAGAATTCAATAAAATCTATGTTTCGTAGTATTAATAATGGTTACTATTCGAAAAACCATCGGAAAGATGTATATGTTCTTCATGTGTTTTATATAACATCTTTTTGGTATTTCTTAAATTCTAAAACTGTAAGTATTTAAGGTTTATCCGAATAACTCCTAAAAAAATTTAAAAATGTATCACGTGCCTGCATTACTGTAATTTTATAGGTCGTAATATCGGTCTTTAGTTCGCCGTTAAGGTAACACAATCATTAACTTGAACGTGACAATTGCGTTTGGTGTATTCATTGTGTTTGCTGCATCTGTTACGATTAAACATTTGTAAATGTGTCTTCAATTTGACGTTCAAAGCTTTACAGCTTTCTCTAAATTAGCAGAATGTTCAAATGCTCTTTTGTTGTCTAAAAGTTATTTA
Organism: Rhagium mordax; assembly: GCA_963680705.1. NCBI lineage: Eukaryota > Metazoa > Arthropoda > Insecta > Coleoptera > Cerambycidae > Rhagium > Rhagium mordax. Next base: position 67,333,968 of record OY796660.1, read on the forward strand.
TGGCATCGGTTAATTTTCTTTCTTTATTAGAATTTATTACCACATTCTTTAATAGCCCCAGATAATCTAAAAAATATCTTCATCCAAAGAAAAAATAACCTTTACGGCTGTGACTCGATATCAAAGGACCAGTTAGTTTAAAACACAAAGATATTTTTTAGATTATTTGGAACTGAGATAAATGGATTGATTATGTGATCGTTGGTGCAACGCAATTAAATTTAATATAATAAAATTAATATTGTTAATAAAACGACCGAAAATATATTTCGTGCGATAGTTATTTGGATACCGTTTCTTAAAATATGTATTTTTATTCAGCGATAATAAGTATGACCATATTCTTTTATAATATCAAAAATTGATACTACCATATTATATACAATGTGTTTCTCATTGCATCTGTACCTACACCTTAATATTCTATTTTATAATAATATCTAATTCTTGTTTTAACAGAATCGTATGCCATTATAAAGACAGTATTTTTGTAAAAATTTTAGTTCTGAACATTATACTTTTGATAATAACACTAAGTTTTCAAAGTACAGTGTATTACATTAGATTGTTCAAGTTAAAATCGAGATACATCACCTCCTGATGATACCAACTTGGACGCATGGGTGTTTTATATACTGAGCAGTTTATAGAAAACATTCTTCTGGTGAAAATTAACCTGTTGGTTTATCTTATGATTTTTTTCGAGAACAACATGGTCCTTTGATTCTAATGCTTTTGAAAACCATTACATACTAAATGCGATGAATAATAGATTTATTCCTCGCTTTTATCCACAATTATTTCAGTTTGGTTCATTAGTTATAATCACAATTGAGTATTTCTAAGGAAAGATCCCTCAATAGAATTATCATGATTTTTGACAAAGGAAGGTAACCTATAAATAAGATGAGAATGACGGCTTTCTCCAAATTTTGCAAGATAATATTAAATCTAAACCCATCATTGGAGTTTCATCACGAAAATATTGGCATTATAAAGAGACTTTAACAGTTACTTTGATTTAAATGAACTAATGGAACTTAATTATCTCCCAATGAATTCATTTTGGTGGGCGCAATGCGTCTTGAATTTAGACTAACTTGCTGATTTTGGTGGTGTTACCTTATAAGATACAATTTTAATAAGAAAAAAGTAATATATATTTAATTTAATATTTAAATGCTACAATTTTTACACTAAAAGTATTTAGTTCTGTAAATATTACCCAAACATTTAAATTCATTATTCCCCCCATCATCACAACTTATCATATTCAATATCTTATGACAAGTTATCAATCATTTTAAGTATTATCAGGTACTTAAAAGTAAATAATTTTACAATGTAACAGGTATTTTTACCAACACCGATTTGCCAATGATTATATTTCAGTGAAACAGATATGAACCTGCTACTTTTAAACTATGAGTTATCCTGATTTACTATAGATTTGCCTATTAGAAGAGATATTTGGCTTTAATACGTTTTTATTTGCAGACCGAGAATTACCTTCTACGACAAAAATTGTCGACGTACATACCGAAAGCGAGGTGAATCACAACGCATCAGGTAATTTTTTATGACATAAGGAGGTATAAGCGGATGTGACTAACCTATAAATAATTTGGGGGTGACTAATATATAGATAATTTAATTTTATGTAGGGGAAAAATAATATTAGTTGGGAATTGTCGACGTTAACAAAATGTGGTTGACTTAACAGCAAGTTGCCAGATTAATGGCCTTAGTTACTGATGGTCGAGGACTAAGGTAAGCAACTCGTATTACAAAGCTCAACCAGAAGAACAGAGATAGAGAGAGCCTGATCTACGTATTAGTAGATCATATTACGTAGTTATCGTTGATAATGAAAAATAAATTATATGGATTAGAGAAATTATTGAGAAAAAGTACTATATCTTCTATATTAATGAACATAGAAACTTGAATTAGGGATGATAAGGAATGCTTAAGGGATTCTAACATTAATTTTAACTCCTGTGTATATCTGATTTTGGGCTGAATGGTAATTCTCAATATTGTCTTGGTTATAGAACTTTCGTAGAGCTGATGATTTGTAGAATAGTGTTCTGGTTAGCTATTTGGATTTCTTGTGGTATCGATCACCATATCATATTCTTCTTCCGAAATGAAATGAGCTTTGCTCGTCCTAGCACTGCTATTTATCCGTTTAGTAGGAGGCGGTACTACTATTGATTTCCATGTCATTGGTAGGGCTGCCAAACGCAAAAGTGAAGGCTTAAGGAAACAGAACTCCCTCTGCTTAAGTAGAAGACATGATAAGATGTTTGAAATATCAAGAATTCAAAAGAGAACCTGGAAACTCTTCTACAAACTCCCAACAATGATAGATTTGCATTGAGTCTTTCAAATAAATACGATTGATATTTGATTGGAAAATTATGGATAAATGAATGTTCATAAAATTGCATGTAACTCAGTTCTTTGCACAATCAGTGTATTGCTTTAATAACTAATCCTCTAGCAAAGTAATGTGCCAACGTGCCACCTACATTTAGAACTAAATCATCCAATTCTTGTACCGTTAAACTTATTTTAAATATAAGCTCTTTTGTGTTTACTGCAGCAGTTCAGCTGGAAGTCAACAACAAAAATGTATCAGAATCAACCCCAAAAGCGGGTGAGACGCAAGAACAAAAACAAAAAGATGCCAAGAAATAATAGGGTGACCTCAGTAAAATAAACTGGGTAATGTTGTTTCCTCGGTTGTTTCATTGTTTTATACTTACTAGTTGTGTTATTCATATTTGTTACTACGTTTGTGTGTTTTTTGTCTTTTATTTTTTATTATATGTCTACGTACTGCACCATTAGTTACGATGTTAATTTACCTTTAGTTACAATGGCTAATATAATAAATGATTTTTTACAACTACCAGTTTATGATATAAATTGTACATCAATAGATTTTCCTTTTCCTCAACATTGTGTTTTTTCAGAGCATAATAGCAATGGTATTACTTTCTTGTCACTTAACATACGTAGTTTAAGGACCAATTTTGATAAGTTTCTAGTGTACTTGGAGGACATGCAAAAAAAAACAGTGGTAATAATATTAAGCGATGTTAATATTGATTTACTTAATAGCTCGGAGTCGGATGATTATTTAAATATATATAAACAAAAAAGAAATAGCAGGTAAGTTCACTGACTTCTTTATAAATAATGTACAAACTCTCATAAATGGAACTGAAAAAAATTACAATAGAAATAAGAATACTAGGAAAGGAGGAATTAATAATAATTCGTTCGGAATGTTCCTTATAGAAGATGTGGAAATAAAAAATATTATTAATTCACTGAAGGATAATAAAGCTCCAGGTCACGATAATATAACTCCATCACTGTTAAAGGGAATCAGCGAAGAAATTACTCCAATATTGACAAAACTTGTTAATCCTTCTATAAGACAAGGTATTTTCCCTCAGTTATTAAAAAAAGCTATTATTATACAATACACAAAGGAGGAACAAGAACACAAATGAATAACTACCGACCTGTAGCGCTATTATCAATATTATAAAAAATATTCGAAAAATTAGTTGCAGAGAGATTGAGAAATTATTTGACTAAAATCAAGTTTTTTTCTGAGAATCAGTATGGTTTTATCAAAGGGAGGGGTACCGAGCCAGCACTAGTTAATTTTTCATTAAATATTAACAAAGCGTTAGATGATAATAATAGCTATGTTACCGGTGTGTTTATAGATATTTCAAAAGCTTTTGACACGATATCACATAATAAATTATTTGAAAAATTAACTGATACTGGTGTTAGGGGTAACTGCTGCGAATGGATTAAAAGTTATCTAACCAACAGACTACAACAAGTGCGGGTGGATTATATGTACAGCGAGGTAGCTACTGTAAAATTTGGAGTGCCACAGGGATCTGTCCTCGGTCCACTGTCGTTTCTTATATACATTAATGATCTTTGTGACACTCCAATGAAGGGGAAACTGTTTACATTCGCTGATGACACCGCTCTACTTTATCATGATAAATGTAAAAATATTGTATGGGAGTATAAATATATAATGACATTCCTGTGACAATAAAAGTACAAGCATATAAAAGGTTCTCCAAGTCACTGAACAAATATTTTCAAGGGAAAGATCTAAATTATTTATTGGAAACTATGAAATAGTATATTATAGTAATGATAAAATTACTTTCTGTATAAAAGGTAGTTAAGACCATTGTAGTAGTAGGGAATTTAGTTAAGTGTTAATGTAGGTTAGTATCCACGAAGGACAAATAAATTTAATAATAGTTAGTAGGTAAATAAAAATTGGAAACATTTTGTAAACGATAGTTAGTTAAGTCCATATAGCAGTTAAGGTAGTTTGGCATATTACTTTGTAGTGAATTATCCACGCACAGGTATCAGCCTTGCGGATTTTCTGTTATTGATGGTATTCCTAAAGTTATTTTTCTTTTATATAGTAAATGTTATGAAATTTTTAAAGGATTACACCACTGTAAACAGCAGAACTGTAAATAAAAATAAATTCTTACTTTTAACGTATTCAAAATTATTTTATATTCTCACTCTTATATTTATTTATATTCTCACTCTTAGAATTTTCATCGAGTAAACATCGAAATCAACAATTTTATATCTTTAATTGTTTAACAACCCACTTTGGTTGGTGAAAAGTTATTTAGGTGTTTTAGGGAACATTTCTCTAGTATTTCTTAAATACTAAGGTTTAATCCAAATAGCTCTCTAAAAGAATTAAACACTCACTTTAGTTAACAAATTAAAATGTATTATGTGACTGAATTACTGTAATTTTAATAGGCCGTAATATCAGTCTTTAGTTAGCCGTTAAGGTAACACAATTAGTAATTTGAACGTGACAATTACATTTGCTGCAACTGTTAAACATTTGTAAATGTGCCTTCAATTTGAGGTTCAAAGCATTACAGCTTTCACTAAATTAGCAGAATGCTCAAAGAGTTTTGTGTTCTTATTGCATGAAAGCACGCTTGAGATTGAGATCTTACAGGCTGTTAAATAATTTCGAAACTATTCCTGTAGGGTGAGTTTTGTTCTGAATGTTTCGATGTGGTGGATTCATAAACATATTATTTGAATAAAACATATGGATTGATTTTGCGATCGTTGGTGCAACACAATTAAATTTAATATAATAAGTATAATAATAATAAAACAGTTTTGGTAGACGAATTTCAATTTTAATTTCAAAACCTGTCTCTAGTATTAACAAATTCATGTGTATGTTTTTGAGATCGCTGATTACGAATCTAAAGTCAGAATTTTACAATTCGCGATTGCACACCAAATATCACTAATATAATAGGGGTGTCGAAGAATTTCTACTGCCATAATTCATATTAGTTCCATTTTTGACAATTAATGTGTACGCGATACATTTTACATATTTTCTAACTATTGATTAATCCATTATTTAAGTTGTCTATAAATCACTCTTTATTTATAAGACAACTCAGACATTGACTTTTCCATTCGGTTTATATATAAATCAGTAACCTCTTTTGTAGTAGATTCGTACTTTCCTTTCATTCATAGCGGCGGAGTTGCCACCGAGAATTCTACAGCTCCCATCTAAATTTCAGTCTAATGGTATTTCAAGCAAAAGGTATTCTGTACTAGATACTGAAATCCCAAGGTAGTATATGTCGTGGAGAATGTTATTCATGGGCATTTACAATTCTCCAAAGTGATGCCTGTTTCGAATTAGTAAGTAGAATCTCTCTAGACGAGTGTCTCGACTTTATGTGTGTTTTTACTATTTCTAAATCGTTGCACGCATATTTTTACAGGAGTGAGTAGTTTGACTTGAGGCAAATGAATATGGGAATAATCTAGCTATCAACTGTTACAATCGAGTCTGGGAAATGGTATATGTAACAGTATGTGATTGGACCTGTAAAGGCATTGTCGTGTATTTTAATAAATAAAAATTAAATTCAATACTTTTAAAAAGAAAAAGAAAAATTCAAAATTGTTCATATAGAACTTCACCCTGAATAAAAGCAGCAAGTAACTTATTTTAAATAAATAAAAAAGGTTTAAACACTTAGTTAGAGGATACCACTCCGATGAAACTCATCTTCGTTGCAGAAACACCTGTTACGGGATAGCAGGGAGACGGTCCATCAGATGTGGCTCGTACCACCTAAAACAGTAAATTAAAACCACAAATGTGATAAATAAAATAACATTAACCATCAGAAAGGTAATATTAAACAAGTTAATTAATCTCTAGTGTTAAATAAGCAACAATTAATAAAGAATGAGCAAGGTTGTAGTTTTATCTAGCGAAAAGACTAACGTAGAAAACCATAATATTAATATTTGATGTTAATTAAGATTTAATTTTATGTAAAACTGATCGTCTATGCCACCAGGATAGACACATTGTAATTTAAAATTGTAGAAGTGAAATCTTAAAAATGTAGTGCTTCATCGTAGCCAAGAACGGCAAGTGAGTTCAAAAATTATATGATTTCCACAGAAAAATTACATATAAGAAAAATATTTCCAAAAATACAAACCCAAAATGACAGTTTGGCATAGTATCCTCAAAGAAAAAAGAATTCAAGATCACCATGGATACAGGAACAAAAAAATAAAGTTGTTGAAAAACCAGCTCCAGAGAGGCGTCACGTAATTGAAGTCGTTCCTGAAAATAAATTAGAAAATTGTGTTAAAAACGAGCAAAAGTAGAGGTAACTACTTACCAGCTAAAATAAATAATTTAATAAAAGTTAAACGAGATAATACCCTGGCTACACCAGAATTCAATAAACAGAAGAAAGAAAAATCAGGTACTTACATAGTATATAGTTGAGGACTTAATCACATAAAATAGTCTTGATTAATTGTGGAAAAGCACATAATATCGAATAAGACAGCTATTTTACCACGGTCAATGAACTTTAGTGAAGGCCGTAAGTTCATAAATTCGTTAAAAATCCATAGAATATAAAATCAAATAGACTGCTCATCCCTGATAAGACAAGTAAAGGGAGACATTTTCTTTTGAACCATAAAATTTAAGAATTTCATTTGTTAATAGTTTTAATATAGAGATAAGTTATCGCGGGCTTGCAGCTTAAGTATTTTTCACCAAATTTGTTGATATATATGAATAAATGTTGTTAAATTGAAATATACATACGTCTAGTTTGATAAAACAACAGATTCTGCTCATTCTAACATTATATACAGTATCCGTGCTTTAGTGAGGGCGACATCTGCGGGTCTTGCTAATGAACTGCACGATTGAGACATAACCAATTCAAATTCAATAATTACAGGTCCCTGCACTTCATGCAATACCAACTTTTAATTAGAATCACTTTAAAATAATACAAAATATATAAAGAACTTAATTTTCATTTATTAATAAAATTTACATAAGCTAAAGAATTCGAAAGGTAAATTTCTTCCAAAGAAAGATCCCAAGGAGACCCTGAAAAAGAAAACAGGAATTATAGAAACCTGAAAGTAAGTTATTCGCTACGCGCAGTACACTCGGTCGTTTATCAACGCAGTAGACTGGTCGCTGTGTAGCAGGCGCAGGTATTAGTATTTTGCATTAGTAGTACGGGTGGACCAAGTCAAAAAAGGTCACAATTCTAATAAACTAGTAAAGAAATTCAAAAATTAAACAAAATCACTATATTTCTTAAATAAAATTAATACTAAAGACATGCTATTAAACATATTCTTAAAGCTAACATGCAATAAATATTAAATTAATAAATACCACCTACCTTTTCAATATTTTAAAATAATCAAATCAGCACACAAATAATAATTCACTAAATAAAATAAATAAAAAATTAAATATATACAAAAATTTCCCCTACCATTACAGCATCTTACTTGCTGTGCTGTGCCGTGAAACAAAAAGCTTAAAATTGTTGTTTTTTTGCAATAAAAGGAATCTCCTGGGATTTTGGCATTTGTTGTGGAAATTTAGTTACAAGTTACAAGTGTGTTTTGTGTTCAGTATCATTCTTGTAACGGATTATTAATATTATTGTGATTAGTTATCGGATAATTCAAGTATCGAGAGCAGTAAGCAAGGAACTGGCACAAGAAAGAGAAAAAGAGGAGCACGGAAAAAAATACTTATGCTAAAAATGTTGTTTAACAATCCAAGATAAGAAGCTTAGCATATATGAGTTACAGAATAAAGCTGGTTAAAGAACGAACAACAGGGCCTGCATGTTGGTGAAATATATACAGGGTGTCCCGATTTTAAACCGACAAACTTCGGGTACAGAAAGTTCACATGTAATTATGACATACCCCTTCTAACTTTTCTTCTCTATCGAGCCTCCTAACGGAGATACAAGGTGTTGAAAATTCAATTTATTTTTTGTTTTTCTTTAATAACTTCCACAATATTAAAGATAGGGAAACCAAACTTGGTACACATAGTTAGGTTGTGAGGGTCCATCATTGCTATGGTTCAGAGTTGAAGCCAGTGGCGTGCGGTGTGGTCACGTCGACATAATTTTAAAGAATAAAGAATGTGCACTAATTTTTTTCGCAATTCTGATCAGATTTTCCTAATTTACGGTTGATTTTCTAAAAGAACTTGCTCATGTAGAATTTTGACTGAGGCATTAGTTTTCGAGATATTTGCGTCTGAACAAAACGATGCACCAAAAACACAATTATCATGTCGGGAATAGTTCTGATGAAATCACGACATATTCCTTCTCAAATTTCTTCTCTATAGCCATTCCTAACGGAAATACGGGGTGTTGATTTTTTTGATATTTGGATGTTGATAATTTGTTTATGCAATTTCATAACAAACAAATTTTTCTTTTGACAGAAATAATATTGACTTGCAAAAGGCCTTAAAACGTCTCATTGCAAAAGAAGAAAAACATTAAAAACACTAAATTGACAGTTCAGTTCAGTATATCCCTTAGAAAATCAGATTGAAAATAATTTTGAAAGTGCTATCTTAATTAATTAATTGTGTTTTTGGTGCATCGTTTTGTTCAGACGCAAATATCTCGAAAACTAATGCCTCAGTCAAAATTGTAACTCAGTGGGTATTAAAGTAAAAAGATCGTTATCGGGGAGTTTTTTGGGGTAGAATTCGACGTTCATTAGTCACTTTTTTTTTCGAAACTTCTGAGTTGGGGTGAAACTCACCTCCAACTAAGAAGTACCTATTTCTTTTTAGTATTTGTTATTTGCACCATTTTGAATCAAACTATACAAAAATATTTGAATTTAAAGCAGGTATAGGATTAGTTAGAAGTGAGATCACCAAGTGAATGTACCAGTTGTTCCTTGATTTAATTAAATACGATATAAAACGAAATTGGCTGTAAAGTATAAAGAATCGATTTAAGACAGCAATAATTATTGTAATTCCAACTGGAATAAAATATTCTCGATTTTCTTACGAAGATGTGCCTTGCATTACTTATCACAGACCTGTTCCTGAATAAAAACGTCAAAGGTAGCTGATATATATAAAAAAGTATTTAAACCAAGAACAAATAGCCGAGTAATCTACCTACCCTAGTACTTAGTACGCACATTTAAGTCGACACTTCTCTTTTCTGAGGTCTCAAACAAGAGCTCCGAGACCCTTAGAAGTGCGAGAAAATATGGATTGTACAGGGAGTGTTTGTCAAGACATTTCGTCTGTCCTAGGAATCTCAACTTCTTGTGCTGTTTCGAAAAAATCAGACGAGGTTTCAACAATTTAAATTCAAGACTACTGTGAATTTTACTCAGAGACAAAATTTAAAACGGATAATTAAAACAACCGGACGAAGTACGACAAATTTTCATAAAATTAATAGCGCAGCAGAATTCGTAATTTAATGTTATGTATTAAAGTAGACGGCTGTTAATTTTGTATAGTAATATATTTCCTTTCGCCATTGCGCAAAATTTATTCGTATAGTGAATGTAACATTTGCTCTGGTAAATGATTTAAAATAAAATCATATTTGAAATACCATTGTAACCTTTGTACATAAAGCATGCAACCATGCGGTATTGATGTACATAATTAATTTGCTCTACTAATATGCATTTCAAATTATTAAACTGAAAATAAAATTGTCGATTTATTAATACTTTTTTAGCATCACATTTACCTATATTGGAAAAACTAAAATTGGCATAATCTTTTATATTTGACAAAACATTATGTAGGTTCATTTGAGGCTCACCCTATATACATATACCAACATAAGCTGGTCATGGATTTCTTCTTTATTTCTAAATTTGAGACGCATCTTTTTTATTGGTAGGCGTGATTTAGTAGTGCCATAACGGCTGTGCACATTAATAGTGCGCATGGTTTACTACGCAACGTTACTAGAACAGAGCCACGCCTTCTGTCAAAGGTATGAATAGAGTAGCTTGGGCCAATATAGCTCACTTCGCTTCAGGAGAAGACGTTGACAGGATGATTGGAATATTAAGAATTGAATAATCAACGAATAATGTAACTCGTTTTCTAGATATTAAAACAATACTGTTGCAGTAACAACAAATTGGCTCCAAAAATATAGAAATAATATAGCAATTAATCAATAGTGCCTTATTATTGTAAAAAATATTGAAAAATAAAAAAATCAGACTATAATGACGATTCCTCCAGTAGCAGTGGGGAAACTATTCCTCTACCTCAGCCGAACGCTCCTGGTAATAGTGAGAAAATAATTGTTTTCACAATTTAAAGTGTCCTAAAACCCAAACTTTCTGCCGAATATGATAAAGAAATAATGAATGGTGTCAAAATTATTAGAAAAAATCATTTTTAAATAAAATATCTTGTATCCCGGCAAGGAGGCCCATTTCACCTTAGTATTTTAGGTTTAATCTTCATAACTTGGGCTAAAGTTTATGCAGTTACTCAATGGCCCATTATTAATGAAACATCGTGTATAGTTATAATGGTCCATTGAATGAACTGACTGAATTTTCCATCAACCATCAACTATTAAACAATAATAATATGTTCAATAATTTTATGCTATAATATAGTTAATTAGCAGCTGAAGTTTGGTCACGAAATCGCTTCTCTCAGTAATAAATGGTTTATTTTATTGAAATTTAATAAAATAATTTATTCCAAAAATGCACACAGTTTTCCCGTTAGCCGGAACGTGCTGCGAGGTAATCCGTATAATGACGAATTTAAGGCGGAAAGCTGTTTAAAAACATTTTAAATTGGAGGTGACAGTGAGGCCTATTAAAATACAGATTAGCATATTATTATCTTACCAAGGCAAAGTTGAAATTGTAAATGGCGTATACTGAATTAATTGTAGATCCCAGCTAAATAAAACACAATGTAAGTGTTTCCAAAAAAATTCTACGTACATCCTTTATAAATTACGCGGGCTTTTTGCTACAGTCATTAGTTAATTAATACCATTATTCCTTGGAGCCCTATTACAGCACTAACGCGATAATGAAGTTTTAAATTTTTTTTACTAAGAATCCTACTACAATCTACTAATGCCTGCTGTTACGACCTAAAATTCGTAGTGATGAGGTCCAGGGTATTACAAATCCTTTTTGAGAACAATAAAATTCTGATTTAAAAAAATAATATATAAGGTTTATTTACTGACCATAGTAATTACACAAAGTGATTATAAAACCTTGAAATCTAACAATTATTTAGAACATAAATTAGTTTGAAGAAGAAAAACAACAAAGGTCTTGTTCCCACAAAATTCTTTTTTATTGCAACCGGTTTCGTGATCAATACATTACATCACATCATCAGGCTACAAGACTACAAATAGGAAAAAATTTTTTATGTAAAAAACTATAACAATCCAAATATTACATTAATAGAATAAGTTAAGAATTTCATCAAATGTAGATAGTTAAATTTAATTAAAACAAGTAAAACTATTACGATAATATCAAATATTGTTTTATATATAAAAAATATCTGTTTGTAAATAAGATAAAAAAGTTATTAACAAAAGATACTAAAGAGATTAAAAAACCAATGAAATTGTGAATATAAAATAAGTTAAAATAGAAAAATATACTTACATTTCTATTAATACCAAAGGTTTGTCAGTATAAGCATTAATGAAAGTTTGTCCAATTATTTAGAAAACTAATAAATATTATGTAAAAATACATGTACTTGAATTTATTTAATGTCATTAATTAATTTTAAATTAATCAAAATTAAAAAACACAAAAGACAATGTACGAGGACAAACAGATTAAAATTTAAAATAAAATAAAAAGGAACTAAATGACACAAATGTTGGTGATATTCTAGAACATTTGTGTCATTTAGTTCCTTTTTGTACGGTGTTAAGGACATTATTTTATTTTAAATTTTAATCTGTTTGTCCTCGTACATTGTCTTTTGTGTTTTTTAATTTTGATTAATTTAAAATTAATTAATGACATTAAATAAATTCAAGTTACTAAGGATTATAAACATTGTTTATGTGCTAATTCAATCGTGATTTTAATTTTGATGAATTTTACCATCCATGAACTTTTAACGCATTAATTTTCTATTAAACGTTAAAATAAAAATATCAGTTGCTAAAGCCCGAAGGTGGTTGAAATCAGTCACCTAAACGTTAATTATTAACTAGCAAATATTTTCAGAATACACTCCTTGTTTAAATTGCTTAATATTCTCTGTTCCACCCGCAACAATAGGAAATAACGCTTCTGACCTGTATCCCAGCATCCCAGTATCCATAGCATTTTGATATCTGCTCATGCAAGGAAACGGAAAAGTATGGCTGAATATCGTCCGTTTCTCGTGCATCTCAATAACATTCTACGTGGTACGTGAATACCGATGAAGAAGAGATGACGTGATAAAAATTCAATCATGCGGCTACCGAAAATCATATGCTATTTGATTGCAGAAGGTCGTAAAGTTCCATCATTTTTAGTAAGGGAGTTTATATAAAATTGTTTTATAGTGTTTAATAAAAATCCACGGAATATAAATGTCAACAATTTTCATTCTAACTGGGAGCAGTTAAATAATAGTATTAAATCTCAAAATTCCAATTTAAAGTAGCCGGTTTCGAAACATTCTATGGTGTAATCTTCAGACCACAGGCTGAACAAGATGGAAAGCCCCTGGATTGAAGATGAGACTGCAAAAACCGGTCGCCTAAACTGGAGATTTCAGACTTTTATTTAACTTTATCCGATTAAAAGTTTACTCACATGAATACTCCCTACGCCTAAGTTGGTAGTTAAATACATTATACGATAAAAGGGTGCTAAACATAAATCAATTTATTACGTTTTTATGCTTGAAATAATATTATAAACTTCTGCTTTCAAGTCTTAAACCCAATGTAGAAAAAGCAGCGGTTATGCTTTTATGATTTCGTTCTTTTTCCTATAATTATACATATACTAAAAGAATATTTTCAGATAGAATTATTTTATCTTATTACATATTATTACACTAATAATTAATTATTGCAAATTATATGTTTCGTCGGTTTTATTTAATACTGTTATTCTTATGTCATCGCTCTCACCTTATTTTCAGTACTATTTGAAAATTTACGAACAAAAATAGAAAAGAAATTTATTATTTTTTAATCTGTCTTTATGGACATTTTTATAGTTACAGAATTTTTTTTAAATAACTTGGAGTTTTCCATGAATGGTATTGTTAATTGTCATGCCTACAGTTTTGGCAGCAAATATTCTTTTTGGATTATTGAGTCCTGAAGCAGTTTATGCCACATAAATAAAATGTAGGCAAGGTAACGTCTCTTTTTCACCTATAGCCGTGTTTTCTACAAGCCCTGTTTCTGACAATTTGTCAGTTTTAGATCCTCAAGTTACATACTTAACAAACTTAATTTCCTCCTAATAAGAAAACTATTTACGAAGGAAGCTTCTAGATTACATATCATTGAACTAAGTCAGTAAATCACTATTCGATGAACGATGGAATGGGAGAAGCGTCAACACTTTAATATTTTTATTTCAAGAGGTATAACAGCCAACGCACTCGGTGGGTCTGTTTTCTGTTCACGAAGGGCTTTTTATATTACTATAAAAAATCTCATCACCAGAGATGGAAGCGAGAGGATCGTGAAGTCAAACGCAGGACCGGTCCTATGTGCTATAAACAATATGATCCTTTTTGTATATAGTAGCAGAGAATATTTCCTTAGCAATCGTAATTAGTGGATTCCGCAACTTTCGAAGTTAAACAGCTGCTAAGGGTTTAAAGCCATCATATGTAGATGTATTTATAGGTGGGCACTTGTACCTAGAATCTATCGATGTAACTGGTGCATATTTGAACCAGGGTAAAATTCTAGATTGTATTAAGAGAATAAATAAATTTGTTGGCCAACAGTTTTGCATTTGCTAACTGATAAAACAGACTGTATTGATTGATTATTTTTTTTAAATAAAAACCTGTGTAAAAATGGTAAAACGTATGTATGTAAAGCTTATTATCGTCTATTATGCAGAATTTGGAAATATATACGTAATTTATTTAAAATATTTTTAAAGTAGAGGAAAATTTATTTTTATCAAAAAGGAATTTTTATAACGTCCACATAGAAATGAATACCATCAGAGAGTGATAACATTTTCTTAAGAAAATCACTTACATGTCAAACTGATTTTGTTGTTTCTGATCATTTACCTTTCAAATGTTTATAATAAAATAACTCGCATACAAATTTTTATTTCTGATAACTGTACCATGTGGAAGATTATTTTTGTCGACTGTCATCAAAATTTCAAAATTTTCCGTTTCTGGCCAACTAATAGACCATCCGCCCTTGTGCATCGCGTTATAAAATGGGAAGCTGCAATCACTAATACGTGACGCTGATATATCGTGTGTGTATGTATCACTTGCTGGATATATGCGCCAAGAGTAAAGATATTCCAAAGTATTTCAATTTCTAAAGAGATATTGCGAGACCATTTACAAACCATCAGTTTATGAAAAGTTGAGTTGTGTTTTCCAATTTTCTTCGTCTCTTCTCTTTCTGGGGTTTACAAGGAGGATTGCAATACGAAGCTAAAGGAAGCTACTTAAAGTCCGCTGTCTCAGCTCGGTCCATATTGGGTTTGGTAAGAGCTGTTTATGTATTCAGGCACCGACAGTTGTCAGTGGTGCAATCATGCTTATGTAATTCACCACTAACGACTATTGCCTGCAATCGATGATGAGTCAGCATTTTATCATGCTATTTATTGCTCAAAAGCTGATTTCTCTTAATCTGATAATTGCCTCCAGGTGGTTTTTATTTATAAAAACTATAAAATGTAGACGATACCAATATAAAAAATGAGCTTATATTCCAATAAATTTTCTGTGATTTTTGTAGTATTTAAGTCTCTGCTAATGTGACAAAATTGTTCTTTATCATGGCAATACATTGAGATTGAATGTGTTTTGATTCTAAGGCTTTTCCAGAGCTGACTATTGGTAGAAGAGTTTTAGGGCTCCCTTACGTATTGATTATTTTCAATTCTTAGCGTTTTAACCTTCTTGTCGCGGTCTTTTTCTGACTCAAATTTTGTACTCAAATAATTTTTTCGTACTGATTTCTTGTTATAATCTGTATGGCCCTTTCTAAAACTGAATCATTATTGTTTTATGTTTGATTCACATTTGATTCATTTTCAGTTAACTAACGATATGTATTATTTTTTAATAACATTGTGTATCATTTCAGAGAATTTTACATTCGTAGACACACCAGATAAACAAGTGGCTGTGGAGGGCCAACCGGGACGAGTGCGTTGTGAAGTAAATCTAAACAACGTAGTGATTACCTGGTCCCTGGCGAATGGAACGGACTTAAACGGTAAGAAATCATTGAATATTTGGTAAATACGTAGCACATTGTCCAGCAGATGGTATCCATGAGTTTTAGTGCAAACTGATGAAAAATTTAGTTGGAAAATATTAATTTTTAATTACGTATTTATATATTTTTGTAAACAATTTAGCGTTCGCATTTTAATACTACGAATATAAAATTCAGCGTATAAAAATATGGTGCACATATATTTTATTTTTATAGCCGAATTATTCCAAATTTCCCACTTCCGACATTGGAATATCCTCTACATTTAACTTTCTTTGGAAGAATTTTATGGAACAAAAATTCTTTATCTAATTTTTGAAAATTATTCGAAAAATTTCATAGATAATTTTTTTTTTCTAATATTTCTAGATAATGATAATTTTCAAAAAAATTTTCAAAAATTTTTTCGAAATTCGTTTTCTTAACAACGTATAAGTAATCAGCGACCCAAGAACTTCTACAATATTTTTTTTCGTCGAAAATGCAAATTCATCTATGAAATATATGAATTATTTAAATAAAGAAAACAAATCACAATTTTCAGATTTAGAATTCAAAAATTTTATTCCGCTTGGGGAAATATTTCTGATTTCAAGTACTCTAGTAAAATAAATATTTTTAAAAAAGTTTCATTACAGGTACTGCTCCCGAGAATTCCGTAATTTCGTTGATTTGTAGGCTTTACTGACTCGATTATTAGTAATAAACATTATAAAAAGAAAATGGCATTTAATACAAAATTTCACTACTCTTCCACCCTGATTACTTTTTAAAACTATCCAATAATTCATTTTAATTTTACAAAAAAGTTCGGTCTAGGAATGGGTATTTGTCGTCTGTTTGCTCCGATCTTGTTATATCAGAGATACAAGAAAACTGCTTACGTCATTGTACATTGTACAATTTGTGAATGACATATAGAGCCATTCCAGAAAACAATGTTGATCACTTTTAATAATTTTCATCCAAAATTATAATTTACAATAGAAACGGAAAAGACAAGTTTTTCATCCTGAATTAATCAGTACTAACGATAGATACTATTATAACTATTTAACTATTTGGTATCATAAACCAATCTTACAGAAATATCTAAACTATCGCTTCGTTTTTTAATTGGTGACCATAATGAATGAATTTTGTGGTGAGTTAAAAAAAAAATTTAATACTTTGTTTTTAGACGTTTTGAATTTTATAATTTTTAATCCAATATTCATAATGTATTAAAGAAAATCCAATGAATTTAATAATAGCATGTTTAGAGATGAAACATCAATATAAGTATATCAATTTGGATATGTTTGTTATTATTATGCTTGTATAAAGCCTAAACAAAGTCATTTATAAAAAAAATTAAATATGTGTGAAACTGTAGACAAGATGGTTTTTTAAAATTATTAAAATATGTTAAAACAACTCTATTTCAGTTCCTTATCCTTTATTTCCACAGGCTCAGACACAGAAGTAATAGGAGCTGATGGATACCTTATTACAAATACTACCAGAGAACACGCCAACCATTACATTTGTCGAGCTCTTCACAAAAATAGTGGTAGAATGATAACCCGGAATATAACATTTGTTGTTGAACGTAAGTACCTGTTTTATTTATACTTTATATTTATGTCGGATGTAGATGGTCCACTCGGTTTGTATCAAATAACGAAGAAAGAGGCGAACCCTGCATTCACTTATTAATAAGGGTTCTATTTATAGAATCATTTCAATATGCCCACTTTAGAAAATAACTTGCTCAGCTCCCATTTGCTGTAGGTATGCTTTGTAACAATGATACAACTCAAGAACTTCTAAACAAATAATGATTATATGGAGCATGACCCGGAAATAGATGCAGATGCAGGAAAATTATTTGACAATAAGTAGACAATTCTTCATATAACTTATTTTTTAAATTAGCTACCCTCTCAAGGGGTTGCATCCAAAGCCAATATAGATATGACAACTAATGAAACAAATTCTGGTGGTTTAATGAGTTCATAAATCGAAGCTTTGGTTACGATATGTGCATAATTGGGAAATTCTGTCATGCGTCATCATCGCTATCCGAATAAAGTTTTTGATAAACTTGATGTTGCTTAAGCTATTTAAAGTCATATGGGAGCATTTTAGTATATGAACACGTTTAAATTGACTATAAGAGTGTTCTATATCCGAGAAATTTTAGGAAAATCTGCACATTTGGAAATTGCAACAGTAATGGTAAAGTGACAGAAGTATTATATAGGTACCTATTATAATTCATATAAAATATCTATGTAACAGAAGTTACATACAATTACTTTACATTCTACGAATGAGCTAAGAGATTACAATACGAAGCATCAAATCGATAGTTGGTAACGCAGGTATAGCGAAAATACCGTCATAAATTCTATAAAATATATACATAAAAATTGAAAGATTATAACATTTGCTGTTTCACATCGACAGTTCTCAGTTTACAGAATCCAGAAACGTACGGTTCATGTTAAAAAAATGCAAAGGGCGGCTATAAAACCAGTCGTAAATCAACATAAATAAATTTAAAACTGCGAGAGAGATACATATCAGGCACTCCTCGGTTTATAAAAATATTGATAATTTTGTGGCCTCGATATATATGATATTGATAGTATCGACTCGTACGGGGGGGTGTTCATTAAAAAGTGGGGCTACCCATCTCAACTTCATAGCAGTGATAGTTCCTTTTATGAGCAGCATTTTGAAAAATATCAAATTTTAATACGAGAACCACACGATGCATAAATAAACATAATATGGTGCAGTTCACCTGATGTGCTATTTATATAATTTTGTATAAAATTTTCGACTGTATTTAGAAGCTAAATACACACAAGGTCACTTAAGAAGTTTAATATATTTCAAAACAAAATTTTAATTAATTAATAATAATCATTTACCAAATTAAATTTTTGACATTTTATCTTCTCTTTTCTCAATGTTCATATACATTAAAAACGAATAATGACTTCGGTCCTAGGTCCAAAGTTTTACAATTCAATTTCGATAGGTGTTAGGATGCCAAAGAATATTAAAAAACCTGTTATATCTGCAGAAAATAATAGATGATAATTATTCTCAGTTATTTGTTGTCAAATAAATGAAAAGATTTAAATTTTGTTTTAAATAAATAAAGGGAAGAGAATAAAATAAATAAAACAGATAAAATAGATAAAATAAATATAATAAAGAAAATAAATAAAATGAATAAAATGAATGAATAAAATGAATAAAATGAATAAAATGAATAAAATGAATAAAATGAATAAAATGAATAAAATGAATAAAATGAATAAAATGAATAAAATGAATAAAATGAATAAAATGAATAAAATGAATAAAATGAATAAAATGAATAAAATGAATAAAATGAATAAAATGAATAAAATGAATAAAATGAATAAAATGAATAAAATGAATAAAATGAATAAAATGAATAAAATGAATAAAATGAATTAAATGAGTTAAATGAATTAAATGAATTAAATGAATAAAATGAATAAATTGAATAAAATGAATAAAATGAATTAAATGAATTAAATGAATTAAATGAATTAAATGAATTAAATGAATTAAATGAATAAAATGAATAAATTGAATAAAATGAATAAAATGAATAAAATGAGCAAAATGAGTAAAATGAGTAAAATGAGTAAAATGAATAAAATGAATAAAATGAATTAAAAGAATAAAAAGAATACAAAGAATAAAAAGAATAAAAAGAATAAAACTAATAAAACGAATAAAAGGAATAAAACAAATAAAACGAATAAAACGAATAAAACGAATAAAACGAATAAAACGAATAAAACGAATAAAACGAATAAAACGAATAAAACGAATAAAACGAATAAAACGAATAAAACGAATAAAACGAATAAAACGAATAAAAGAATAAAATAAATAATATAAATTAAATAAATGCAATAAATGAAATGAAATGAATGAAGTATATGAAATGAATAAAATAAACAAAATAATAAAATAAATGAAGTAAATAAAATGAACAACATGAATAAAACAAATAAAATAAATAAAATGAATAAAATGAATAAAATGAATAAAATGAATAAAATGAATAAAATGAATAAAATGAATAAAATGAATAAAATGAATAAAATGAATAAAATGAATAAAATGAATAAAATGAATAAAATGAATAAAATGAATAAATTGAATAAAATGAAGAAAACGAAGAACACAAAGAAAAAAATAAAACAAATAAAATGAATGAATAAAAAAGTAAAATGAAATATAATAAAATAAATGAAATAAATGAAATAGGTAAATGGAATAAATGAACGAAATGAAAAGAAATAAGAAAGGAAAGAAAACGAGAAAATGAATAAAATGAATAGAATCTAAAAATAAGTAAAACGTAACAAAATTAAATAAATGAATTAAATGCAATAAATACAATAAATAAAATTAATTAAATGAATTAAATGAATAAATTGAAAAAATTAAGAAAGGGAAGAACACGAAGAAAATGGAAAAAATAAATTTAATTTTGTAGCGTAACATTTGTTTTTTTTTTATGAATAAAAGAAAAAATGCAATTTATATATTGCGAGAATACTTGTCTATAAGTTTAAACAAATTTTTCACTACAACCGATATTTAATTATTTATTTGCAGATAAACCTTACCTGATATATGCTCAAGAAAACGTGGTATATGGTATCTTAGGCGAGACGGTCAACTTAACTTGCGAAGTTGAGGCTAACCCAACACCCAAGTTTAAATGGCATCACAGAGGAATGGGGAAGATAATCCAAGAATCGAGTCACAAAAGTGTGCTTCAGGTATGGGACTCGAATATTAATATTAGCGTCAAAAATACAAAATAATTCAGTAACATACGAATAAGAGATAAATAAAATTTCCAGTTTATCATTTCATGGCAACATAAATTTAAGACAAGGAAACAGGTAAATGAATTATGAATTGATAACCTGTTCAGAATTGGACATATGTTCTTGATATATTGAAATATTTTGTAAGTAACTGTAACAAGATATTCATATTTATAACTTATACAGTATAGTTCTACAGGGAATATTTGATATATTTCTTATTGACAAATTTGCTTTTAAACGTAAGTTATGCAACATTGAGCTTATAGGTTTGCTCAATTTTAGCAGTGCCATATATTTTTTAAATCTATTTCGCATTCAATGTCTTGTTTGTCCCACTTATTTTAATATATCGATTCCGATTCATCTGTATCATGTATTTTATAAGTTGGGCGCCAGTAGCTTTTCGGCTACAAAGATGAGGCTTAAGAAATATTGGATACCTCAAAATCGATTGTCAATTCGTTTACTGCTATCTTGAGAGGCGATATTTACAACCTTTTTCATATCTGGCAGAATTGGCTGTTAGGGTTGAAATATAAAAAAACCTTATTAGAATCGGCGCTAATCAGAATTGAGACTTCTAAACAGCAGAACTGTATTATTGGTCGGACGAGAACCTAAACGGTGATCTTCATGATTTTCTTGCTCCTATATCGTCTTGATAATTGTCTATAGGTCTCTTTTAATTTCGCCTTCCAAATTTACCTGATTTTTTAAATTAATCTAAATTAAAGAATTTGGATGTTTTCTCATTATTTTATTAATTTATCGAGAATCGATCTTTCCCTTATAAACCCAATTCTACCTTCTTTTGACTATTCCCAGTTACCAATATTGACAATACAGAGCTTCCTTAAATTACGTGATGAATGAGTTTGTTTCTTTACTTTTTACCGCTCCATCTAAACGCATCATAAGCAGGGGATAATTGGAAACACAACTTTAGATACTTGTTGCCTCTATCTGATAAGGAACTAATTGATCACATGGTTTGTAATTATTTATTAGAGTACCGTCGTAGAGGTTGTATTCTATGATTAAATTCTTATGTAACCTTTACTAAACTGAAACTACTTTTACCAGCAGAAATCTTCAATAACTAAGAAAATAAAAATTTAATATTTTCAAAAACTACTTAACTACAATTAATTTATTAGTATTTTGATAATTGAAATAACTTAAAGTTCTACATTTTTCAGCTGAACATGACTGAAGAAGTTCCAGGCGAATACATATGCAATGCATCCAATAAGAGAGGAGCGTTGGAGAAGATATTTCAGTTAGGTATAGGAATAAAACCAGACGCGCCTCAAAACGTAACACTAATTGCGGCGAAGCCAAATTCACTGGATATCTTTATAGATACCTCCAACAGCTCAATTGAATTAGAATATTACATGGAACCAGAGTGGATCATTATCGAATATAGACCTGTAGGAGCAGACGATATGGAATGGAACCAGGCAAATATTAGTATATCAGGTAATATACACCTTTAAAAGGTAGGAAGATATATTGAAAAATAGTGGAGTGGAGTAGAAGCATGACGAGTTTAAAAAGAACAATTTAGAATTATTCTTCATTTATCGAAGTTGCAATATTAAGTTCAATAACAAAATTTTATAAATTATTTTGCCCTTATTTATAAATGAGGTGAAACCAGGCAAATATATACCATTTCACAAAATATATATTTTTTTGTTGACTGCGATCACCATCATCATCTTCATTTTCTTCATACTTAGGCTTACCTTAATCATTAAATCTTCGAAGAACTAATACTGCAGCTTTGTTTTTGAATTCCACTACCCAATTTTACTAAATCTCATATTTTTTCAGAGAATCAAACAGTTCTCGAGAACCTGGAGAAGAACACAAAGTATGAAATAAGAGTAGCAATAAAAAATAAAGCTAGTTTAAGTGATTACTACATGACAGTTTTTGAGACTTCGCTAGCTAGTAGCATTCATATGACATCGCCAATTTTTAATATTTTAGTATATTTAATAACGTTATTTACTTCCAAGTTGTGGATGGCTTAAATGTTGATGAAGTACTTAGATAGAATCTGAAAATGTACCATAAAATATAACAATAAATGTACACAGAAATGTCACGTGGCAATAAACACTTAATTAAAAAAAAAGGTATTAAATACCATTATGTGATTTTGCAATTCAAAACAAATTTCGAATAGAAGCTGAGTTAATCAATGAGTGTTTATATTTACTTTGTATGAAGCTACCGAAACGTGTAAATATTTGCTTATATATTTTTATATCTAAATTAGAGCCTATCCTTAATTCTCATAGAAACACCTTAGTTAAGGCAAATTTAAAATATTCCTTACTATTCAAATGCTATTGTCGAGCTAATTTTAATAGTGACAGTAAAGCCGCGGTAGCTTTAGATTTAGAACCAATCTCAGAAATGGAATTACTAACAGCCAAAAGTTGGGAAGTTTATTGACCACTACCAAATAATTAACCACTGCCAGAACATATGCATTGTACCAAAGTCTAAAACCACTGATTTCCTGGAAATATCATACTCCAAAAGCGACCAAAATAGTTCAGCAAGCAAAATTGCAAATAAAGTACCTTATGGTATCGTTCAAAATTCATTTTGATGGGGCAGGAGATCAAGAGAAGCAAATACTGTTACAGATGAAAATTTGGCTCCTTAAGAGCTCATCAGTCCGGAATATAATGGTTGTAAATATTATAATATGCTAAAAATAGTATGTAAAAACGTCCATCATGTATAATTTTATTAGTCTCTGTAATTTAGGACAGTTGGAAAATGTAGATCGGATCCCTAGGTTTTCAGATCCCAGAGCTGTTTCCCATTTGGTAGAAAACTGGTCGAGTGTGATTTAGTGATTTTACTACAATAATACGTGGACAGACAAATCTATACTATTATGGCTACTAAACTAATCATCGCTTAATCATTTGTCCATGTTTAGAAATAATACCTTCTCTCCTAACTTCTTCTGCATATTGTCTTTCTCTGGTATTAATATTAGCTAAGATTTCCTCTATAATAGTTCTTGTATTATTAAAGGCTATTATGACGGCAACAGCTACTCCAGTAAGATCAGGTGACAGATTAAAGACTTACGAAACCTCCAAGCAAAGGTGCACTAGTTGCTGCAGGTGTATTTTATTTTTTTTTTTTTTGGAAAGTAAAGGTAACCGAAAAAAAGGTGCCACGTGCCTAGTCCTGAATGGAATAATATTGATTAATCCGTCCATTGGGACGTAATATAGATAGAATCTTTAATTGCAAGAAAATCAGTCAGGTTAGGACAATAGGAAAAAAAAGTCGGCTGTCACATTATTGGCATCATTGTATTTATATCATCAGCACTTTTTTCGATATAATTAGTAAGTATGATTTAAATGACACCGACAGCTGTGCGCCACAACACCAATTGATAATATAAACGAAAATGCTTAAATGTGATATGTGTTCAAAAGGTACCTCACCTTTACTGCCATTATTAAAACGGTAGCTGTTAAATATAACATATTTTTACGTGGTGACGTGGAGAGTCACACAAATAAATCGTCGATAAAAGATTAATTAAGGCGCCCACGTTGTACTTTTGAAACTTCATTTATTATTATATTTTCCTTTATTTTCTTGACAGAAATCAAATTAAATTCAAATTGTAAGGTATGAGACAACAACAATATATTGTCAATTTTTCTGTGGCTAGCAGAGTAAATGAGAATCTGGAGAATAATGTAGTATTGTACACGATGCTTTAATAAAATTACAATATTCTTATTTATCGAAATTTAAAGTATCTTACAAGATATTTAGTCCCTACACTTTTATTCTCAGTTATAATTTTCAAACTAAAATTTTTTTGAAGTGATAAACAATACGGCAATAAAATTGGCAATTTGTCTATTATTTATAATTTACTCTGCTGGTGCATATGAAAACATTTTTGTTTTGGTTTCGCCAAAATAAATCTGTGTCCCTAAAGTGTTTAGTGATCAATTATTTATTTTGCTTAATATACAAAAATGGAAAAAGAATATGCTTTCTCGTAGTTAAGTTTTAGAGACTATGGATTTTTGTTACATAATATGTGGTTGATTCTTTAAATATTTTTATTTTACATGGTTATTTAGTTCTAAATGTATTATTGCATTTATTAAGGTATGAGCTTAATGGCAAATAAAATATATGGAAGGACTTATTATTATTATTAAAACAGATTGGTGATATTGAAACACACAAAAGTGGCAAATAAATAGATTTTATTAGCCTCTAACATTTTATTATAAATTTCTACCCGACATGGCAGTGAATTGACGAAAATTGTAACTTAATCAGTAATTTTTTCTCACGTATTATTCAAAATTTCATTAAGTGCGTTAAGTGAACAGTCAGTCAGTCAGCGAAAAGTCCGAACTGTGCCATGTGGTCGATGAGCTGTTTGAGCAAAGTGGTCAGATCTTGAAATGCATTGCTGATGGTCAGAATCCAAAGAGCAAGTGATTGGTCTAGTGTACCGAGCTACAACTTTTAGTCTACCTAAAATATCACGAGCGGGGCCAAAACTGATAGATGATGAGTTTTGTACCATTAACTAGTGGGGGAATCAATTCTTCAGAAACCATTGTTATAATAACAGTTCTGGTATGTGCCAACCCCGATTTGTTAATAAAATCTGTACGAATCAATTTGTCCAATTTGTCCCATGAGGCCACATTTTTCAGTAATAAAATCTGTAATATTTTTCTTTCACTTCTATTATTTTTGCTGCCACGGTTTCTTAATAACTATACCAAGAATAATAAAATATGTTGTCAGATATAAACACATTAGAAACAAAGTGTAATTCTTACGTCAACTCAGGTTACATCACCTGGTTGGACTTTTTGAATTTAAGGCGGTGAGTAGTTCGCCTACTTTGGTCAGTTATCTGTTCACTTAACGTATTTCAAATACTGAAATGTATTGAAATTACACTTTTCTCGCTAGTTATACATATACCTATTTTTTGTGCCAGCATGTGTTGTAGAAAATTTGAAAGTCCAAATAAGTAAAAACACCATTGCTACTATTTTCTATATCACCAAATATTTTAAATAAATCTTGCAGAAATGTTCTACGTTCGAGTGTAAAGTGGTTATTGTTTAAAAGACTATAATAAATATTGGATTTAACCTTAAAAAGGTGCATGGTGAAAGGTCTTCTCACACGGATCATAGATTGGTTTTCAAAAGGCTGATATTTCCAACTTGGAAGAATTTTCAAAAGACACTAATATTCTAAAGCATCTCGGTTTTAAGATAACTTGCTTAAGTAAATTTTGTACCCCATACGATTCGGGAGTAATTATCATAAGCTCGTAAGTGTTTATCATAGACATAGAAACAGATACCTATACCTTTGATTTCGTGATTAGTATATTCCTATAAGTTGTTTCCTATTTACCCACAATCATTCAATCCTTCTAAAAATCATCAGCTCCGCAAAAGCCTTAGAGCCAGAGAAGGGGGCAGCCATTAGAAAAGGATCAGTGTACTTATTTATATTTGGCTAAAATTTACTATTCTTCAACAATTCACTTTTATTTTGTAACATTTATATCAGGCAACATATTAGAAGCCTCTTAAGTTTCTTTGAAGTGATTTGATTACTTGTTTTTGGTTTTTCCTATTTTTTAAATCCTATTCGTGACTTTCACCAAAAAAAATCTGTTTCTGTTCCTATGTAAGGGCATTTGGCCATCATTTTGCAAACAGCTAGTGTGATAAAGCTAAATGGAGATATTAATATAAATACAATGGTTAATATAAACATGTTATAAAAATATGACTTCATGTATACAATTTCGTACTACTAATAGGTAGGAATTCCAAAATGTAATTTATATGTTATTTATAATGTAAATTTATGAGGTAAAAAATTCCGTTTTGTACTGGCATTTTTTACAAAATCTTTTTAAATATAATATACAGGGTGTCCGAGAGATAATTTAACGGTAGACTTCTCACTAAAAAATAAGTAGACTTAAACATCTTTTTGGAGAAGATGAAGGTCTGCAAAGTAGATATTTTAAATCATATTTTCAATTGTAGCATGGAAACTGTTATTCTTAATGTATTAATCATTTGACATACCTACAATTGTATTACATTGAGTCCTTACCTTTTTTACTTTTTTTACTCTAATAGCTCTCTTATTAATCAATTTAAACAATAATTACCAAAAAGTATATTTTTACGGATCTACTGGTCCTAAATAATATTTTCAATAATCTAGATCTAGATCTAGCTAGAAGTACATTACAAAGGATTTAATTTGAAAATATGGTCAGATTTTATAAATGACTTTATTAGGCTTTATATTGTCAGATTGTTAAGAAAGTTATATTTTGAGCTTCACCTATAGGTATATAAATTAAATAATTTTTGTCTTCACTAAATTTGATCATAAGAAGCTGTAAAGTTTTTAAACTTGCTATAATCTTAAAAATCTACATATTTTATTTCTGGTAAAATTCGGTCTACTTAATAAATTGAGCTTTGCCACCCAAAAGTATATTATATACTAAAATAAATGGTTTTGTAAAAAATTTTATTTATTTACTTTATTTCAAGGTGTATTAATTTTAAGTAATCACTGTTATATTTTCATTGTTAAAAATAAAAAATTTATACTGTCTGTTGTTTTTTATTATTTTATATGTCCTATATTTCTTATTATATCTATGTGGCAGGCACATTTTATTTTTTATTAGTCAATACCAATTTAGTACAACTTTCTCATTTCATTACAAAATTAACATATATTATAAATTTACTACAAAATTACGTACTACACATTACTGTATTCTTACTGCTTCATTATAAAACAGTCTAGTCGATTAAAATAAGTCTTCAAGCCAGGTTCTCAGTATTTGCAACATTCGATAAAAACTTAATCATTTTCTGAGTCAATCATAGACATTTCTATTTTCATGCTTGGCATTGGGCGACTTACAGAGCCTCTATGAAGACTTGATCTTGTTACCATTGAAGGTTTCCTTCGTGATATATGTCGCTCTACCCACTTCAATAATGTCAAAACCGAGTCAGTAGAAGGAAGTCGATGCTCAGCATATGACTTCTTAATCACTGTATTAGAACCCGCTACTATAAAAGTGGCAGCCATACCGCTTAGAACCTGGAAAGAGCATATATTAATGGGACAGTTTTTGTATGTTATTGTTGTGTGAAAGAATTATAAGAAGCCACAACGCTGTAATAATACTGATTCCAACACGTTAGTAGCACTTCCGCAAGCAGCATCAACAAAGTAAGTGAATTTCTATTTAACAAAGCGATTTGACCTCTACGCCTGTTCCTCTATATTAAAAGTCACTCGCTGTTTTTTTACTTGGAGGTAAAAAAAGTGTAATTTTCTTTTACTGGGGTAATTGGCATCCTGGTGCATGCTGAAATTTGCCACCCCAATAAGACAGAAGTAAACTCCTCCTTTTCCTTTTTAGGGCGTTCCAGGGATCTTCTAGTAGAGGAAAGTTACCTTACTTAATATTCTGTTAATTTTGATTCAATATAGATTTGTTTAACTCAAATTGAGTTCATAGACTTTACTATTGTTTGTTTTCAAATATAGCTCCTGCCAAATATGCAGCGGCCTGTAATTATAATTGCCTAAACGGTTAAAACAGCGATCATGTACACCTGTGATCTTTGGAACACAGATGTCACCTTTATCAGGGAAATAATGCTTTGATGCATGAAACTTGAGTTTCTACTGATCAAACATAGAGGTCTCTCACCTTAACAGCATTTATTCACCGAATATAATTAAATTATTAAGAGCATAATCATGTTCCAGAACACGAACTAGATTTAGATTAGATTTTTTAGATATCTATTATATAAGGTACCTCTGCTTTGTCGGCTAGTTTTATGGTCTGCTCTCCTACAATTACATCCATATAGGTACTTGTCCAAGTGCGCGTAGTTGTTCAAAAAGGCAAAGCGAAGTTAATTTTATATGGGTTCCAGAACACACTCAGGTTTCAAGTAACAAAGTAACGGGCTAGATGGATAACTATAACCAGGTGGCAAATCATCATTATAATCGCCAATAAGTAAGCTCATGAAACATTAAATTATTACTAACGTGTGAGAAACTTGTCACAGATCCCAGTAAATCAAAGTTACTAGGTAGCTATAGGACGTTAAAAGATTCTGATTCAACGAAGAGTTCTATATGGGTTTGATTACCATCTGAAAGGTAAGGGGAATCCTACCTTGCATGAGTTGAAGGAACATTCTATCACTTCCTCTTTGCTGGGCCACTTCCTATAGAGGAAATGAGGTCTCTCAAATAAAAAGATGTTCTAACTTTTATCCGTAGAGCAAGTAGCTTTGAGAATGGAAGATCTCCAATAAGAGAATTTGTTGCTCTGTCGCTAAGCAAATTAGTTTTTCTATAGAGACGTGAACCTCATCCACTTAAAAAATATATATTTAGATATGAGTGGCGAAAAAAGTTTGATTGATTATGCTTTTGTTGACAGTCGAGTAAATTTGAACACTTGGCTGTGAACCTCGTCCTCTTCCAAAACATGAAGGTGAAAGACGGAAGATGGCAGATTATGAGTAAGTTTGATGATTTAAGCCGCCAATAAGTGCAAGTGGCAGAATATGTAAACATTTTGATCGGAAAAGGAAAATCCAAAAATTAAAAGAAACGTCTATGATACCTGATGGAATAACTTCAAAGTAAATAAACAAAATATTCTCTTAGGAGGGCTATAAATTGATTAAAATGGTCCATAAACCATGCTCTTCATATCAAAATTCCAGACGGTAGCTGGATAAGAGATAATAAAGAAAAAGCCTTCTTATTTAACTTCTGTGGTGGGTTTATGTTATGTTATGTTTAGTTGCCATTTATCTAGAAGAATTATTAACCACAGGTGAGCTCTTTTTAATTTTTGGGTTAATCATATCACAGACATCGAGACGGCACTGAAATAAAAGCATGACTCTTCAATCATCTTTCTAGGTCAGATCCAACAAGTTGTTTAGGATAAAGCAAGAAGAGGAATATTCTGAATTAAAAGTAATAAGAGGTAACATGCCACAAGAAAGCGTCCCTGGGTTCAATACTCTGCACGTGTGACTTTTCAAAAATTGAAAATAAAAGTCACATTCGCTGACGAGATTGTTATTGTTGTAGTAGAAGAAACCACAGCAGATTTACAAACCCACATTAGTAAATAAATGGAGATCTAATGCATTCGCCCTCGCCCTAATTATTGATGGAAATGTCGATGACGATTGTTATAACACAATATTTTCGTCTTGGTGGCGTCTGTGGTATATTAACTTTCCAAATTTCCAAATAAAGACACACGAACATGCAAAAAAATGTATTTCAGTTGTTCATTTTCCTTAACACGTTCGTCTTATACAGCTATCAACAAAAATTAAATACAGAATACACATTTTTTATTGTACGAGATGAATTTTCCGTATGTATGTAAAACAATCTCTTAAACTAAGCTGAAATAAATATTTAAATTGCAATATCAACAGGAAATAAATACGTACATGAGTACAGGTGCATAATAAATGTAAATAATTGCTCAACAGATATGAATGTTTCCATTGCATTTAAGGACGTTATTTTTCTTTTCTTCCTATTTCATGACGGTATAATTTTTTTACAAAAATAAAATATTCTATGAATTGGTACAATAAAGGGTGAAAAATTGTGTATCTAAATGTGCAATACTTTGACATTGCCTCATTATACATCAGTCTAGTCAATAAAAAAATTAACATTAAAAATGTAGAATCTATCTCAGTATTTACAATAAAATCATTAAATATCATCCTAAGTAAGTTTGTTACAACTAATGATTATTTGAGTTTAATGGTATTGTTAAAGTTGATGGAGCAGCATTTGTATTTTGAACCATCGACATCTCCATCTGAAGCGCTTGCCTCGCAAGAGGAGTAGTGGAATTTCTTCTAAATGAAGTCGGATCTCTGCTTGGTTTCCTGCGGCTCAAATGTCGCTCTACCCATTTTAACATAGTCAACACTGAATCAGTAGAGGGAAGCCGTCTCTCAGCCGATGTCTTGGTAATCTGAGACGAGGTTACTCTGAAAGTGGCCGCCATACCCTTTAAGGCCTGAAAAATATGAAACATGCAGATATTAAAATGTGATATTGTAGACACAAGCATAATATTATAAATAAACAAAACAAAGTGACATATTATTTTTTATCCTGTAGGGAGTAATCTGAATTTGGGGAATATAATGTGCGGGGAGTTTCTTACCTTCAAGGCTTCTAATTAAAACAATCTCCAATTTAATTTGTATTATCGATGTCGGATGCCAATGCCAGAGCATTTAACATAAGTGGACATAAGTGTCTTTAGTATTGAAAGCACTAGAAAGGACTACCAAAATGAAAAGAACTAATGGGCTCAGGGATGCTCTGAGAAAGGTGGGGTAGAAAGAAAAGAGACAGAGATTCTTTTTTGAGAATGACAATATGATGACAAAGTGCATATGGTGATGTTAAATTTAAGGGGATTTTAAAAGGATCAAATGGCTTCTTCTAGGCTTATTTTTAAACCTTGAATCAGCAATGTAATTATTGTTTCTTATATTTTCTCTAAGAGTAACAGTTCAGGAGGTAGTAAGGCAGCTCATCACAAACCAAGTATCAGTTTGTTTTGTTATATTGCTTCCAGCTAATCCAAGATTAGATCTAAAAGGGTATACCAATTTTAGTTGCTCTAATTTAACACTTCCTTATCTAATTTCGCATTCTTTGGTTTGGTTTTCCGACTTCAACCCTTGTGAGAAAATTTTTTTAATAATATTTCTGACTGTTATAATTAATACAATTTTCACATAAAAATTTACTTGTTACTGTTACTTTTAAAGGTATGTACCTATATACCAAGATTTCTTTAAGAATGATTGTGTTTCTTTCTCTTTTTTATTATAATTTCGTATCTTTTTATATTTATTTTTGCTCATTATCTTGTAGGAAATTTAACAGCGCTATATTCACGTCAAGGGGTTCATGGGTTTATCAAGGCAATTTGTAACAGATAACGAAATCACAGATTACAAGGAATGGATAAAGACAACAACTACTACTATAAAAGAATTACAGACTACTTAATAGTTACTAAGGCACGTGGGTTTTAAAGCGCAAGATATGTCTGTAGAGTTTTTAGTTCACACATTTTCCTGCTTTTGATCCAATGCGCTGTTCTAGTTGGAAACCTTTTTGCCACAACTATACTTGAAAAAAATATATTCAATGATACGATTAAAGTTAATTTAACATCCTTTATTATTTCATTTGTAGAGTTAAGAAACACATTTAACTCCAAGTCCAAGGGCCTCATGAAGGTATCGAATATCAAAGAATGATAAATTAAGGACGATAAGTACTATACGGTGGATTATACATAATACATTACACACTAATCAGCACAGCAAATAGTAAAAACATTACCTGCATAGCATCTTCGTCAGTGGCATCATCTCCAACATATATAATTCTAATCCTTTCGCTCCAATCGACGCCAAAAGCTGTCCTCAAAATATATATGGAAGCTCTACCTTTATTCCACTGAACTGGAGGTTTCGCCTCAATTGCACAATGCGCCTTTCCTGCAGTAAACCCAGCATTCTCGATCATAGCTGTAGCCTCTTGTTCCATGGCAGGCCGCAAATGTACTGGAGTTTCTCGGAAGTGGAATGTTAGCAGCGCCCCTTTGTTTTCTACCCAAGCGCCGTCTCTACACACTGTCTCTTGGAGTTGCCTCATCAGCTCCCCTACTTTGTCATGGAATTCGGTGGGCATAGGATGCACGAATTTCGTACCATCTGGATGAAGTATTTCTAAACCGTGATTACCTGCGTAAGTAATACCTTCTATTCCCACCTGAGAAAAATACGGAATATTCGTATTTAAATATGGCCGTAATAATAAATTAACTAAATCATTTATTGTACTCACCATCTCCTTCACGTTATTTACGTTTCTCCCGCTGACGATGGATATATATACATCTGGAACATTGGAAAGCCTTTGAAGTACATTTTTCGTTTCCGTAGGAATTATTGCGAGATCAGGGTGAGGAGCTATTGGTGCCAAAGTACCGTCGTAATCCAACAAGAGCGCCAGTTTATGCGTATTACCGATATACCTATAAACGAAAAGTGTAAAGATTTATATTTGTAGAAGAGTTTTCAGGATCCCTTCCGCGTTGATTATTTTTAACTATTGATGCTTCAACCACTCTGTCACGGTCTTCTGAAGCCAAGATGAAGACTACTTCGGGAGATCAACACAGAAGAGAATCCGAAAATTCTTCTACTAATCATGTCTTGGGATCAGTTTAAAAAATATAACTTACACAATCAACTTACTTTGCTAAATATTCGTCAAAGTCGTCCAGAGTGACGGCGGGCATCGTTATAGATCCGATGTCATCGTGATCTTCTTGCGTCAATAATGACCCCATAGCAGCCAAGAAGGATTTGGTCCAATAATTAACGTCGTTCAGCTTTTCTCGTCGCCTTAGATAGTTCATACGCAAAATTCTTTCATCTTCCGGCATAGTTAAAGCTCTGTGTATCACTTCGGATGCATCGTCAATTTCGTAGGGATTGGATATCAAAGCTTCGTGCATGGTTTCGCCTGCGCCCGCAAAAGGCGACACTATGAGGACTCCAGGAGGAATGTTTATCTGGCATGCTACAAATTCCTTGGCGACCAAGTTCATTCCGTCACGAAGAGGTGTAACCAAACCGACTGCCGCATCGCGATAGAAAGCCGCTAACTCATCTTGACTAACACAACCATAAATATATCTGATAGGGGACCAGTTGGGCGTTGAAAATGTACCGTTTATCTTTCCAACCAGCTGATCCATTTCTTCTTTAAGGTCTTGATATTCTTTCACGTCTGTGCGTGAGGGTACGGATATTTGCAGCAGAGATATCTTCCCAATGTGCTCTGGATGATTTTCCAGCAACTTCTCAAAAGCTCTCAGTCTGTGCACCAAACCTTTGGTGTAGTCCAAACGATCAACTCCCAAGATGATCTTTTGATTTGTCGCTAAAACCCTTGGAGCTTTCTCTGCAAGTTCGACGAACCTTTCGAAGGGTATTCCAATAGGCAAAGGGCGTACGCGGACCGTCCTACCACCGTGCTCCACCAACAAGTTCTTTCGATCAACACGACACCCAAGGTTCCTCTGGCAACAATCTACGAAGTTCAGGCAGTAGTCCGTAATGTGGAAGCCGACCATGTCACAGCCCAGCATTCCCTGTAGAATTTCATCGGACCAGGGGAAAAGTCGGAAAATGTCCCAAGGCGGGAAAGGAATGTGTAGGAAAAAGCCCAATTTACAATTTATTTCCAGATCATCAGCTGCCTGTGAAAAAATAATGTCTGTCACTTTTCAACGTAATGTTTACATATTATGAATCTCTAATTTATTAGTACCATTTTGAGATGTTTGGAGATTTCATTCTGGGGCGATTACAAAATATTCTTTTTCTTTGGGCTTAATGAGTAGTAAAATTCAGGGGTTAGGTAAAGAACGACAGTTTTTATTATTAACGAATAGTAATTAGCCCAATATAATAGTGCAGAGTGCCATAAGCTGTCTATTCTATCTCCAGCTCCAACACTGGTGATGTCGATAGGCAATGGACGTGTATTTTGTCAAAAAAATGTATCTCTTCGAAACAGCCTTGATTTGAGATTTGAAAATTATCTAGTACATGTGGTGTCTTTATAATATGAATGTAAATTTTGAAAGTTAATGAGTCATTTTTAGAGGATCCAATTTACCCTTGATGCATTTTTATGTCACTAAGCAAATAACTACTATCTTAATTATAATTATGTAATGGACAAATATAGATAGAAACGCAGTTATGAAGAGATAAATAGCTTATATCACAATGTGCCATAAAATATTGGATACAAGTTTTAAATTTATCCAAAAATATATCAAATAAATTATTGAACTAGTTAATAAGTCCACACGGCCTGATCTTGATATTTTTATCTGCTCTCATTTTGTTGCTATGCCAACAGTTTACATTTTTTTAAATTCACAATAAGTTATTTAATGTTGTTTCAATGTTAATTGAGGCATTTGGTAAATTTTTTCCCTTCCTTTTCTTTTTTGGCTTTAGGTTTTTAATGTAACGTGTAGAATAACATGACATAATATAAAATCAACTTTTTTTGGACAGGAAATTCAAGAAATGTGGTAGGTACTAAATCCCAAAAAAAGAAAAGGAAGAGAAAAAAGTTATTTGGTGATCATACATGGTAATTTATTGAAAATGGTAACCTTCAGCAATTTATATTATCTTTGAAAAATTCACCAAGAAACAGCTTCAGAATTAGGTTGCCAACTATGTTAATCATGATTTTATAGAGAATAGAAGAAATGCCTAATTATTTAAAAGGGACTAATGTGCTAATTTTCATTATGGCAGTAAATAATAACCGGTGACTATTTGTTTGCCAAGTCAACACACGTTAGTTAAATACATTTATGTTTATCTTACTTGTCTGATCCAGTTTGCAGCCAGCATAAGGTGATAATCATGAATCCAAATGAGGGGAACATCATTTGGTACCTTCGGTAACGACTTCAGAGCCGCCATCGTACAGTCCGCAAATTCCTTATTAGCCTTCACGTAAGACTTCCAGTGTTCGCGTTTGAAAGTTGCTCTGTCTGGCATGGAGTGAAACAATGGCCAAAACGTGGCGTTACAGCATCCATTGTAGTAGGAGTCGAAGATATCCGGATCCATCTGTACTGCAACTACCTGAAAATAATATCAAATGGTAAATTTTCTGGGAAAGAAAAAATCCACCGGTGTATAACTTTTAGCGAGTATTTATAGTTATGTTATAACTGGATGTCTTAAATACACCAAGTTAATTCATAATCCGGCGATTGGTTACACTACTTCAGCAAGAAGCGTTTGTTCGCGATCTGCTTCGAAAACAGAGACCAAAACCCTTCTCGATTATTCCTGCTCGGTAGAGTGTTGTCGAAGATCTGCAAAAATTAGTATGAATACATGGAGCTCATCTAAAAATATTGGGAAGAATAAAGGACTGCTTTCTTGAAGACCTAATTGGTGCATGGAATTTTGCAAAATAATAGGTGACAATAATGTAACGTAAATTGACCTACGCGTTCTCCTGACTTAACGCATATTTTGGTCTAAATTTAGGCATCGAGGGCGAATAGTTTGACGCCTTTAATGGAAAATGTTGACCAGAGACTAAATTGACATTCAAGTGTTGTAGCACTAATTTTTATTGTTTCAAAATATCCTGATAACATTACTTATATAATAATAATATTCTAAGTTTATCAAATAAAATATTAAATAACGATAGATGTGATTAAAATGTGGTAGATGAAAACATTTGAAATTAAACTACAAATTATAAACGACGATTAAGAAAGGGATAGATAGATGTATTGTTTACAGAAGTAATATATTCTATTCTAACAATGGTGTTATCAGTAATTTGCTAAACATATCGACAACTTTGATGTTTATTGAAATTGTTGATGTTTGATTTGAATAAAAACAAGTAGACATTTTATACACGAATTTAAGCAGTGGCTTCCAAATTTAGAATATCAGATGCTCCTTTGGTGTCTTTTATTATTGTTTTTTTTTAATGCATCTAAAAATTATATTACAATAAATAAACGGAA
Source organism: Rhagium mordax (assembly GCA_963680705.1). Classification (NCBI taxonomy): domain Eukaryota; kingdom Metazoa; phylum Arthropoda; class Insecta; order Coleoptera; family Cerambycidae; genus Rhagium; species Rhagium mordax. Next base: position 67,370,540 of record OY796660.1, read on the forward strand.
ATAATTTGGAAACATCGAAAACAGATTAAAATATTTTTTCGCAATACAGAAAATAAAAAAGAAATGATTTTGCCTCTAAAGTTTTCGTGGAGCTGATTTGTAGAATTCATTTCAGGTTCTTTCCAGCGTTAATAATTTTTTATACTTGATATTTCAACCATCTTGTGGTCTTCCTCTAAAGTGAGGTACGAAAAAGATTAAGGCAAGATGGCAAGAAATTAAAACAGTCAATTGGTCAATTGGTACCCGGAAATAATCGACACACAGTTACACGACATTGAATACCAGAAATCCAAATAGCCCATTCATGATGACTAGTTGGTTAGATAACATCACACAGTCCTTACCGATGGTACCATCCGTCACCAGAAGGTAGAGATAAAAGTGGAAGCGAGATCGTTGGCTTTAACTGTTTTATCTACCATTCTTCTAGGTCAAGAATTCGCTTAATGTTTCTTGTGTTGTGGCGATTCATGAATAATAACCATTTTATATCGTCTATCCAGTCTGATGACGGCCGATTTATAAATAAAACAGTGCGTGCGTTTAACCTGTTATTATTAATACTTTCATGGGGCGATGATATTTTAGACTGTCCGATTAAAAAGTAGCCGATATATCCTGAGAATCTACATACGCAAATGCAGAAGCGCAGATCCATCTTAAATGACTGTACTATCTCACGTGACACTACACCTAGTAAATTAGATGTGAACAAAATGGCAAGAAAATTCACAGATTCCAAAACTACAGATTCAGTTTTTTGCTTCGTTTGTTTGCAAATTATTTGCAAGTTCCTTCACATCACTTATTTCTTTTATTTACTATTAACTAATGTCATTTTGATTTTTGTTTAAATAAAAAAAAATTATTTATTGTTTTGTTTTCTGGGACAAAAAAAAAATGAAAAGTAGAATGAAAGAATTTCACCAGAACAGCATATTTTGTATAGTACCTTATGTCGGATCTACCACTGCAAAAAACTGTATTCTGTTAAGTAAGGTTATCTGAAGCTGTTTTAAATTGAAGGTAGACCTGCATCGTGAGACTTATATGACGCTCCCTTGTTTATTTTTATTTTCATTGTTGAATTTAAAATATTAAAAAATACAGGCGTACCAAAATTGTACTGTAATAAATTTCACTATATTCTTAACCTATTTTGATCCTCTTGAGTTTCTATATTTTGTAACCCCTCGAGGGACACTAGGCGTAATATTGACCTTTGTTTGCATAGAAACTGCACCAAAAGGTGGCTAACTGAGGTTGATTGTCAAATACTTACACTTTACATAGTTTAACATCTTCATAAATAGGTTAGCAATGTCATTTATTTGTTTGTGATAATGTATTGTCGTAACCATATTTTTTTTTGATTTCTCAACTCACTGAATGTCTTGGACTACTACTGTCATAACCATATATATATATATATATATATTTTTGGATTTCTCAACTCACTAAATGTCTTGGACTACTTTGTATTCAGAAGAATTGGAAAAAAAATATTTAATTTGGCCCAGACAATTTCTTAAGCCCTGCACATGATAACTTTACTACTCTTGTAATAAATACTATTTAATAAGCTCGACTAAAGCAAATATTAACACGTATTTACATTTACCAGAAATATTATAAATACTCATTATCTCTCTTAGGTGTTGCTTTGGTGCTTTTATTCTATTATTAATTGACGCAAGCCATACAAAATTAAACACAATTATTTTCTGTTAAAGAAATTATCAGAGGTTAATCACCTTGTACAATGTCCACATGTTTAGAAATAAATCATGTGATAATCAAATTTTTAAAATATTTTGTAATATTTGTTTATGTGCACAATACTGAACATAGTGTTGTTTCACAAGCATATCCTCACAAAAATAAATAATATTTCTACAATCCAAATGGCAATGACCATGATTGTGCACAGTAGTTGCAACATATGTTAGTCCGTATGGATCTCTAACTCAAGAGATCTGTTGCTTGAGATTGCAGAAAAACTGATTTTAAATTATCTATATGATATGCAAAATATTATAATAGAGTAAATATAAGGATTTTCCAATATAATACATATTAAGATAGTAGTCATGTCAAGTTTAGTAGATACCAATTAGGAAGATGGTATATGGATTATTGAGGTGAAACGTTACATGCCTTCGAAACCCTAGGGCTAACCTCTAGTAATCTCTCTTTAAAAACAAACGACGCAAATTAGACAGACTTGGACTCTTCGTTATTATCCCATGCGTATTATTTTGGCGCTAAATCAAGATATTTGGGTGGGCTCTAATTTCTAGTTTACTTCAAACCTCAGACTCAGCCAGTAACCTTTTGGTATATTTATCTATGTAAATAAAGTTCGAAATTACACCTACTGTGCCTCGATGGGTTAAGTTAAGGATATAGTGACAGGAAAAAATTTTGATATTCTGATTCCTGAAATATTTCTCTCAACCAAAATCGTTTATTCGATTAAAGAACAAAATATACCTAAATAAGATTTCTAATTTAACATACCAGAAGACAAACATCCCCTGTGGTTTGCTGACAAAGGGGGACATCGTATATGGGTTATCTATAGTGCAGGCCAATTTTGTTCAGTCGGTTAAAACTAGTTCAAGGGGTCAGTGAACACATCAAGGGATCTGACCATCGTGACGAACAACTGTGATTTTTTTTCTATCCTTGTATCTCCTTCAAATAATTTTGGAGGTGGCATAATGTCAAAGTTTTACGTCACAATGTCAATGATCGCATTACTAAGTACGTTTATGTTATAAAACTGATGAATTAATTATACCGAAAGAGGTTGCTACAACGGCAGATGATAAGATGATTGTTTACAGATCGTTATATATAATATGTAAATTTGACTTCCTATTTTCTTTTAAGACTAGTGAGGCTATAGGTCATACAGTTCGAAACCAAAAATAAAAATTATCAGTTGGTCATAATTTGCACATAACTATTTCCGAAATTATTTTTTGAAGCCGATTTTGGTACCTCCTTTACGGAGGCAAGATAATTAGGATTTGTTCCATTTCTTCACACGAGAAATACACAGATTTTCTAACCACCTATATTAAATACTGTTTTCTTCCTACTCACTTTATCAGATTTTAATCCAGATGTTGGCGTAATATCCGATGGATCTGATTCTGGGATTGGTTCGTTTGGGTCTTCAAGGTGTATGCCAGGCCAACCAACCCACAGCCCGTTGCCATTAATTACGACGGGTGCTACAGCAGTAACCAAACCACCAGCACTACAATATAGAAAAATATATATATATTTCGAGTTATTAATTAATATTACGCATCTAAGTTGCACTATTTCTTTATCAATCATCCATTAAAATTGTTTTTTGGGGCAGCGCTACCAGAAGTTATTTTTTGTAGAAGAGTTTTCGGGGTCTCTTCCACGTAATTTTTTTATTTTTCTTGTTCTTTTAATAAGTCCAAAATCTCTTCTACAAATTACCAGCTCCGAGAAAGTCTTAGAATAAATAAGTTAACTCTGATTGAAAAAAATTGGTTATAATAGACTTAATTTTTGCATTTGTCATATTCGTATTAAGAAAGAATCTCTTACATTTTTAATTATGTGCATATTGCAAACAGTACCTTTCATCTGACTTTATGATAGTTCAGGTATTAGATATGTTTCACCTTCCAAAAGGTCAAGGAAAGTTCATGATTGACGTCGTTCTTAATTTTGATCTATTAATTAAAATTAATTGATATTCTTGAGGTGTTGCCATTCGTACCTCCATATTGGGAAAATGGAGTAAAAAATTTACGAATATCTCTTTTTCGGTGCGAGTTACGCGAAAAATAGATGTTAGAGCATAAAATTCCTTTCATTTTTTTTTTAAGTTATATCAATTTTTGTCTCAGACGAACAGTTTCTGAGATACAAGGGAAGAGTATTTTTCCAATTTGAAAGAATATTCCATTCTTTTCTTGACATTATATATTTTTTGTTTTTTACTACACCACCATGAAGGTAGGGTAAAAGGCTCGTTTCTTTCATGGTGGTTTCTAACCACATTGCACTCACTGTCTCAAGGAAGTTCATTGTCTCAGTATTTTTGATCACCTAGATGAAACCAGGTTCGATATTTTGCCATTATAATAAAGAATGACAAAGAGGTGCCAGCGAGCATGTTTCCAGATTTTAGTATTATAGATATATTTTGCCAAGAGCTTCAGGATTGTCTTTAATTTTTAGGACTATGCAGCTAAATTACAAATATCTTCGCGGAACATTAAAAATTGATGACAGTCCTGAAGCTATTGACGAAAAAATACAATACTAAAATCTTGAAACCAATTGCGGCTCTTTATATTGTTCCTTTACCAATGTCATATTGTTAATTAATATGTCAAACTTAAGAACTATGCCTTTCCTTGATCTTTTCTAAGGTAAAGCCCCTTTTGGTCTCTATTTTTGCCATTTTTGAACTATTAGTCCATCTTCTAAACGCTAAAAATTCGCATGTAGTTCTAACTTCGTTGACTCAAAACCGATTTTGAAGATTATTTTTTGAAATTTTGGAAAAAGTTCCTCATAGGTGAGAAGGTGTAATTTTGATTTTTTCAATTATTTTTTTAATACACTCTTAATTAAAAAATGTATAACTCTTTTATTTATTTAAATAATTGCCTGAAATTTGATTACATAATGTTTCTGGGGTCACAGATTACGAATCTGGCCTCAAAATCGGTCTAAAAACAAAATGGCGTCTGCAAAATAATGTGGAATGTCTAATTTTTTATTTTCTTTTTATTATTATATTTATCAGATATCTGAGGGTTTTTGGGGTCGCTGATTACGAATTTGGCATTAAAACTAAAATAAAATAAAAAATGGCGGATCCGAAAAATCCGAAAACGGTAAAATTTTTTTATTGGGATTTTATTTCTTACCCCGGGTGACAACTACAATTACCAACCAAAACAAAACTCATTTATGTGATTTACAGCCAATTTCGTTTTAAAAAATTTATTAAAAACTAAAAAGTAGTTATTTCCAAAAAAAATCCAAAAAAGGCACTATTATACGTTCCTGAAGTGGGGTTGGGACCTTTTGTGTTACTGGAATAGGCTTTCCATTGGAGTAGTTTTCCACACACACACCAAAATACTTTACACACACTCGACGCACGTTTCGCCAACGAAGTTGGCATCATCGGGAGATGGTTAAAACTTGACTTATTTGTTAATAACAATAGAAAAAATAAAAGCACACCTATTCACCTATGGGGAACTTTTCTATAAACTTTTTCCGAAATTTCAAAAAAAAAATTTCAAAATCGGTTTTGAGTCAACGAATTATTTTTCTTTAGTAAATAGACTATATAGTTATTATCGTATTTAAATTTGAAATATATAAGCATACTTATTAACCAAAAGTTAAATTTATTGAACTATTTTTTGTTTTCATTTTTACTTTTTTATCATTGTTTTTGTAGCTGAAAACTATTAATTATCATCAACACATGCGTCATAATTTTTAATATATTTATTTACTTGTTATTACTAAAGTTAAAATCGTGGAGTTATCGATTACTGCTATATCTTTGTTTTTTTGAATTTTGTAATGCATTTCCTTTCATTTCGTTACAAATACATACATTGTATAAACACAGATTATTACTTTATTAAAAATTTGTTTACTTACTTTTTATTTTTATTTTCAAAAAACTTCGAATATCTAAGAAAGAGAAGATTTATTGTACGTTTGATATCACGCATATATGTTTTGCGTCATTTTTACGTAATACTTAAATACTGAACTGAGTTAAATAATAAAATCAGCTTCTACGCCCGTGCTTCCTCAGTGAGTTACGTTTAAATGGATTAAAATATACCGACATAAGGAATAATGTCTGTATTTTGTTAATTATCTACTTGTTTAATGAAAAAAATACTCCAAACTAAATTTTTTACTTATTCTGGTGACCTTGATATTATTTTTTGTTATATTTTCGTGCCGCAGCATTCGATTTTGTTTTTCAAATGGAATCAGAAAAATATTCTTGTTAGTTATTAGTTTTCATGAAGTTGTATCAGAAAAATTTAGAACAAAAATTGGTAATTTCATAATTATTACTTCAAGTCAGGTAACGAGGCCGGCCACTTTACTTTTCCTCTACGCTGAATTCACCTGTTTGGTAAAATGAAAAAAAAAAAAATAAATGAGTTTTTTTATCCATTCACATAAAAAAAGGTTTGATAAGCATAGGCATTTTTAATTTGGTTTAAACAGTAATTGTTTTGTTCGAAATATTTCTAACAACGAAATTATAGCAAAAAAACTCTAGAATATGTAAGAAAATTGTCAGACAATATTTATTTGATTTTTCCAACAAACAAATAATTACTACATTGTTCTGCAAGACTCTGTATATAACACAACCATATTTAAGGTATCTGCATGCATATACAGGGTGTTTCAGTTAATATTCACACAGCCGATATCTTGGAAACTAAAAAATATATTTTTATTCTGTAAATAGATTTCTATTGTTATTTAGACAAAAATAAAATATCTCAAAAAATACTGCGGATCTAAGTTTTTCGAATAAGAACAATTTTGCTTAAAACTCAGTTCTTAATCGAATGGCATATGTTTCAAAGCTTTCTTGTACGAAAAATATTTTTAAACTGCAGCTCTGATGGTGATATTGTTATAATAGTACTAAAGAAGGCATTAAAAATATAAATCTATTACCATTTACGGAATAAAAATATATTTTTTAGTTTCTGAGATATCGGCTGTGGAAATGTTAACTGAAACACCCTGTATATACGCATAAGCATAAGCACGAAGTATTTTGATAAAATTTTTCAATTCAAAGTTAGTATTTATGTAAAATAACACAGTCAAATATATAACACACACAACATCTATAGGATAATGGCGTCTCAAAATGTCATCTGACGTTTCTAATATAGGTTTGACCATACTCGGCAATAATAAATTTAAAAGACATACGTAGTGTACTTAACCACATACGAAATTCTTTGCAGTCACAAAAACCGTACTCGTCCACAGGAAAGCGGATTACCCTCCAAAAGTTCTTTGTTCTTCATGACAATTTTTTTTATAGCTACACAAATTGAAATGGAAACACATATTTTAGACAATGGTTACATCATGTAGAATATACAGGGTTAATCGTTATGGCAACACGAATTTTTCATTCCATAATTTGATAGAGGTGAAAACTCTGAATAGGAGTTGCTAATAAGATTTTTGGGATGGAAATAGAAGCAATTTTTTGGCTCCACCTACTTGGACATGCAGCTGTTTAGATGAAATTATCTGTTTTAAACAGGGCTGGAAGTTATGGTCACGTGGTTGCTACATCACTTTATTATTTCTGATTCTTTAACTTTCTTTTGTTTTTTCTTTAAACGTAGAAGTAAAAATTTAAGAAGAGTAAGACAAGTCAGCAGAGCACGTTTCAGCAATAAATATAGAAACCCAACTGATTTGAAAAGACGTATGTACGTACCTACATTTTAAGCTTATCTGAAATTAAACTCAAAATTATGGTATTTACCTTAAACCTGCAGAAATGAAAACTGATGATTTGTTATTAATGAATGATGTTTAAGAAACTCGCCTCTTAACTTGCCAATTCTTTGGTAAAATGAAAGACTGCTATAAGAAATTTTTGTTGCAAATGATACAATCATGTGAGTTGTCATAGTCAAATTGTGCAACAAATTTTCTAATGAAGAATCAAAAACTTTTGGAGGTTGAACCATGTTCCTGTCTCACCCGGTAAATTATAATAAAGATGCAAAAAGTCTGTTTTCGTTTATTCTCTATTTAACTATTTTTAGCATCCTCACGATTATTGAGACAGCCATTTATTTGACAGTACTTAACATAAACAGAAAATATTGATAATACACAAATATGTAAATAACACGACACGTGCTGCAACATGCGTCAAGTACACCGTTTGACAATTGAAGACTGCCAGTGATTAGTGAGTAAGATGGTTCATTGTTCCTTTCTTTGGCACAACCCTTACTTAAACTCATATTTAGAACGCAATCTCACATTATCAGATGGATAAGCTTATATTTGTGGTGAGTCCTTTGACACATAGCGAGGCGCACATTAAAAGTATTATCTGCATTGTTTATGGCGCCAAATAACTAACTGTTCATTAACTATTTATTGAATTAATTGTAATATTAGAATCATTAAAAGGAAATCATGATTTGCTACGAGAAACAAGGGACACTAATGTGTTATGTTTATGTACAATAAAATTCGACACCTGATGTATTTAAACAAAACCAATATCAACCTCTGACGTGATATGTCTAAAATCTTCCAATTAAGATCAAGATTAAAATTAAATTAAAAAAGGTGCCAGCTGTCTAATTTATTTTCATGAAAAATTTTATGCAGATTTTTGAAATTTAATCTAAAAGGTCGCTGACACATGATTTTGAGAACCTAAAATTCTTACAAGCGTTTTGGCATGTCCGCAGAATTTGTAGTGTGCATTTATTGGATTGGGCAGGGCCCGGTAAATGCACTGCTGAGCAATTGGAAACATTTGTAAACAAACCACGTGTTCTAAAAGGCAATACAGATGAATCTTAGCGTTTGGTGGGAAAACATTCCGCCACTTTACACGTGAGGAAGCCTACACAGAATTTTGAGAGTAAATTTGGAATTTCGTCAGTACCGAAATCAAAGTGGAAGTGGAAGACGACCCAAGAGGCTGACTGCAGCTAGAAAAATGGCGACTTTATTTAAAGGTTTTCAACATTTTGTTTGGCGCAACTTTAACTTTAACCGGTCTATAAATAAACAAAATTGTCGTTATTAATAAGAAAAAATCCGAGAAGATTAGAAACCCCGAAATGGCAACTGCGATTATAATTGTTTCAGATTTGTTGAAGATGCTCGCAGAAGAACTGTTTTTCCACATTTTTGGAGAACTTAGATTCTTAAGATTTTAGAGGTTTCAATTACGAAACCTGTTGCCAAAAAAATGACAATGACACTGGCAATGTTCTTTAGAAGTGCTGGATATTTTTAAAAACTACTCTAGTGTCTACTTAATTTTTTCTTTTCCATTTATAATGGATATGTCTTAAAGTACTTACGAAAGTTACTTATCTAAATCCGGCAGACACTCCCCGACACCCTGTACAATATTTTATCTATAAGGCAGGTAAATAATGTTAGTTGACTATTTTTTTTAATGAACCATTGGTCAAGGTTTATTATTGTCTAGTACAGTTGTTCTGTCGGATTAGGCATGACTCAGTTGTGTTTAATATTATTTACAGACAAAATAACTACTTTGGATAAAACCTAAGTTCAAATGTGTTTACTCAAACGAAAACATTGGAAACAGTTTAAAAACCCCACAATATGTGGTGTGATAAAAACTGCTATAAAATATAAACCGCACTTCATGCAAAAACTTAATACATATACGGTGACAATTTAAGATCAAGTGTAGAGGTACTTACCTGGCTTTACGTATTAATTTTCCATCCTTATTCCTTACAAGAACAAACGGTAGTCGGTTGGAGACCACGATCATACTCCCGGAGGAGGCCACCACATCTACGGTCATTTTTAAATAATTAATAAATTAAGGTTTACGATAAATAAATACAATCACAAAAAATTCATAACAGAAGAAACTTCCAAAATATGAATGAAATTAGTTGACGAAGATACTTAAATATTTTCAATATAAAAAGTAATTCGAATGAGCACAGTTTAATCTATACTGAATAATTACTACATTATGTTGTGCTCTTAAATCTTAAATGGACAAAGTCGAATTGTAAGAGGTCATAAAAGTTTATCAGTGTAGCGCTAATGGTCAATTTTATATATTGATTAGTGTAAACAGTGTTTCCCTCTATCACTTAAAAAAAAGATCATTTGCATTAACAGGATTATTTCGAAATCATCTGCTTCATACTGCCTAAAGTTCGAAGTGTAGAAATACATTTACTTTACAGTGGTTTTTAATGAAGTCTAATGAATGTTTGAGAATTAAGGAGGGGACGATTCCTTCCAAATTACAAACTTCAACTAAGATGTAAGTTACACGCTGGCGTCAATAGCAGCAGGAAAAAAAATCTCTTTACCTCCCATTATTAATACCAACGTAGTATTCAATACCTACCTACCGCCGCACAGTGGAACAAAAGTGACTTTTTTTGTTCAAATCAGTCTGCAGGCAGTCTTAATACTTAAGCAATCAGGAAGTTCTTTGTTTTTAAATCTTCATTTTTTAATTGCCTATCGATATGTCGAAGTAGATTTTCGATTTTTGCCCCTAATGTTTCATAATTTTTCAATTTAAATTTTTATCAAAAAACGTGTTTCATTGTGTAAATATCACTTTACTTTATTTTTTAAGCCTGTCGATCTGTCGAGCTAGATTTTTATTTTTTCCACTATCTTTCCAAAAATTTTAAAATTTCTTAGGAAATTTTTGAAAAATTGGGGGCAAAATTCGAAAAACTGCCTCGACAGATCGATAGGCAAGCGAAGATTTCAAAAAAAAAAATTGTCGTGATTACTTAGAAGAAATACGGTCTGTAAAGTGATTTACACAAAGAAGAGACGTTCTTTGATGAAAATATCATTTTCTTTTTCAAGTCAGTCTGCAGGTATTAATACTTAAGCAATCGGAAAGTTTATTTTTCGGAAATCTTCGCTTTTTAATTGCCTATCGATCTGTCGAGGTAGATTTTTGACCCTAAATTTTAAAAATTTCCAAATAAATTTGAAATTTTTTGAAAAGTTGCAAAAATAGAAAATCTAGCTCAGCAGATCGATAGGCAATCAATAAACGACGATTTCAAAAAATATTTGTAATGATTACTTAAGAAATATGGCATATAAAGTGATATTTACACAAAAATACGTTTTTGTTGAAAATTCAAACTATTTTGGAAAATTTTAAAAAATTAGGGGCAGAAGATTTCAAAAAAAAAGGAAGGAACGCTCCGATTGCTTAAGTATCAAGACCTGCAGACTGATTTGAACAAAAAGGTCACTTTTGTCCCACTGTGCGGTGTTGTTTGCAGGGAATGATATATTTTTAATCCATTTTTGGAAAGAATATGTTGCTTTCTGTCTAAAGAGTAGAAAAGTGATCGTATAGCATTTCCACATTTTACTGTATATTATAATATACTCTAATGTATCGTAAATGGTGAATAAAGATTATTATTATTATTATTATTATTATTATTAACACAAATTTTTATCGATTTTCTTTAGCTTCGTAGTTTGGGTTTAATCGTATTCAGATGATGCCAACTTGGTTGGCAAAACGCGCATAGGGCGTAGCGTTAGCGATTTGGTGTTTCAACCTTCTCCAGGATAATAACCCGAGTGTTATCGAAAGTGTAAAGTTGAATATCGCAGAAATTTTTTTTATTGGAAATCATATTAAAATGCTGTAACCTAAAATGTAAAGAATTCGCCATATTTTCTATAAAAAGTGATATCTCCAAAAATAACAAAACTATAAAACAAATCTTAAAATCGGTTCTTTAGAACGAACATGTCTTAAAAAATTCCAACATTTTTTTAGGGATTTGGGAGAATGATAAGAGAAACACCCACAATTTAAAAAATCTACTTACGGTGGACGAAAGCCAATGAATTTTGTCAAGAATCGCAAAAAACCGCACCAAGATTAATCACCTAATTCCAAAAATATTGAGGTGCAAATATTGCCCATATTTTTTCAATATCCACATCAATTATTGTGCACCAGTTTAGATGAGATTTTAACAGTAGCCAGAAATTCTGAACATTTTTCCGGGTAATTATAGACAATCCTTGGGGCCACAAGATAGAATTGTAACAAGATTATGGAATCATTATTACGTGGAAGAATAGGTGAAATAATTTAGAGAACTTCAATGGAACAAGGACAAGATTAAGATTACCAGTCTAAGGCTCGAAAAATGACTGAAGATTTGTTACATTGTTAGACAGGCTGAACTTCACCACATATTATGTTGCTCGTGGTGGTAATAACGAGCAACTTCTGAAGAGCAATCTTCTTGAAAATACCTATAAAATAAACTGAGATCATCGGCAATGTGATGGTATTAAATTAATTAAATTTGTTATCGAGCTGCACCATTCGTAAAGCTCGATTGTGGATTGAAACCAAAATTTTCATTGTAGGCAAAGATTTTCAAACAAGTGAGTAATATTCCAAATTCGGACACATTTGCCATTTGTATAGCTATTGTAAAGGAAATTAAATTTCCTTCCAGCAGCTCCAACTGTATATGTATTAGCTATATTTGTATCATGCGTATGTCAGAAATTTATATTACAGATAGTCAATTCCAACCATACCACATAGAGGGGCTTCTATTCAGAACCTGATCTGACATGGTTACTTCTATTCCACGTTTGTTGGATTCTTAGAAAACATAATCGGCTACGTTTTGGAAAAATTAAATTTTACAAGATTGTTTGACCTTAAATTCAAAATTTAGCCAAAATTATACAAATTCTATCTAAATCTGAAGGTGTCGGGATTCGGTTGGTCTCTGAAACCTACATGAAACGCAATATCATCAGCCCAACTAAGCATTGAGTTAGACGTTGCAGCAGGCAAGTCTTTGATGTGAATAAGGAACAAATTTGGTGATATGACAGAGCCTTGTGGAACATCCTAGTTGGTAAAGACTATTTCTGATAAAACATCATCAACTGCAACGTAAAGTGAGCAGTTAGAGGAAAAATCTGATATCTACATATAATCAGAATTGGCTGACAAATCATGAGGTAATTTATTTAGTAGACTTTGATATCAGTCTGCATCAAATGCTGAGGCAATAACTTTAATAGTCAGTAATATCATATGTAGATAATTTTGTTATTGAATACTTCCGGTGGAAAAAATATTACCGATCGCTCAAAATACTTGCCGTTTTGAGATACGTAATAACTTTGTGTTAAATCCATCACTTTAACTAGCATACAGAGCACAGCGATGGGATAGCATATGTTTGGACTCCTTTGCTTTCTTGGATATGGATTGCACTCGAGACCCCAGCGACGTTGCCGGTGCTGGGACGATAGGCAGTGTGACCAGAGCCATTGTCTGTCACTCATGCTGCGCTACCGAATTGGTTAAATGTGTTTCGTTGTTTCTTTACAATTATTGTACCAGCGTCATAACAACCAATTTCGTTCATAATCTACCTGATGTTAATTACTACTAAACTAACATTGAAATAAACTTAATTAGAACAACAATAATGAAAAAAATTTGTCATCTGTTATTAGTGTTTATTTTGCGTTAGACAAAACAATCTTGATTAAGTTTAAGAAGTTAAATATGTGGAACAAATTGGCACCAGATTCACAACAATATTATGCCAATTATTTTTAATATGTTTGGTACATTTACGCTAATAGAACAATTTCTTACGTCTTCAATACTTGCCTTTAAATATAATCTTTTCTGTGAATGATTAATGATAAGTTCGATTTATTTATTCATTATTTATCTGCTACTACCAGTACCAGGCGTAATATCAATACTATGAACCGTATTTTCTTTCTGAACATAATAGGAAGTGTCAGTAGCTTTTGTGTAAAAATAATAATAATAATATTATGTTAATGCCTTTTACGAAATAGCCGAGTGGTTTTTTAAACATTTTCACTGCCTAAAATTATACAAGCTAGCCAAGGAAGATTGTTAAATTTCAAAAAAAAAACATTACATCCAAGTGGTTGAGAAAAACTCAATAATAATACGAATGTAGGGAAAGAAGTTGTACTGTACTTATACATGACATTCCATTAAAAAAAAAAATGTCTTGTCTCGTCCTTATATTTGAAAACAATTTCTGGTTATAGACTCGTCAAACTGGTGTACTTTTACTTATCCAGTAATGCATATAAACGTAATATTACGTTTTTACTAAAAATAGTCTTCTAGTTCTTCAAATCTGTCCAATTGGAAATATTCCCGCTAAGCTAAATGCCATTCCTAGAGGTGGGTGTTAATAAGACCTTAATCTCTTATTATTTATATTTCCATATGGAGGTGCGCAGTATTTCTAGCACAAACAAACATCTTCGTTAAAGTCAACGATATAAACATAAAATTTGCTTACTTTCCTCCCAACCTTATATTGATTTAATAAAACCGGCTCAAGAGTTTCCTTGGTTTTATAAACAGAACAAACTTCAGACAATCACGTAATGAAAAATATTCAAGTTTGTTTTCTGCTAATATTTGTGCGTTTTATTGGGTTTCGTTTTATTAAAAGCACATTATAAACAGAAATTATTTTTACAGTCCTTTTGCAAGACAGGTTTTACTTAAAAAAATAAGTTAATACAGTGTACGTAACTCGTTTTATATGCTGAAAGTTTTGGAGTAGTTTCAATTAAAACTGCCAATATAGCAGATTTTCATCTAAATCCTATTCACTCCGACAAATTTCCGGAATTGCTATTCATAACAAGAATTAGGCGAAGATAAATTATTTTTATCATTATCAGCACAGAAAAATATAAAATGATTTAATTGGCGTAATGTGGACACGAAAGTGGAAAAAGTAGTCGTATTTATATTATAATTAGAAAATAACTTTAACAGCATGATTGGTATTTTGTCCCCAAATGGAAGCAGAAAAATCTGATTATTGGTGTGGGGCGGAATTTTTCAATTAGCACCTTCCTTGATTAAAAGAGATGGTAGCTACACCATTAAGGCTACTTTTTCGCAAGAATATTTTTATATAACTGACACCTCAGTTATTAATTTTCCTCTCTTCACATTGTGGTCTACGAAGTCATTTCCACGAATAGCAGAATTATGGAATTTATTGCCACACGTTCCCTTGGTTCTATTAACTTTAGGTTTTTAATGTCAGAACAAATTAGTACCTTGTTCAATTTCCCAGCACTAATGACACCCACGTGGTGTAATAGATCTCTCCGAAGTGAAGTGCCCGACAATAAAAGAGGTCATATTAATGCAAAAAAGCCGAAAATTAAATTCCATTTCCACACCAACCGTCAGTTTAGTTGTCAATAAGTACAATAACTAAACAAATAATTATAATATCTACAATAAAATTATATCAATGTTAAAGTTAAGAAAGTTGATTAAAAATTTTTCAAGGCCTATTTATGAGCTTTGCAACATTGTGATTGAAAGAAATAAAAAAGTAATCGGCGGCGTAATAATTTCTAGAATGAATGATTTATTTCAAAATAAATAAATTTATGTTGTTGTTGATGTGTAAAATAGGGCAAGAAATGTATAAGGTCGAAGTGATTGACGTCACAATCATTATATTTTAGTTGTAGACCACAAGGCACCGCGTGATATTCGATGCGCCAGGATAAATAGACATGTGTAATCTATTTTTATAAAAAATAATCTTAACAATTTTTTAATTCGTTAAATACACTTTGGACGTTTAATCAAAGCAAAGGAAATAATGATTTAATAGTCCGTTATAAATTAACTGCCATTTTCTCTAATTGCTGTCATTGTCTGATAGTATTGAAATTTTAACTGTGTTGGCTGGAGCATGAACCCTATTGAAAACAAAATATAAGAACCATTTTAACCAAACAGAGAGAGATTTGTGTTCTTTGAAAAGAAACTAACACTGAGGAATGTTACCACAAACATTGCAAACACGTTTGTATAAATGAGTGGCCATCGTCGGAAGATGCAACTTTATTTTTACTAAACTGATAAGTACGGTGTTGTTTCACCACCGCGCCATGCAATCATAACGTGGTTGATAGAAGACTCCTCTTACACGAGAAAAACGATGTTGTTTTTGACCACAAAATTGTTTCAATTGTCACAAGTGATTCTGGTGTGGTAATTATTGAAGTAGTTATAGTTTTGGAGTTAAAGTCATTGAATTTGCAAGACCTTTGGTTTGAATTTGGTCCAAAAGTCGAAAGAACTTTTTCTCGCTGACTGCATCCATAGACTTCAGATGATCTACGATCAGCTTTACCATTTTGTCACGCAGGCGAGGGAGTTTCATCAATTCACTACGCATAAGGACAAAAGGAGGGAAAGAAATCCCATGTTAGATATTTATGTTTACAGCGATACAACGATACAGACAGGATATGTATTAACGCATCTTTTTCGAACGATATGTGCTGCCAAGTTATCCCCTTTGAGTGACCAGCAGTAGTCTAGACATCACTTGTTCGTCCAGTACCTTTGATATTGACGCTTCATTTCCTTGATATCTTGGTGCAACCGTTCTCCTTGATTTTAACTGTAATGTCCAAAACTTTTAAGAATATAGATGAAATATGAGAGATGGAAATGCAATTTGAGGTTCATCAAACATTTTAGTTCTCCAATATTCAGCAATGATCTCCTTGTAATCTGAATTTTTATTATTCTATAGAAACCCCAACCTTTTGGGAGCTCGCTCGACGTCATTCATTTTAATTATGAATTTATTATCCCTTATGGGGTACAAATCTGAGGTTCGTTGAAAATTATTTCCCTTAGTGTCTGAGATATTCGTAAATTTTTGTACTATGGAGTTGAAGCGTAATCATTCCTTATTTAAAACTGTGACAAACTTTTGATCAGACCAAGTTTGATGTGGAGGGATGGTAGAAGAATTATTGATGGATGGAATGGAACTAGAGGTTCCTCAGTGACGTTTGTAAATCCAGAATTCAGGGTTTTATTATTTGTCCAAATTATCTTCTTAAAATGGTTGAGCAGGTCTCTGCTATTCCATTCAAATAAATCGTATCTCCAGATTGTTGTACCAGAATCATAATCAGAATCTTAAGATCTCCACATACTTCGCAGTTGTGCTGTTTATAACGTATTTTCTCTAGATTTGTTCTTATATTAGAGTTAAGCACGCTATTGGAACAGATGCATACTCGTTAGTGTTATGAAGTAAAACTGCCTTGACACTCCGTTTGGGTGAGTCTATGAATAACTCCCAGTCTTTATCATCTGAAGCGTTTGACTTTAAGGCATTCATTATACCATTTATATCGGAGCAGTCAACTAAAATTCACTTGTAAAGAATCACTTTTGTTCCTTTTGGCAGGAGTGTATTTTGCTGGGGCGTTGAGGTTAACCGTATTTGGAAAATCCCAAGTCCTGTAAAAGATCATCTATTTCCTCTTGGTTGAAAGTTGAAGAGTTTTAAAATTGTATGAGGGCTACTATCAGGTTCGTCGCTATCACTTTCTTCTTTAATCCTTTCTTCGTTATCACTCTTTCTCCTTCGTGACCAGTTTCTTCTCAGAATACATCGAAATCACTGTTTAGAGTGTTCTTTAATACATCCGAAGCTGCAGCCTTTACCTATTACAACAAATTATTGTAGAATGTCAAAAACGCCAGTTTCCTCGATTTAAAAATAAATTGGTGACAGAATACATTACAAACCTTTTGTTAACTTATTAGAATATTTTACTTTTCAACGGTAAATAAAACGAGAGCATAATTTCAACCTATCTGGTCTAATGGCGCATGACATTACCATAATGATAATAACCTATTTTATAGATACCTATGGTCATGGATAATTTTTTATTATAAACATTTTTTGACGAAACTTGTCACTTTCGAGAAAAATCAAAAGAAATCCGTTTTCCGATTATTTTGTACCCCCCTCTCCTCTACGGGTAATGTTGCGAAGATTTATATACTAGGTCACGTTAATGGTAGTCTGTGCAAAATTTCATGCTGGTATCCAAACTCAAACATTAATTATCTTTGCCACGTGCCACGTCTTAGACTAACAGAAAGCTTTATTTACGCAAATATAGTGTAATTAGTCCGTAAATTAATAAAGCTATCTTTAGTGTTACTGGTTGTATCATTTTGCAAATATACGGTTTGGCAAATTTGTGTTGCCCGCTAATGCTCATACCGGAATGTTATCATTGCATAACATCGTGTTACCATGGACCTTGTTTATCATAATATTTATAACATTATTCTCAGGACATGTAAATTTGCAGATTATATTAAAGGCATTTTCCATTCATAAGCTAATGTTATGTGGTTTGATAGAATACCTACTACAAAAGAAACAAACATAGCAGAATTTAATCTCTCTGTTAGTTTCATGATTGGTTTCTTAAAAGTTGTACTATAGTTGATAAATATATAAGTACAGGGTGATAATTTATATTTTTAGACCCTTCTTCACTTTTTTATTGTTGGAAAAAAAAAATGTAACGAGAGATGTTTCAGTTATTTTTGCATAGATTTTAAATATGATATAAGAAAAACAATTTAGTATTCCTAAAAACTTGTTTCTTGTATAGTAACAAGTTTTGTTAAAAAGGTAAATAGTTCAAAAACCGCAAAAGATCAATATACAGTGTTATACATTTTTGAAAAGCTATTTTCATGCTCTTTCATATTCCGGAAAAACATACAGCATGTTATCAAACAAAAAGCACAAGTTTGTATTATAACTTTTTTTCGCGTTATTCAATTGTTGCGGGAGGGGGTGTGTGTAAAAATATAAAATATCACCCTGTACATACATTGTGATTTTAATATTTACATTGTGTATTTACAAATTTCCAGAAAGGAGAGGGGGGGGTTATAATAAGTATCCCTAGACCACTGCGGTGTGTGTATGTAAATAAGTGTACCCTCAATGGTAACATTATGTGAGTAAATTACATATTTATGAATGAAACACTTACCTACTAACGTTTATTGATTCAAAATATAAAAGCTAATAATATATTCTCCGTTTATTGACGTTTTTTCAGTCAGCTGAGCTGCGACTACAGCTGTATTAATTTATAAATAGTTTCTACATTAAATTATTTATTGCTATATATCTATGATATTAAAATAATGCATATCAACAGTAGCTGGTAAAAATCTATTTTTTCCTTTGATTATCTATTTATATGTGAGAAATAGTTCAACCGAAATTAATTAATATTAATTAATTATCGGAGACTATATTAAAAATTTAAATTTTGTTTTCTAGTTATATGCAAATTACCACATCTAGGCAGTTAATTAAAATTATTCCTGTGTTTTGGCTTTCTCCCAAACACGCTCCACTCTACACTTACAAACTATCCATGGGACACCAGAAAAATTTCATGATTTTCCTGGAAATTAGATTACATAATCTGTATAGTATAATAAACAGTTAAAAAATATAAATGAAAGTCGAAAATCAATGTGATTAATGTATCTTTTACTCCAATGTTTGTTTTACTTGAGATTTGATGACTTAGTTTTCTCATTTATGCAATTTGCCTAAACAAAATCAATAAATAAATGCATGTTAGTTGTTAGTTGTGGTGTAGATATATTATATTAGTTTTCTCTCCTATGCGGTTTTCAAAAAAAAAAAAACTAAAGGACGTCAATTAATATTGTCACCTTTTCGTAATATTTCTTATTTTTTGCGCAATGTTCAACAATTTGACAGTTTAATATTTAATCTCAACATATTTATATTTTATACAAATTGCCAATTTTTGATAACTCATTTTACAGGCAACTACCAGTTAAGTTCAAAAAATCTGATTTTAAAATGTCTGTAGCTTCCAAATGTGATGATTTCCTGAAATTAACTCATATGGGGTCTAAACATGTAAGAGACATACAGGTGGTCCCATTAAAAAAATATCGATGACAACATAATTATGTTAAACATGTAGGAAAAAACGATACACAATTATTGGTGAGAAAGCTGGTAATTTTTATATACTAATTCATCTGTTTTAAATTTTTTTGACTATTTTTCTCACATTATAAGAACCAATGAAATAGCAAGATTTTGAACATTTAGACTAATAATTGCATTTACCGCCGCCTGAAAATAGTCTAACAAATATATTTCGCGAATTAAAAATAATCTGAAAATTTGGCATTTGCCTTTAAGAAACCTCATTCATTCAAATTGATGTGATTTGACATTTTTAACTATTTGTCAAATCACATTAAAATGAATTCATGCGGCTTCTAGGCAACACGTTTTCATGCGCTGAATTTCGACAATTTTTAACTCATTTAATATACTTTTACTACAGAAAATCAGTAATAAACGTCAAAAATAGTATAAAAATTAATAGTCTTGCCGTACTGTGCTGTATCAAAATTTTGGACGTCATGTCATGGCCAATATGATAAAATAATAATAAGTTAGTTAAGGCCTTAAAAACCTAGTACGACAGATCTAATAACGATGTGGTGGTTACTTTCCCACTCACTTTCAATCAATTCATTCTACTTATTCGTCAAGCTTCATAAGATTAAAAAAGTAGTATGTAATCCTTAGTCAAATTCAAGTCTAATATTTGTTTTATGTAGGTTCCGCGGTGATACTGGATATCTGGCATTCAATTGTGCGTAGAACGGTATGCGTTTCAAAACAGTACAAAATAATTCATACATCCACTATTGATTCTGGTTTCTTCTAAATTTCGACTTGAATATAATACAATAGTGGGCTGCATGCAAGATTTTGTTTCATTTGAGGTTCAGGTCCAGTCTATTTGCAAAACAGTGTGATTATCTACTTGTCATTAGCACTGGCAATAAACTCAACAGTTGAAACAGTTGCAATAAAACTGAATTTTTTTTTAATTATTTAAATTTTTTTGCTTGACACGTACCTATTGTTTTCAACGTTATTTAGGTTTTATATATTCATAGTAATCACAAAAATATCCAATTTGATACATTTATATTGATATTCTACTTCTAAACATTCAAAAATAAAGTCTGTTGGACGTAAACATCATCGAAACAAATTTATAATGCAATTATTGTCGAATCTGTTAAAACAACTACTTTGTATAGTTAAAAGTTATCTTAAATGACTTCTATGTTCCTCTTCATCTACTATTAAGGAATCATCGAATCTGATCATATCTAAAAGAAACAGAATTCAAGAAATTTTGTGATTTCATTAATGTAACGTTAATACGTTTATGAGACGCTTCATAATACAATAGGCATTTTAACGTATTCAAATGAACTAAATGGTGTTATAATTTGACTGATGGTCGAGATGGTAGCGTACCTACCCAAAAGTTCCGGGTTCGAATCCCGGTCGTGGCAATGCAAAATACTGTGAGAGGGATTATACACGGATATTGGATGTCTGCCCCTTGTCTTTATATTGTGTAGCCCCCTCTTGCACAAGGTTCTTTTAGAACCTTCTGGGATAAAAGGGGGTCGTAATTACATGTGGTGTTATTTATTATTTATTTATTTATTTATTATTTCCACATATCCTTGTGCAACTAATATACGTATAGCTAAACATAATAAAAGAAAAATCCTCCAGATTCTCTAAAGGATATCTATCAGGGATACTGTTCAGTAATTCGTAGTCACGACATAGGCACACATAGGACATATGCAAATGACTGGTCCTTAAACTTTTTGGTAACCGAACCATGCCTGCAAATTTTTCGAAATTGAGCAGTCGATGAACATTGCAAAAAATTAGTTGTCCCTTTTCATGACTTGACGACAAATTTGTTGTTTTCAAAGTCCCATTTGTGGAGGACGTGGTTAAACTTGAAAATTCTACCAAAATACTGTGGTTACTAAAAATAAATGATATTGTCTTAATACTGAACATAATTTTATCATTGTATATCATACACATCTTTTTTATGTCAGTGATTTTTTGTTTTGTAGGCCAACTAAAATTCCAAATCACTCAATAAACTCAGTTCCAACTATTGTGTCCCAATTATACAGTAATACGTAAATACTCCTATATAACCGAACAAAAATAGAGATTACCGTTTAAAAAATTGCAGATGACGTTATAGGTCAAGAACGAAACGCAATCAAAAACTAACATTGCAACACAATATGCCTTTTTGAAAAACAAAATTGGCCTATCCGAGATTTTCTGCGAAAACCTTCCCGGAATATTTTTTTGAATTTGGTCGGTATTATATTACTTCACAGTATACAATTATTATTATATTAAAAATGTTAATATGCATACAAATACGATAACAATATTATCTACCTGAACCAGAAAATAACCTTCCATATTGCAGTAAAAGCCATAAAATATAGCATTTAATGGACGGAATAATGAGATAATTATCTCCAAATTAAAATAATACAAAATGCAAACAAAATAAGTAAGTTTATTTTTGACTAAATTCATATGCAACTCTTACTATGTAGTGCTGCATTTTTGGTTGCCTATCTAAGAAAGCAGAGGAAATTCGTCTGTGTTTGAACCTCTATTTTGTATCGTTAATGCAGTTAATATGGGAAGGCCAAAAAATAAACAGCATTGTTGTAAATAAAATAAAATTGCAAAATCGAAGTGTCTTAACCCAGCAAGAGAGGGTTATGCGCTTGACCCATATATTTGTTTTTTCTAATTTCGATGCGGTTCTTATCTGCATAAGTGTGAATTTGTAGATGTTTCCGAAAATATCCGTTCTTTAAACAAATTGAAGTATCCATTCCATCTAACATAATGGGGGAATAAAAAGTTGCTGGTTATTTATATATGTATAGCGACAGCCGTGCTAAATTAGTCTTCTGCTTTCTGGAATGTTGAAATGTCAGCCCAACATCAAAACAATTCTCAAGTTATAATATGAAACAAACATATAGACAAATGGACAGACACTTCATAAAATCAAGTATAAGGTAAGGTAAGATATTTCGAAATATCTTAAGTTAGGACTTACAAAGACAAACTAATAGACATTTCTTTTAAAACGTCATCTGCTTATAGGGATCTTAAAAATTAATTGTTAAACCACAGATTCTTGACATTTGCAGAAATCGCACGAATTTTCACGTAGAATTTTGTTACTCGATTTAAAAAAAACTCAATGAAAAAAATTAAAAATTCTAAAAGAGAGATGACTGTAATAACAGGAACATTAAAAGACCGAATTTGGTTAATCTGCTCTTAGTACTTAGGACATCTTCTTCCGTAACTTCTGGCACATCAGCGTTTTCACAATTTAATCCCATACATTCTTTGTAAAACATGGAGCAACTAATTCCTAATTTTTTACAGCCGCAATTTCCGTGACATCCTTTTATGCACCCGCAAGCTATTTGCTCCAGTACAGTCTGCGATACAGGAAGCTTGGTTGTGCTTATTGGCATTAATCCATTTTTAGATATTTTCCAAACCTACTGAAAAGGATTTAAAATATTTCCTTTCCATCGCTGAAATCGGTGGCGCGTCCTTAAGCCGTGCTATTTAGTGGCATCAGAAGTTGGTGACAAATGGGCTAGAGAAAATTTTGTGCTCTTCGATAATCTTTGAAAAAGTTATAGGTGACAGCTACTTCAATTTTTAGTCTTAATGCCATACAGAGAAATTACGATGTGTTCAGATGCGAAACTGATATCTTCAGGACTTAGCATTATTATTTAAAAATATTTTTCCAAAGATAAAATATTTTTATTGATAAATTTTATGAATTTTTTTTGCCAATATTAAAAAAATCAAAAGTAGTATCACATCCACTGATTGCGTGGGTGAGGCAGAGAAATTTTTGATTTTGTGGAAATTTGAAACTATTGCGATTGTATAATTTAGCTGTTACCTACGTTTCCGATACTAAATTTTAACAAATATACGTTTGTATACTCTTCCGGTAACATTAATAAAATTATGAGAAGATCGACATTTTGGCCAACTATAGTTACATTTTTCAAACTTCTGATGCCACTAAATACCACGGCTTAAGGACGTTCCACCAAATTCAACAGTGGAAAGGAAATATTTTAAATCATTTTCAGTGGGGTTGGGAAAACATCTAAAAATTAATTAATGGCAATTAGCACAACCAAACCTTCTGTACCGCAGACTTTACTGGAGCAAATAGCTAGCCAGTTCATAAAAGGTTGTCACGGAAATTGCGGCTGCAGAAAATGAGGAATTAGCTGCTCCATGTTCTGCAAAGAATGCATGGCATGGGCTTAAATTGTGATGGGCTGATGTTCCAGAAGTTACGGAAGAATATGTCCTAAAAGATATTGATATTCAATTCGAAAATATTATGGGAGAAATATAATAGATATGTAATTTTCAAAAGAAGAATCTTTAAAACAGCTATAATTTAGTACAACATTAAAGTTTTTTTATAATATCTAAGATCATATTATGAATAACAAAATTTTGAACATATACCTTTATCACTACCATTGATAAACCGAATTTGTGTGTTAAATAAAAGTAATTTTTGCGTGTAAAAATTAAAAGTAACATGGTAAAGGTAAAAAGTGGTAAAATCATAAAAAATTGGGTAACTTTGAACGACTGTATCTCAGCCGATTTTTATCAAAAATACTTTCAGCGGGCACCATGTTTTACGTCAGCTTCCTTTTTTGTGAACCGATACCTATACCTAACTCCATCCAGAAAAAAGTTAGGTATAAGTACACAAATATAAAAAAAAAAGAAATGAAATTTTTCGGTTTTATTCTAAAAACCTAGATTTTTTTACTTATTTTGTTGAAAAAGTGCCAATTCGATAGGAAATTTTATTTTCTACAAAAAATTGTATTATGTGTATTTAATAGCACTTTGTGGATTTATAATTTTTCGGGTACAATTGAACATATGGAAGTAGATATACTAGGTGCGTACGACGCCACTTTCAAGGCCACGCATTCTCGATGGACATGGGCCATCAGGAGAGCCCTTGGTTCTTGTAGCTACACTCTGGGGGGTCGTGCAGAGGTCATCCTTCGTCTTCAGATGACGTCTGCTGCTGCTGCTTTAGCGGGGGTGCTAGGGGGGTGGTGGTGGGGTTAACGCTTAAGAGCTCTTCGGAATGCAGCACCCCAGGTCTGATGCATTAGCTGGAGGATGGCGTTTCTTCAGACCTAACGCAAGAGGTGCAATGCACTAACGCATCCCGCATCCTGCACCCTGGTCCCTGGCCCTGGAACCTCTTGCGTTAGGCCTGAAGAAGAACGCCGTCTCCAGAAGCTTTTTTTAGTTTCTAAGTTGGTACTCCTGAGCAAAGAGTATTGTATACGAAGAGAGCATAGGCGTACCAGCTTGAAAAGGGGGTATAATTATATTAATTTTGCTAGAGTACGCCTATGGTAGAAAAATTTATATATACCTACGTGCCTATAAGGTAAACAAACCCGACTTCTGGGAATTTTATTTATAAACATTTGCACGTGTTCACATGTAGGCTTCACAGCTTGTAAGGCAAATTGAACAGTTATTTAATTATTTTTTATTCAATCTCAATGAGTAAGACAGAGATGGATAGATATGTTTCAAGGTTAAGTATTTTAGATGCTTGGTTATAAACAAAGTTCTTTATGACATTTTTTAAATAAAAAACAGATATTGTTACAAGATATTTATTCACATATAAAATACATTTTTATTAAATATATTAAATTGCTCCTTCGTAATCGGGAAGTAGATTGAGAAGTTCATCACTTACAAGTCCAGACAGGTGTTCTTTTAATAAATCATGCAGCTCCAATTGGTTCATTGTAGCACAAAATTTGTCCAATGTAATATAGCCCCAGATATAAAAATCACAATATTTTATACCCATTTTATTGCGCCAGGTAGTGCGATCTTCTTTTTCAAGGTGGTGGTTAAAATATAGTTTCAGATTACACATCAAAATAAAACGGAGTGAACCAATTGCTTCTGCAATAGGATCTGGAGAGCTTTCTTTTTCTATTAAGTCAACCTCATCGTCACCAATATATTTATTATAGAGCAACTCATCAGTTATAAACTTGGAAACTGATTGTTTTAATTGTTCATGAAGACCGCATTTTACCATCGATTCACAAAAGTTATTCAGCGTAATATTATCACCGATATAAAGTTCACAATAATATATGCCCAGGCTATA
The DNA here is from genome assembly GCA_963680705.1 of Rhagium mordax. Lineage (NCBI taxonomy): Eukaryota > Metazoa > Arthropoda > Insecta > Coleoptera > Cerambycidae > Rhagium > Rhagium mordax. The sequence continues at coordinate 67,396,454 of OY796660.1, forward strand.
TTTTTCTTTATGACATCCTTCACTTAGACTACATCTTAATGAAGTAAGCAGCAAATCGACAGCTTCTTTTAGCGATGCAGGTGCTGATGAGTCACACATGATGTTTTTTACGTATTTCTTAATTTAGCATAAATAGACACTTTCTGCGCTGAACAATTCTAATTATGCACTTGAGCAGTAAAATTGACGAGCAAACTGCTAGGTAGTAAAGCAAGACTTCAACTGAGACGTCTGAAGGCGACGGTGGAGGGCTTGAATATACCGAAGGTTCAGGTGGGGGTGAAGGGGGGAAAAGTGAGATCCAGTTAAATTCTTCTTCTTCGATGATGTCATCTTTAAATTTTATTTTTATCTTAAAACCAGCCGTATTATTAGATATAAACGAGGAATAAGTAGCCAATTTATTACCGTTAATACGACTAGGAGTCATTTTTATCCACTGTGAAGGACATGAATCATTTTGTGGATTATCGAAGCACACAAAAGCGTCCGTAGAATTATATGGTCTATGTACGTAGAGTATATTTTGGAATATCGCATGTAGCAGAATAAATTGCGAACTATACATCATGACGTTCACATAAACACTAATGATTTAACCTCAAATAATGTTTATTTATAATGGTAATAGTTAATGAAATTTAAGGATTATTTTATACGAACTGTAGCATGCAAACGTATTCCACAGGTTACACATGTTTTCTGAGAAAAACTACAGTCTGCACATATTGCAATATGTCCACACGGTATGAATATCATATCGCGATCATTTTTATAGCAAACTTTACACTTTTTACGAATCTCACAAACTTTACAAAGACTGTTTATAGAATTGGCGATATGGCCGCAAGATAAAAATACTGGAGACTGCATTTTTTAGAGAGCAATTCTTCGTGCTGCAGTAGCATGTAATTGTTTACCGCATCGTCTTCTATCGCCGAATACACCACTGTTAGTGATAACACTTAATTTTTGAAACTGCGAAAACATACGCTGTTTCTCCTGATAAAACTCAATCATTTCTTTTAACTTTTGTAATTTATGTAAATGATTTTCTAACAAGCAGTTAAAGGATGACATCTTGCTCATATTACGTTCAACTAGATACTAAAAAAGTACATAATGCTTGCATATAGGATAATATCAAAGAGGTGGAGAGGGAGTGGGGAGGGTAAAGAAATTAAAAATCATTAATAAAATACACATTTATTTAGGTAAACTAGAATATAACCAATAATAAAGAGTGAAGACATTTCTTAAGCTACATACAATTTTTTTATTATTAATAGTAAAATGATTTAAACAATACGGTAAATCTTTATCGAACTTTGGAACCTCGACATCAACACTAAGCTGTTCGACATTAATGATAGATGGCACCGCTGCCGAAGTTTGCGTCAAAGCATGTAATCTTTTTTCCAGAAATTCCTTTTTCTGATGACCTTTTACGTACACAAGGTTAGTAGCGCCATTAAGTAGATGATTACGTAATATTTCATTTAGGTCATTATCGTTGACGTAACCACTGCTGTACCTCAACCCATGATGATGTAATTCCAAGTAATTTATTTGTTTCTTCAAATCATAACTTAACGAATCGTACGGTAAGAGAGGTTTAAGTAAATAATGAGCATGTTGATCTCCACTAATAAACGAGATTTCCTTAGGATAGAAATCGGGTAGGTTAAAACCTTGAATATCTACGACCATCAATTTCATGTTTACTCTTCGACAGTTCTTCACATACTAAGTTATCCCTTCTATCTCTCTCTCTTTTACATAATGGTTCTTATGACTCCACTGAGAGGCAAATACTCCAAAATGCGGTCGTGTACGAGAATGCAGTAGGCCTTGGTATTTGGGGGGAAGGGGGTCAAACTTTCAATTTCAATTTTTATGTCTACAATCGATGGTTTAATAGGAGCTCTTCTCTTCGAGCAGTCTATAACGAATAGCGTGTGATTCTTAAAAGCATCAAAATCTAGCATAGGTTTATTATTTAAAGCAAACGACTTGCTAAAGTCGGTATACATATGATAGGCCTCAGAGTATTTTTTAGCCTTAAAGTTTAACCTCATATCTTCATAAGGATAACGATCATTGTTTAACAATAATTTTACATTAAATATATCAATATTATCGAATTGCGTGCAGTCTTTCGTCTTGGAATCTTTCTTATTGCTTTGAAGAGCAAGGATGGCAGCTTGAGGACTTTGAGTGCCATTTTTAAGAACTGAAATTTCTTTTGTAGCACCTGCCACCAGGGTGGGTATCTCATGAATTTCAAACTGTCTAAATGCTAGTAGGATTGGCGTATCAGCATTAACTTGAGCTAGAAAATTCATTTTTGGGATATCATTCAAATGGACATGTTTCACTTTTAATTCAATATTGGTGATGGTTAGTTCGCCATCTGTATCCTCTTTTGACGCTTTAAAACAATTATTATCGCTACGAGCTCGTATCAAACGTAGAACCTGTTTACCGAAAACGTATTTCTTATAATCGTAAAAGAATCCCAGTAAATGTTTCAAGGGTATTCTTAAGAAAAAGGTGGAATTTGTAGCGTCATATGTAATTAGGCTGCCAGCAGGATAATTCCAACCTGCGATGCTATGAGAAATATCATCTTTTTCATAACATATATAACTTTTTATTGTGCTCACAATTCCAGGGTCGCGTACTTTATCTATTTCCGAGCCATTTAATTCATAACTTACGGAATCAAATAAAAAGGCGCCAGCGTTATTGGTGAATTCAATGGTGCCCGTACCAGCGGCATTTTTCTTTAAAGTTCCCTCGATTGATAGCGCCCCCTCACTTATATCAATCAAAGCATCATGCTGATAAATAGCAATTTCGATTTCATCATTATTCTCATAGGCTTTAACGAATGGATGGTACGTTCGAACTTCAACTCGTTCAATTGAATCATCGAAGTGAGGGTCTTGAAATAGCTGTAGCTCTTCTAACATGATAGCCCAAAGACGATAAATATAAATAATTTGAATACGTTAACTTGGCAGGTCCTGATGATGATCGTGGTGGTGGTGGTGGTGGTGATGACCTTGCACTTGTACGATTAGATGCAGAATGAGGATGATGTAAGCTTCCTCCGTATATATTAGGTTTACTATGGTTAAATATTAATCGCATGTTTTTTAAGTTCTAACCTCACACTCAGCTCCTCACCTCGAAGATTAACAAGCTCAGAATCTTGATCTAGCAGTCTCAAAGTGATATTCCGTATCTCTCGAATGCTAGGGTTTACAGGTAGATAAGTTAAATTTCCAGGTACAATGTTTATAGCGTATCCAGGATCAACATTCAAACCGCATTCAAAAATCGTATGCGTAGGAGTATTATTGGAATATGCTCCTACAGTAATGTTACAATCCACTTGAATCGTTATAACTCTGACTATTTTAACAGGTAAATCAGACTCATATAATATATCTGGCTTTAATGTTCTGCTAGCACTGTAACCCAATAGGGTGGCCAAGCTATCCTTGTGATTAAAGTTAATTTCGTGTTTACTTTTAATTTCACACTTGAGCGTATTATTGTTAGGTTTCAGAGATAAGTATTCGTCAGCCTGCTGCTGTGATGTTACGCCGCTGCCGGCTAGTAATCTCTTTTGCAGATAGGATTCAATGTCAGTTATTTCATAAGATCCTGTAGGTATAGTTATGACGTTTTCTTTGAAGCTTCTATCACCCAGCTCCCAATAATAAAACTTGTTATTCACACCGTCCTCGATGTTAGGTATGGTATTATAGGTGTCCAGACCAATTAACGCTATTGAATAATTGTATCGCGGATCTAGTTCTATAGGATTAGTAAAAGTCACGGAGAGAACAGATTCGCAATCACTTAACTTGAAGGTGTTCGATGACATACTGATTACATATCACGTGTGTTTATTATTTTTATAGAGAAATTGTAAACATAAATGACCACAATTTACAGAGTTATATGTTTGATATGCGGTAGGATTATATTTAATTTTAAATTTCGCGCCAAAGTATCGAACTAATTCTATTGGCGGTTTCAGAGATCCAAAGCTATCAAAATATACTACGGAATTGCCTGTTTTCTTATATGCTACCCAATGAGTTCCAGGTCCCTTTATGCTGTCCAAGTTAATGATGGCGCTCTCGTTTCCTTTAGGTGATGGCGGACGTGAAGGTAAAGAGTCTCGCATATAGACACCTCTGAAATGGGGGATTTTTAACTTTTTAGCATACTTTAAGATGTCTAGGTCAGAGAGTGCTCTATTGGGTAGCTTCAATGGTAGTTTTTTTTCAAGTATAATCCGTATCCTTTCTTATATGGTTTCATGTATAGCCCGGAACCTTTTTTACCCAAAGCTACATCCTCCACGGCTCTATTGTGGCGGTGAGCTTCTTCCAAAGTTTTCCTCGCATTCTTAGCGTCTATAACAGTTTTAGCGATGGCCGCAGCGCCACCCGACAGAGCTCCAAGAGCTGAGAGACCTGCAAAGATCGGTATCAGAGGTAAAAAGCCTCCGGTCTTTGGCAGCGGTAGAATCCGGGGGACATTGATTTTCTTCCTTCCACCTGCTTTCTTGATGGCAATTCGCGCCGTTTTAACACTCATAGCCATATCCTTTTTCACATCATGACTTGCATGCTTTTTCAGCGCTTTAGCAATGTTCGATATGATGGCCTTGCGGAAGGGAATTTTCTTTTTTCTCTTATTATTACAGCCTCCTGCAGCACCCATACCTAATTTACGTTTAACCTTCATAGCGTTAGTGACAGCCCAAGCTGCTGCTTTTTCGCCTAATTTGGCGTCTTTAGATTTAACGCGTTCCCAAGCCCTCTGTTCTAGTAAGTAATCAGCTTTATGTCTGTCTTCCAAGTTTGCGTTTTCACTATAAGCAATATCGTGTTCGCGGCACGCTTGATCTAAAATGTTAACACCTGGATCCCCTCGAGCTAAACGTTTACGTAACTTTGTACCTGGGCCGCAGTACTGATAACCAGGTAAATGCAGTTCGAAAGGTAGCTTATTGATAAGAGTGTTAACTACACCTCTGCCTGTTACACGACGATGTTTCCTCGACGTCATCTAAACTAGAACTGATGATGTACGAGATCGAAACTTCTATATATAGGAATGTACAGAGTGAAAAGTATAGAGTTCATGATGCGCATTCAAAGACAAAAGACGTCTCTCCCTGTAGAGAATTTAGATTTATTAACTTCTGATGGTTCTGTAGAAGAATGTGATAAACATGGAGAGTTATTTCCTAACGCTTTAAGAACGATTGTATGCGGACCTAGCGGAGCGGGGAAGACAAATATTCTACTAAGTCTATTATTCGACTCTAACGGTCTGTGGTTCGAGAATGTATACGTGTACTCCAAGTCTCTGTATCAACCTAAATATAAATTATTGGAAGATGTGCTGAAGAAGGTAAAAGGCGTAGGCTACTTTCCATACACCTCTAACGAAAATATCATCGATCCATCCGAAGCTAAAACGAATTCCATATTTATATTTGATGACGTAGCATGCGACAAGCAGGATAAGATACGTGCTTTTTTCTCAATGGGGAGACATAAGCTTGTAGATTGTTTCTATCTCTGTCAGACATATACCCATATACCGAAACATCTCATTCGAGATAACTGTAACTGTCTAATATTATTTAAACAGGATAAAATGAATTTACGTCACGCGTTTGATGATCACGTAACACCTGATATGAGCTTTGAACAATTTGAACATTTATGCAGAGAATGTTGGAACGATAAATTCGGAGTGCTGGTTATCGTAAAAGATTTCGAATTACATAAAGGACGTTATAGAAAAGGCTTTGATCAGTATATAAGTATATGAGATTTCAATAACATCAAGTATTATAAGATAGACGCTCAGACTGTACAGACCTGTTTTGAAAAACAGGTTATCTGTTGTGAAAAACCCTGTATCTGTTTATTACCTGTTTTAAAATACCTGTTACCTGTTTAACATACCAGTTTACCTGTTTAACAATGAAGGGTAATAAAAAATTTACTCTCGCGGAATATAAACCACCTAGGGAGAAGGTGTATAGCTTTGACCGAGATTTCGCACTTAAAAGGAGGATAAAAAAAGCTTCAGATTCCATTCGAAGAAAGTACTTGGCTTTAAAATTAGGTCGAGCTGAACAAGACGAAACAATTAGACGTTTATTGAAACCGGTCATTGATCCAATACGAGAACTCGGTGCGGTTAAGAATTTCCCCTGGCAGCAGCAGCAGCAGCATACTCTAAAAGTAGAGAATGTCATTAAATCTGATATAAAGAAAAAAATAAAAGTGAAAGAAGAAGTGGAAGAAGAAGAAGAAGAAGAAGAAGATGATGATGATGAAATGTTTGAAGATTCAAGTAGTACGATTGACCCTGATGCTGCCGCCACCGTCACCGCTGAACAGTATCCTACGTTAGCTAAGCAATATTTAACAGGTCTCTATGATAAAAGTAGTAAGGATTACGATGAAACCTATGGCGTGAGATTTAATACCGAAATGAATAAATTATACATAGGATCTATGGAACTAAATATCGGTTCTAATGCCGGCTTGAGTATTGGCAATAAAATGTTTACCGGAAGACAAGGCTTATATGAACTGCTATTTATGAAGAAGCCTCAAGGTTACAGCGAACAGGACTTGGCTGATTACAAGGAAATTCTAGAAACCTCTAACGCACATAAACGAAATTATGATCCTGCAAGTCAATTAAATGGCACTCGATCTCATAAATATACTAAAGTGATAAAACCATTATTTAAAAACAATAGTGATGATACTCCTAAAATAAAACATACTCAACCTCATAGCAGCGGACAGGGTATGAATATGGTTTACAATGAAAAACCGATAGAATACCTCTTCTGGGATGATATCAATGAATTAGTTGACAGGTTAAGACTTTTAAATGCCTCCAAAGCTGCAGGAAATACGGATTCACATGATAACGAAATCTTAGCCATTTTGAGTGAACTGAAAGAAGCGGGAATAATATATTAGTGTGTTACAGCTCCCTACACCCATCATATTCGCAATGAGTCTCGATAAGTTCGGTCGTTCAGCCCGAGGTGGCAGCGTTAGCAAGAACATCAGTCTATTACCGCAAGGTCGAGGTTTTAATTTCACCAAAGATGGAAACATTGATGTGGAAAAATTGAAATTGTGTAATGTTCAACCGCCCACTGAAGATGGCGATGCTGTCAATAAAAAGTACGTGGACGATAATATGACCGCTATTGCTACGACTCTAGCGACGAACTTTAACAATTACCAAAAGGACGCGTCTACTCGTTTAGATAAACAGAGAGGCTCCATACAAGACCTCCGAAAATCTATAAAAAAATTAAATGACGAAGTAATTGTTCTATTGCAAGCGAATCTCACCTCTCTGTCTAACACAGTGAAAAATATCGAGATGAAAGTTAATAAAATTAAAGCAGGCAAAAGAGTATAAATTATAAAATTTCGACTTATATGTTCATTTAATTTGATACCGTGCTATTTCCATCATCATCTTAGCTGTACGATGTCGCATTCTAAAGAAAAAATTCAATTGGTTAATGAGCTGCATAAACCTGCTCGTAGAAATATTAAGCGGCGCAGGCGCATAGTAATAAAAGGAATAGATGACTTATGGCAGGCAGATTTAGCTGAGATGGGAAACTACTCCAAGGATAACAATAATTTTAGATACATTCTAGTGGTGATAGATTGTTTTTCTAAATTCGTATGGGCTAAAGCGATAAAAAATAAGAGCGGACCTGAAGTCACCCAGGCTATGGAGAACGTCTTCAAGGGGAGCAAGAGATCTTGTAATAATTTAAATACAGATCAGGGTACGGAATTTTATAATGTTCACTTTCAACGCTTGATGAAGCAATTTAAGGTTAACCACTACAGTACATTTACTGTTAAGAAAGCCGCCATAGTTGAACGTGTTATTAGAACGTTAAAGGAGCGTTTATACAAGTATTTCAGTTTAAACGGTTCATACCGATGGCTGGAGGTGCTTCCGGACATTGTTAAAGAGTATAATAACCGAAAACATAGGACCACCCAGGTAAAACCGGTAGATGTTAACGCTAAGAATGAAAAACAAATTTTACTCTCGGCTTACAATCACATAAAGATAGCAGCATCACGACGCTACAAGGCGGGCGATATAGTGCGAGTTAGTAAGAGTAAGCATGTGTTTAGCAAAGGATACACGCCAAACTGGAGTACAGAGTTATTTAAAATATCCGAGGTTCGAATCACCAATCCTACCACCTATTTACTTGAAGATATGCAGGGTAGACCAATTAGAGGAGGATTCTACGAAGAGGAGCTACAAAAAACGAAAATACCCGATGTGTACCTCGTGGAAAAGGTGTTACGTAAGCGCGGTAATAAGTCTTACGTGAAATGGCTAGGCTTTGATTCTGCGCACAACAGTTGGATTGATTCAGATAACATTCTTTAACCTGCACGTGCACGTGTGTTCATCGATTTGCATGCGCTCTTATGAGAAAATGTGTTATACCCGGCATGAAATACGTAAAATTACATTATATCTTATGAGAGAATAGCACACATTTATGAAACTTGGAGGCCTTTTTAAAAATAAAATTAGCACCCTCCCTCCCTCCCTCTATCTAATTACATAAACAAGATAGATTATACCTTATACAGCTTAGTTGTCTGTTAGTCTTTGAGTGTGATAGAATCAATAATAATAATGAAATCACCTGGTGCTAGTGCATCATTTTCCTCTGATGAAGATTCCGGTTATTGGAGTGAAATTGATCGCGTTAATGACATTTATCATGAGGCTATACTCGCTGAAGAACGATATATTTGTGAAAATGTATTTTACATTAAAGATTCTAATTATAAAATAATTACTGGACTTTCTCCTGCAAGAGGTTATGTTCCTGCTGTAAGAATATTGCTGAACGTGTCACATCCTGTATTCACGAAACCAGATAATATTTCATTCATAAGAGAAGATTGGGATGATTTTATTACTTACCTTCAGCAATTTACCTCAGATTATTTTAATAGTGAGATTAAAGAAGCGGAAGAAGAAGAAGAAGAAGAAGAAGAACTGGAGGAAGAAATTCATTTCTCTGAATATGCACTAATAAAGGCTCCTTTTATCGGAAACAAGATGCTAAAATTGTCTGCCGCTGGAGTTTCAAGTTTATTTTATTTTTCAAGAAACACTGTATACGAGATTATAAATATTAGCAAACTTGTATCATCACACATGGATTTACTGCATAGTTTAAGTTTTACTGAATTCTATGATAACTTTTTAAATGTCACAAATAACATATTAAGCGAATCGCAATACGAGTTATCTCCTAATAATGTACTATTTAAATTAAGTGAAATATATCCTTGTAACATTCACACATACTGTATACGTGAATGCTTAACTTATAATTTAGATAAAATACTGAATGATTTAGATAGAAAAATGTTTTTATTAAAAGCTTGAATAAAGAAAATATTAATTAAACCTTTATGTGTGTGTTTTTTATTTCTAGGTTAGGTATATGGAATAAAAATATGATGTTTTAAATAATATATATTGAACTAAAAACAGAGTATATATGATAAATACAATATAAAATAATAATATATGGGTAAATACAATATACAATAATAATAATATGCGATTAAATATAATAATGATAATAAAATTAATTAAATTTTTACAATAAAATATAATAGACAGAGAGATTTTTTTTTTAGTGGGCATCATCATCATCCATGATTGAATAGTGACCCCAAGGCAAAGTGTCATATGAGTTAGGTAGAGTGTAACGTTTATCATCGAATGGATTAAGAGCTATTTTAGTCTGCTCAACGCTGTACACATTATGTAATTTTGATTGTATACAGCGTTGTGTATTGTGGAGTAAACATTCATCTTCCCGGTGCTGTTTATTTGAGGCTTTCTCAAGGCAATTAAAATAATCCTCGTAAGTGATTTTATTTCTCACCACATTAGTTTTTACGCCTTTAGCCTTCTTCACAACTTTACCTTGCGCAAGCTTATACGTGTACTGCTTCGATCGCAAACCAACAAAGTGAGTCATCAGTACTCCGTTATTTTCATCTTTCATTAGGCCGGGAATTTTTTTATTCATTTGAGGTATATTCCAGCGATTATCTGAAGGATAGTCACTGGTGTCAAATCTATGAATGTCTTTCTTGATGACCTCTTCATACGCGTCATTACACTGTACTTCATATGTTAGACTGTCAGTATCGGTATATAAAAGTTTACAATTGTCTACGGGGAATTTTTCCAGCATGTAATCATAATGAAATTCGTAAACACATGTTTTAGAAATATCTAATATAGCCATTCCTATATACAAGGGTTTATCGAATATAATGCGAGATTTTTTCATTTCTATAGCCATAAGTGTTTCGCTGAAAATGGATCTATTTTGAAAATTTGGACTTGCTATTAAATTTTTAGCCCCGTAACGCCCCTCCCATTTTTTTATTAATTTAACGATTCTATGCTTACGAACATTCTGCATCGTCTTGCCGAATGTACTGTTATTCATTAATTTATAATTATTTTTTTCAAAATTAGACTCTGCTAGAGTCCTCAATCTAGTGTTTAATTCTATGTAAGGTTTAAGCCAGGCAGACTGTTTAAATTTCAGCACTTTATGGATACGAACTAAGCGTAATCCGTGCTGCAAGACCTGTTTTAAACTTCTATAATGTAAAACATAATTTTGCTTAGGGTACAGAGTGGTCATTAATTTTTCAAATTTAGAATTTGGAGGAGCTCGATGCTCAGCGCAAAAAGGTAAATCTTTATGAAGATCGTGAAGATTTTCGGGGTACTCAAGATCAACGTCAAGAATGTACCCAATTTCGGCATCATCAGGTACTGAGGTGACGTCAATATTGGTATCATCTACCCATTGAAACCCTTCATATGGAAGAGGTTGATTCATGGCCCATCCGTAAAGGTTATTTACATCAAAATAAAGCAAGTATGTCGAGGGTTTGGTGCTATCATAGCTGTCTAAATGTTTATTATTAGCCTCGGCATGTCTATTGCTACATTGACTGATGCCCCCTCGGATGCCGCGTTCAATGAACATTAACATATCCACGTCTTGGATGGTTTCTAGTTTACACCCTGTATATTTAAGCATACAATCCCAAGTGTAACCTGGAATGGTGTAATAGTGAGCGGGGTCTAGGCCGTACGTCTTGTGACAAGTACAGCGAAAAGTCTCAAACACACAAGTTAATAGCATGATGTCTGTTTTCATGTACAGATCGCTGTAATCACCTAAATTTTGACAGTTAAATTTATCCCAAACTGTTTGCGCGTGTTGATAATCATTTTCGTTAATGTCTGAGTCATTTAATTTATTGTAAAAATTTGTCTTGTCTGGTAATTGTGGTTCGTCAAGTCGTTCTAAACTGTTTATGTAATCGTAGGGAAATATTCCCTTCTTTTTTAATAATTTTAATTTTTCGTCATTTAAATTCGGAAATTCTCGTTTTAAATTACTGAAATTAGCTTCCTTTAACGTGGAAGCAAGCTCCTCTAATGAACAGCCCATGAATCTGAATGAGTCTATAAATCGGAATTTTAAATTAGTTTCTTCATCGTAAACGGTGAAACTAATGTATTTTTCCTTATTTTCAGGTAATAATGTAATTTGATATCTCTCGGCAAGCTCTCTAATTGCAAAATGAGCGTCATACCCTCCCAAATTATGGAATACCACAGGAATTACGAAGGCATTTTTATAATTTAAATTACATCTATTGTGCGCAAACCCCCTGAAATTTCCAGTAAGATGGCAATGATCGCGAACAATTTTATCTTTTTCGTTGAAGTCATCCTCACATATATGACACGTTTTACTGGCATCCCGTAAACTAACTATAGTATTCAGGGGTTCCACATGTTTCAATTTTGAAAAGACAAATTTTGCAATATTACTTAATTGATCCGCGAACCAAGACATGCAGTCCAAACTCCGTTCACTTTTATAATATGACCACTCATCATTATAATTACATTTAAAATAATATCCTGCACTGTATGCAGTATGCTTCTGATATCGGTTTGTTTTACAATGACTACTATCTTCATTGAGGGGCTCTAGCAGAGATTCAAAGTCCGCGTACATTATAAAAGGTACATCTTCCTTGTAAACGAAATTTTTAAACTTAACAAAAGGCTCACGCGAAAACTCTACTTTACAATCGTTAAATTTTTCGCACACGATGGAATGTTCTTTTAATTTATCATCCGAACTAAAATAATTCAAGCATCTATCGCAGAAAAATTTTTTTTGATGTTTTGTAGACAGTTGACCACTTAACAGTCTAGATAAATCTTTAATTAAAACATAATGATATTTGATTTCCTCTGGTTCATCATCTTCTGGAATAGTCTCGAATTCTTTTAGTTTAGGATGATATTTATCTTGCACAATTAATAAATTTGCATGTTGAACTTGTTTATTTTTCGTTAAACGTATGGGAACTACTGAAAAATTCGCCCTATAATCCATTTCCAGCGCAAACACATTAACCGAAATGTTATTTTGTTTTTCAAATTTAGCTATTTGAGGTATAGTCATGGGGAACTGAATGTCTTTTAAATTTAACACTTCGGCGTATTGAGGGTATGAAGTGATTCTATCAGGATGGTTTTTCATATCTACAGGATATAAAGCGCTGACGATGCTCCAAGCGAAGCACGCTTCATCATACATATTTTTTACGTTAATACACGCCTGCTTTTTTAAAATTTGTCCCGGTAATCTAATGTAAGATGAAACGCCATTCCCCACCTCATATTTATTTAAATTAACTTCTAAACATAATATACGCGATAAGGCCCACCCCGATCCTGATTCTGAGAATTCTGAAATAGCGTGAGAAATATCGGCTTTTATGTTGCGGTCAAACCATTCAGATAAATTTGTGGAAATATCCACCTGTTTGTTTTTCGTACTGAAATATTTCCTCGCTGTTATTACGATTTCTCCTGACTTTCTGATAAATTCGGCACAAAAGCAAGCGTTAATTTTCAGCATTGGTAATTTCTTTAAAGCATTTTTAACTCTAGCGCTGAACATATGTGAAGCATCATTAAAAAATTCCTCGATATGTTTATGAGTTAAATTAATTATCACCCCGGTACGAACGCGACTTTTAAAAGCCGTAGTTAAATCCTCCCACTTTACGCGGTTCCCTCGTATATGAGTTTTCACGACATTTCCAGCACCCACACTATAATTTCGAATGATATGTTTAAATCTTTTTAAATGACCTAAATTGGTTTGCAATTTTCGCAGTACACCTACAGGTAAAGCCGCACTGTTAATAGCCTTATTGAACAGTCTAATGTGACAATTTATTTGTCTTACCCAAATGAGACGTTGCGTTGGAGTGCATCCTTCTTCTAAGAGAGCCTCCACTTCTTGAAATTTAGACGTAATTTGGGTGCTAAGGACTGCTATTTCACTTGAGTTGATCGCCATGCCGGTGTACGTTTTGTCTGCACGAAAGACGTCTGTTAAATGAAGTAGGATTTGCTGCTCCGTCTATTATATTTTATAAAAAAATTTTCACCACTAAAAAGATAAAAAACTTATTAATTTTAAAATATTAAATTAAAAAATAATTTTTACTTACATTTTATACAGATTCTAAGAATCTAAATCTGGATCCTAATGCGGGGTTTCCTTCCTCAATTAGGCCTTCGAATATTAGACTGTATTTCCCGTCAATAAATTCTTCCAGATTGTCTTTCATTACGGCTACAATACGTTTGGGTAAAAATACATTTTTATCATGTAATTCCAATAATACACTATCACCGTATTTGGTTTTGATAATTTGTGCTCGATATATCGGGTGAGCCACATTAATTGGTAATTCGTAAATTTTAACGAATTCTTTGATCTCTAAAAGGGATATTTGATTCAATTGAGCTAAGTCCATTTTTCTAAAAAATATCACAAATTACTAAGTCATACTTTAAAGAAATAATAAAAAAATAACTTACATATTTTATCTGCTGGAGCACAGCACGTTTGAATATTATTTAAAATTGGCAAAGCACACCAATGTAGATTTATAAAAACGTATTTTTTTAAATGTCTGTAAAATTAACTTCAGTCAGTTAATATTAATAAACACACAAAAGCACGTGATGAGATAACTGGTACGTAGTTATATGACGAATTACGCTTGCGGTGACACGTTCGGCTTATTTATATTATCTGTGACGTCATCTTTATTACGTATACCGTATACCCATCATACGAGGGGCTTTGTTCTACAATTGCAGCTGCGGGGCTTACGTCACGCTTTTTTCTAAGAAAAATACGTGCTAATTACTTATTTCCCATGGGTCGGCATTTAAAGCATAAAGGCGCTGATTTGTTTAATATTGACATGCATTAAGATTAATGACTTAAATTGTTTATATTAACCTAAATTTGAATTACACTCGGACTAAAATTCCCGGAATATCACCTACTGCTGTTTTTGCTAAATGCGCATTTAAAATTTTTTCTCATGGTTCGGTTGGCCCTGAATTAAATCATTTATTTGCCACGTGTTTAGTATTTTGTTTTGCGTCTCTGAGATATTGCGATTTCGTTCTAGAAACTTTTTATTTAGCTTATTCGGCATAAATGTCCCCTCCTCACACACCGTTTCTTTACCGGTTTTCTAATCGTAGTTCATTCAGTTTTGTTTCATCATTGTTACTGTATGTGCGCACGTACCTAAGTTTAAAATGTGTAGCGAAGAGTTTTATCGTCTAAGTTCTCTTATTAATAGATATACTCCACCTAGGAACCTGGAGGAATATCTATTTGAAAAGTAAGTTGATATTTGTTCTTTTTTACATTTCTGTACTTACAATATATTTTTTTTTATCGTGTTTAGCGAATTGAGCTTAAATGATGTTGTCGATTTACCACCAAGTCCATCGACTTCGTCTACGTCCGATTTCTTCAGCATGTCACCATCAGAAGTTGAGCTTGATTGGTCTAGCTTGCCAGATTTAAGAATGCCGTAAGTAAAAATAATAACGTTAATTTTTCCCGCTGCTTTTTTTCTCTAAGTAATAATAATATATACTTATATTTTTTCTTATTGTTACAGTGATACAATTGTCTACCCCCATCGATTTCCGTCGCCAAATTTATTTCGTACATCAGAAGACGCTCATTTCTCGTCTACCAGTGTACCAGATTTAAGAATGACGTAAGTTTAAAATAATAGCGTTAATTTTTTATGCTTCTTTTTTCTCTCTCTCTCTAAGTAATACTATATACTTATATTTATTTCATATTGTTACAGCGATACAAATATCTACTCCCCCAGCCAGTCACCAGATTTATTCTGCATGTCTGAAGATACTGCTTTAAGAATAACGTAAGTTTTTTTTTTTTAGCGTTCATTTTTCCTGCTTTTTTTTCTCCGCTAAGTAATAATATATACTTATATGTATTTCTTATTGTTGCAGAGATTTCGAACCACGACCTCCGAAGCTGATTCCGCTAAGTTCGTTCATGGAGCCTCCACCTCAGGTTCCCTCCCTCGAAAAAGAAGAAGAAGCCTCCACAGTTATAATTATTCACAGTGACGCTTGCGATGAGGATGTCGCTAACCTGGGTGACTTCATAGAAGAAGAACCCCGGCAGACAGTGATTTGTTGGGCACATAAAAAATAGAATTTTTAAAAAACTCTGTTTTTTAAAATTAATATATCCGCTTATTGTTATATCAATTGTTTTATTTCCACAGTCAAAATTAGCTAAAGAGTGTAACTTAAATTATTAATTAATAAGAAAATAAAATTTTTATTTGGTACACAGTGTAAAGTGGATTCTATAACGTAATTTGGTATAAAAGCACGTATCGTTTTAGTCAGCGATAAAAATTCAATGTCATGTAGCTTCAATTGATTCATTGACAATATACTGACCTAGTGCTGTGTGTGTGTGTGTAATAAATATGTCTTGATTTCATTTGGCTTAGAAACGAAAGACTTCATTAAATAATAACTTAATAATGTATTATACTATGTGTACATTATTTTATCACTCTAAAATGTAATTGCAAGTTCAAATTTTTAATTCTAACTAAAGAGCATTTATTTTTTTTAATTTAATTAACCTAAATATATTAGCCGATAATAAGTGATGCATTCAAACTGAGTGAAGGTGATGTTTATATTAGCATTCTCGGAAGTCGGGTTTGTTTACTTAAAAGACACGTATCTCAGAATACCTAAATAGCGGCATTGATTTTTTTTCTCTACCATAGGCGTACTCTAGCAAAATTAATATAATTATACCCCCTTTTCAAGCTGGTACGCCTATGCTCTCTTCGTATACAATACTCTTTGCTCAGGAGTACCAACTTAGAAACTAAAAAAAGCTTCTGGAGACGGCGTTCTTCTTCAGGCCTAACGCAAGAGGTTCCAGGGCCAGGGACCAGGGTGCAGGATGCGGGATGCGTTAGTGCATTGCACCTCTTGCGTTAGGTCTGAAGAAACGCCATCCTCCAGCTAATGCATCAGACCTGGGGTGCTGCATTCCGAAGAGCTCTTAAGCGTTAACCCCACCACCACCCCCCTAGCACCCCCGCTAAAGCAGCAGCAGCAGACGTCATCTGAAGACGAAGGATGACCTCTGCACGACCCCCCAGAGTGTAGCTACAAGAACCAAGGGCTCTCCTGATGGCCCATGTCCATCGAGAATGCGTGGCCTTGAAAGTGGCGTCGTACGCACCTAGTATATCTACTTATGGAACAATAAAGGCAACGAATTAGTTCCTTTTACCCCTGTTTTTTCGAAATAGTCAATAGCCTCTGATATGTTTTAATGAGGTATAGTTTCGACAGCAATAGGCATAACTTCTTTAAGTGAATTAAATTCCTTAATTGTCTTACCTTGCAATACTTTAAAATAGTTTAAAGCAAAAAAAATACAGTGAAAAAATACTTCAAGGATTAAGTCAAGACAGTTTAATTGAAACTAGGCATAGCCAACATGTTCATCAATTTAAACCCATGTATACCAAATTTTATTTAAATTAGTCAAGTAGTTTCAGGATATTAGTGAACAAATAAAAAATGTAACTATAAAGATCTATAATTTTATTATTAAATAAGACATTTATTGGAGTGAAATGAATTTTTATTTGCCCCCCAAAACCAAACAGTGAACCACTTATTAGTAATCAGGACACCCTGTATATTATAATTATATAGAATAAGATAACACTTGCATACCTTTACTCGTATCTCGACTAGCATGCAAAAGTTTTATTACTCGTATAAAATTAAAAAATTATTATCGAAATCAATGGGATCACTGAATGCTATTAATAATCATAATATTTACACATGCTTTGTATTTTTAGCGCAATAAAGTCGGATGACGATAAAGATAGACAATATTTTTGTTTATATAAAATTGTTCAAAATTAATTTAATACATTATGATCGTGAACAAGTTTGGTAAAAAACAAACGTTGTTTTGAATTGTAGTGACATAATTTTTTAAATAATATGCAGCATCAGTGATCCGATGGGTGCCCTTCCGAAGGAATATAAAGCGAAAATATATGTGACTTTAGAGAGTTATGTAGTGGATGTATCTTTTGACGGATACATAAAACTGTGGGTCCCTTTCCAATAAGATATTTGGCAAGTCAAAAATTTCCTACTCTTTGACAAAGAAGAAGTTAAGCAAAATCAGTAGATTGGGAGAAGTTCGTCTCCTGGTGTTGGTGAATCAAAAAATTTGATCTCATTCTAATGAAAATAATATGAAATTTTTACTTAATATACGACACAAATCATCAGTGTAAATTTATCACTTGCGGACTATCTAGTAACCATTACATGAAAAATGCAACAGATTCAAACAGAAATAATGTTGTGGAATTATCGTGCTGACAGCGCAAATACATCGTTTTACATTGCTTTCGAAAGACGATAGACAAATCCTTACATCCACTATTATTATTATTGGGTAGGTGAATTGTATCTAAATGGAAATAAAAAAAAAGCCATGGAAATATTTCTGCATCATAAATTTGTTTTTAGAAGATAAAAGTATTTAAATACTATTGTTCCGATGGAATCATTTGATGATATATAAAACCTAATAAAAACTTTCCAGGCGTCCTACAACACATGCTGAGTATCTTGTAGTTATAAGTGTTTAGTTATAAAAGACGTAATCGTTAATTGTTACATAAAAATGTTGTAATAAATGAAAGATCTCCTGATGGGCGCCAAGTGCAACAGCTACCATAAAAGTCGACTATAATAAACGCCTACAGCATTTGGTCATTTCCATCGATGGATATGATTCTAGAATATTTTGCTACTTGCATAAACTGTATCCTTTGGTGAAATATACTTTCTCTTTGACAAATCCTACAAGAATAATCCAGGAACTATGCAAAGGGCTATTTATTCCTATTCACAATTTATACCATATTCCAAAGGTAATGTACCCTAGTTCCGACTTGCATGTACCACATCCTTTACTTTTGAATAGAAGGAACATCTCCTAGGAGACTCAGTAAATAATTCATTCACTACGAGTTTGAGGTTGAATATGAAATTGATTAAAAGCTAGACCAATCATCTGTCGCAGTCTTATTTGAAAACTCTACTGAACCAGATTAAATGTACGCCCAACCTGTAAAATCCGATATTCACAGAAAGTATTCAACTGACTGATTCATTTACGTGGGCGAAGCTGACAGCCGGTTACAATCAAAATTTACATTTTCTTTCATCTAGAATACACACAATTTTTATTGCTTCTGCGAACTTAAGTTTAATTATTTTTGTAGCACGTTCTTGTTTGTAAAAAAATAATAATAATGAAAGGTTTCATTATAAGAGAAGTGATGTTTAGCAAGCCACTTAAATGAATACCTATGTATTTTTCTTATTTTTACTTCCTTGAAACAATTTGACCATGTATTTACTGTATAGAATTCATGTTAAGCTCTCCAAAGGTTAACAACGTTTATTTATCAGTCCATTATATTCCGGACGATTCCAACGCCCACTTTTCCCGCCAAAGCCGGCTTCGGTGATGTTTGTGTTGAGAGAGAAAAATAAAAGAGAAAATTTATCATCCATTCTATAATTCCAAAAAAGCAAAAATTTGACGATTTATTAAATGCTCAATGACATAAAGAATTAAGACTTTTCGCCAATAATACTGCAAGTGGCTTAAGAATGATTTACTGCAAGTCTTGATAGATGAAAACCAAATAAAACGAGCACAGTGAAAAACGTTTTCCTAGGCTCTACTATACGCAGTATAAGCTGATAAAAGCAAGTAAGTACTGTAAAAAATCTGCCAGTTGCGCCTCAAACATTGAAGAAAGATCTAGTCGATCTTTGGAGTCTTTGGCTACCAACTATTTATCTTAACCGCTCTTGCCGGGACGTCTCATCTCCAATTTTACCATACATTAAATTTAGTGATTTTCAATGTGCGAATAACATTATTGATTGAAATATTTTGTCAATAAGATAAATTTCCACGTCACGCTCTTAGACTAATTGAAATAGTTAAACCTCTTTCATTATCGGGTAGGATTTTAATAGAATTTTCTCTTGATGCTGTTTTCATAAGTGTTTTACAAACGACACGCAAATTGCAATTTGGAAATGAATAAAATATTGATGAGTTACTGAACCCTAATAAAATGTTTGCTTAATAGTTTCTCAAGTTGTCGAAATAACACCCAGAAAATCCCAGTTAGGTAAAAAAATGTAAATTCCTAAACAATTGTGAAATCTGAATTACATCTAAGGTATCGACAATCTTCTCTCCCAGTTAAGTATGAAACAAGTTACAAATAAACTTTAAGTTTTCTTCAGGATGGAATTAAATCATCGATCTTCACAACTAAGAAAGTAGGTATCAATACATCTACCCCCTTGATTGCTAAATTGGTAATAATATTTCATGATGTTTACAGGGTTTTCACATAGATGCAGATATTAAAAAAATAATAACAATTTTCGAAAAACATACTCTGAGTTAGAACCCTTACATATGTATTAAAATATTAATTTCTGTCTATAATAGATATTTATATTATAAGTGCCATAATACATATGAGGTATTTTATAGCACGCGTCTGAAGTTTACAACACGAACCGAAGGTGAGTTTTGTAAACAGACGAGTCGATCGAAGTGAATTAAAATAAAAATGGAAATTATTCGCTTAACATGCCAAATTCCATTATCACCACTGATATATGTATTAGTCATTTGTATTCAAACTAAGCATAAACAAAGACAACTGTTGTTGCTTTAGTAAACAGACTTGATTATCTTCCAAAAGTTGTGGTTTAAAAGTAAGCCAATAATAGGAAATAATAATATTATCTATTCGATAAATTATGTATACAAAAATATTTTTAATCATATATCACTCAAGAAATAAGTGGTTATTTCTAGAATAAAAGCAGATAACAGACTAGATGATTTCACACCTATATGCTTTAGAAAGATAACAACACTAACTGGCCTGCAATGTTTGTCTGTTTTCTAGACAGCCTTCTGAATAGCAATAATTGATAAAACGAATAACCTCCGAGTCCTCATGCCACATGTACCGATGATCTTTTATTTCGGTAGATTTAGGACTATAGATCATACTAGTTGTCAAAAATCAAAATACACGTAATGAGTGGGTAGCGTGCAGATATTTAGCACTTTTCTAGCTGTATCCCGGTCATATTTTGCAAAAGTAAATACTAAATCAGATTAAAAGATATAGTTGCTTTACTTAGGTTTTATAAAAAGTACGATATCGTTATCGATAGCAATATCAAAATGCAACTACATCTATGTACCTACTTATCTGAAAAATGCAAGAAATGAAGAAAAGTTATTGCCGTTGATTTTATGAATGGAAATACTGGAAAATGCAAAATATATTTCCGGACAATTCTAGTAAAGAGTGAAGTTCTCGAAAACAGGTGGGCTTATTTGCTATATTTAAATGACTTCGCCATTGCAATGTTATCATCGCCTGTCGACGGATGGCATTAAGCCAAATTTAATATACTCGTTACATTGTAAGAAATATTAAACTGCAAGGCCATCTTATTATATTTTTTAAATTTGTTTTAAAATAAGCATTTCGTGAATTTATTGCATATGTGACAAGTGGATCTTTTAGTTTAACAAAATATATAATTTAATACTGAATTTAAATGTATCCAACATGTTTCTGTGTATTAAAGTCATTTGCTCTTATTAAATTTTTCCTATAATTAGATTTTCCTAATCTGTTAGGCAATAAGGGTGTTTATTTATTTATTGATGGTTAGAATTTTTCCGATTTTAATTAAAGAATCCTTAAAAAGTCTTAAGAATCGTACATTATGAAACCAAATCCGATAAATAAAAAATAAATACATGGTAATTGTGCGGGTCAATATTGCAGTACAAGATCAAACCATCAAAAGAATTAGTTCATTTATTTAAGAAAGAAATATACATTAAACTGGAAAAATGTGAAAATTTTATATTTTTATATTGCATTTTTTATAACTGAGTATTTTACGATTCATTGTAAAACTTTATGTTGACGATTTGCAAAATAGAGATTATCAAGTGACATCCATACCTCAGCAGATTATGACTGGCGACTGAGCAGACCATGCTAAAACTAAAACTTGATTAGCTTGATAGCTCACATCATCACAATTCCATGTCTGTAAATCACATCCTGTGTATTCTTCAAGATGTGTTGTCAATCAGGTTGTCCCCAAAAGCTTACTGTTGCAAACCAAATTGTGGACAACATTAGGTCCATAGATGGATCAGGATGTATGAACCCAATTTTGGTGTTCCTGACGCAAACATTTACTGCGATAACGTCTTTTGGTTGGCATATCAGAAAGTGTCTATTTCACTACAGTAAAATTGGTTTGCCGGATATTTTTGTATTCCTGTGTTTTGGATTTTACTGTATTGGCCATTGAGGAAATTAATCTAAAGTTCATTGCTTTCGAATGTGAGTACTTACTTTATTCCCTTACGAATGAATGCGAAAAATTTACCAACATTTTTTGGAACAAGATTCCCCTGTGTTGTTGGAAGACGTGCTGTGTCAGTTGAAGACCGAATTAACTTATGGTTCATGCACGATAATGCCTTGGAGCATTTCAGTCTTCTATTTAGAACATAATTCCACAAGTAGATACACTGACCACCCATATTATCTAACCTTAATCCTTTGGATTTTTTCTTTGGGGTATCGATGGTAGGTAGTTTCAATGAAAATAAGCAAACGCTAAGGAATCACACAGTTGCCTATGGCCACACCAAACATAAAAAAGATTCTTGGTATTTTCCAACGAGAACTGGAAGGTTTAATAAGGAACCGTTGTACGAACTTTGGATTACTGTAACAAGACCAAACCAAGCTGCCACATGCCTGGAGTTGCTGCATATCCTATAGTGATGTTTGTAGTATTTCTTGCGATCCTTTCTGATCAATAAATTAACTTTTTTGCAAAAACAAATTTGCTACAACATTGGGAGGTAGTTAAAAAATTTCATGCAAAAATTTTTGCCTGGATTTGAATTGAATTTATTTATTTATTTATTTATTTATTTTGTGAGCCCTCATAAGATAATATAAGACAAAATCGATATTTTTCAAAATTTTAACATCTCGGATTTCGAAAATCAAGAATTTTATATGGACTTTTCTTCTTAAAATTGGCTATGAAGATTATCACACATTCTTAATTATACCCTGTACATTGTTGGCACGGAGGCAAATAATTTTCCTCAAAATTTTTCTGTCTGTAAATTTTTTGTATTAACCATTAACATATTTTTACAAAATATGTCTAAAAAGAGGGTGCCAAGTTTCATTCAATCTTCCAAGTTGCACCTTCCTAGATTATCACTATCACTATGCACTTTTCATTGTTATGTGGCAGGAGGTAAAATTTTCCGATGTTTCTGATTTCATAATGTTGAATCAGATTTTTACATTATTTTACATATTATACTGCTAGGTGCCTAGACGACAAATTTATTTTATTTTATGTATTTACTATAAAAGACAGTCTCTAGAAGGACGTTTTCATCAGATTGCATTTGAGAAACTGGAAAATGACAAACTACTTACTCTAATTCCTAAACCACGGTATGTTTACATATAATAATTATTTATTTATTGGATAAAAATTTAATTGACGATTGTAGTTTCTATTTTCCTATATTATGCAACTTTTAACTAGCAAGCTTATGTAAGTAATGGCAAAATAACCAGGAATAGTGAAAGAGAAATACAGTAAAGATACTTCTTAAATAAATAATTAAGAAAAACATAAAATTTCTTTTACCACTCCTTGTCATTTACCATTACATCTTCCCATAAATCTTGCTCATTTTAAGGACGACGATTCGCTGATTGTATAAAAATTTCATTTTTCTACCAATAGAAAGTAACGAATTGCTTTCTAAAAGTTAAGACGAAGTTAACAATTTATCTTCGACAATTCCGAATGTTATCTTAAAAGACATCGAAAAGAACACAAACACACACATTTTGGTACCCACTTACATAGTAGTAGATTCATAATGAAAAAATCACGAGAACAAAAATTAACACTATTCTTAATCAACAGTATTTAATTAATATTTTGGCAAAAAGGTACCTACATGTTCTAAAATGGAACCAATGTTGATAATCTTGATGTAGGTTCTGATGTCATTAGTCATTTTTGTTAGCAGATAATATTATCTCAAGACTAAACTTTGTTTACTAGGTCAATCTGACAATCTGTAGGTAAAAGTTTTATTTATGAAACAAACAATATAGACAGTCACAACTGTAACAAGACCGAAGTTAAGTTGGTTATTATAATTAAACTAATAAGCTCCAAAGACACTGAATTGCCAACGCACTATATTCGAGAATTATAAATTTAGAAAGCATACTTGGAAATTTCCGCTGATCGATATAAATGTAAGCATGGGTGTTGGGATAGGTTATGCGTCGGATGTATTGGTATAGGTTATAACACAATTTATTACAGAAAACAGTAACAATTTCACATAACTTACTGTTAAAATCATGTAAGGAGGGCACTCGAGGGTAACGTCTCCACAAACCCATGTTTCGATTAACCTGTCCAATAAACTCTCGATAATAATAACTGAACTGATGCTTAGGAAGCAGTGAGTTTAGAATTACCGGTATCCGTGTGAAACATGGATTCGGCCGAGACTTCTTCACAGGGTTGCCAAATCTATTGTCAACACTTACAGTTTGAATAGGCAACTTGATTGTTTGCAAAAGTATGAAGTACTCTATTTTATCAAAACCAATATCAAATTATTGTTGGCAGTAACAAATAGCTGACTACTGACTAATTTGATTTCACTTTAGATACAATAAGTAATTAGCGAATTTACAGTTTGGAAGTTAATACTTTATAAATACATTTACATTCATTTAAATATATCTAACCTTCATTAATTTTTTTTTATGTCGACGGTTGACCATGAAACGCCTCGATATCATTTTGGGTCGCTGTCCGTTTCATATTTCGCAGATAGTTGATATGCATGGAAAATTCCAAAGAGTTTGTTAATATCCATTTCGTCGACAAGCTGCGTTGTAACCATTTCGCATTCAAAAGAAATTTTCAGTAACTCCTGAGTGATTTGAAATCGAAATCAATCCATTATTTGAATTTCTTTATCCTCAGTCAAAAAATGATTTTCCTTCCATACTGAGTTTGACTGGAAGTACAATGTCCAGTCTCAATGATTTTTGCCTCATACTGAAGAAACTAAAATTCTTCTCCTGTTTTTTCGATTACCTCTGCATCTATGAACATTTTGAACGTGCACTGTGGGTCTTCTCCATTCCGTATCCAAATCGGTACTATGCAGTGCATACATCCTGATAAATTGCACGACTTACAAAACTAAATATTAGAAACAGGGCAAAATTTTTTCAGTCGAAAAACACACTCAGCTCTTTAGATTCTTCTTGCTGCAGCATTCATCCATGACGATGTGACTTATATACTTATCGTATTTATTCATATTTGCAAGGTAAGTTCTTGTCAATGTCAGACGATTTTCTGACGCAGATATTCGCCGTTGTTTTCAGTAATTTCTAAATATATTTGTTCTTCAGTGATTTTGTTTTCGTGGAGTTTCTCTTGTGAAATAAAATTATCTCAAAAAACAGTACAGCAAAACTGACATTTTTCTCTACAATAATTTCGAGAAGAAATTTCTGATAATCGCTATTTCATTTCTTCTTTGAAAATGTCGTTGCCAGAGTATGCGTCTTAGAAGAGAAAAAACGTTTTTCTCAATTATCTCCTTTCCTGTTAGTTCTGCCATAAATTTAGTTTTTTTACAATTATTTCTTCTTCTGTTGCACACACGTATTAATCAGTTATTAGTAATATCGCAGATTATGAACATTCGTATACTTTTTAGTTAAACAGTTATCTTCGACTGTCAATTGTTTAAAAATTACGTGGAAAATATCCATGAGTTTAGGAAATGTTGATACTCATTATTATACAACCAATAAAGTTGGCTTAAAATGACACTATTTTTTTCACTGTCAAAACAAAAGCAGCATTCGGATACAAAGGATGTTTTATATCGAGATATTTTAAATAAATACTAAAATAATTAGTGAGTCTCAATTTTTTGTGACAAATTTTATACTCTGATTGCCATTCATATACGGAGACCAAAATTAATAAAACAGCATCAGAATACTAGGAAAATTACCAAAAATAGTAAGCGAGTACCTAAACTAGGAAGGAGCACCATAACATTAAATAATCTCCAAAATAAATTAATAATATCCAATAATATTTAATCCGAAAAAAAAACCTAAATGAAAATCTAAAGTAAATAATGTGTCCCAAAAATGATCAACGAACATTAAACATAATAAACATTGCCCAGAAATAATAATTGGAAATAATGGTTGAGCACTAAAGATAACGCTATCCACTTTCTCGTTTTTTATCGATTGTTTGTAAACTGGTAACTGAATGGTCAAAAAGTACAGAATGTAAAATTTTACAGTTTCAAAGAAACCAACTGTGACTTTAAAACACTGAACTGACGCGTCTTCAGTGGATTAAAATGTTCAAAAGGGTGCCCATAAGAAGACAAAGCACGTTTTAGAATTCCAACTGGCGATGCTCTAGAATTACAATCATTCGACAAGCCATATGGAAAAACTTTGATAAAAATAATAAACAATTGGAACATAGTTCGTATATTTTGAATATTTTGACTCTCAAATTTTAATGATGCTGTTCAAATAAAATTTTCTGAGGCCAAAAGTAAACATTTAGTACTGAAACTGATAAATAAGCTACAAAACTCTACACTTTGAAGATCAAAGATAAACAATTTGGGGGTCATTTTGTAACAAATTGTACATCGTATGTAAACCAGGATGGAGATAACACTCGGTATGGTTTATTTTAGTTAAAGTTAAAGTATCGTTAATAGAATACGTGACAGATCGTGGAATTGCAAAACAGGCATTTCTTTTAAAGTATCCTTGTAAAATTTAGTAAAAGTGCCAGACCCAAATTATAAAATATATAAATAACCCGTAGTTAACATATACTATCATAGAAGAGCCATAACGTTTATGAGACAATTTGCAGATGCCCACGGATATTCGGCCCTTTAAGGCGACAGCTATTTCTTTGGAAAAATCTAAGGGTACAGCTACATCAGTACCACATGTTTGAAATACATTGAGAGCCACGGAGGATCTATAGTACAGGCAATTCGGTTAAATAAGGGTAATTTAGTAGGGTAATACGCGAGTAAAAGTTGTAAAGCGTCAACAGGAATCATATCTCGGTGTCTATCTATTCTCTACAGAGTATTTTAAATAACATAAGTAAGGTAGTTAATTCAGCAGATATTCCATTATAGGTAATGTGCGTAATATTAAGATAGGTAGGAACCTGAGCTTGGTTTTGCCCCGAAATGGAATTACAGGAATGAAGATTCAGAATGGGTTTCACTCAGCTCAAGTTGCGAATGCTGGTGCTATATTGAAATAGATTTATAGGAATTTGTATCATAATTAGGATAATTAAGTAATATTATGAGTATGGTAAATTATTAGCGTGGCCAAGGCATGTGTCATAAGGATAATTTTCCACCGTAACTTGGCAGATAGCGCTACAGGTCGGGTCGAACTTAAGTACATTCGGAGACGGGTCGAAGTGCAATTGGGTAAATCGCCTAACGACTTACCTACCCCCTCAAGTGTAACCGCCCTTCAGGCAATTGACCGAACCTGATGTGCTAAATCTTAAAACTTTCCAAAATCACTTTTCGTTTAATTTTTCGACTGACAACATCATCTCTAGTTTCGCGAGTAAGAAATAAAGAAGTAAAGATAGTGTCGTGATTGTTCCGTGTTTTCTGATTTTGTTTGTTAATATATGTAGAATCAGTCATTCATTTCTGTTTTGTTTTGTAGATTGAATTAGTGGACGTTTGTCCATTTTCCAGTATTTAAGGATTCCAGAACGTTTTTGTCTATTTTCTGGAAATCCTAGTGATAATAGCTTAACCGTGGTTTGCGGGATATTTTTGAACCCATGTAAATGTTGTCCATGCGTTAAGCTAGATATCCACTTTTGCCACTGCCAACTAGCATTTGAAGTTAGATCGAAATCGCATTGTTGTATTTCAATATTCTCTTGTACTGGGATTTTCCATTTCTTGCTTTGTTTTTCACCTCTTTTTCGTTTTCATTTGTAAATAAATAGTATTAAGTGATTTGAGATTTTTTCGTTTTATTGACAGTATAGTTGGCAATTTCATTAATCAGAAAATATGGAATAAACCGGCCTAAGTGCTTATTAATACACGACACGTTTTGTCAGTGGGATCAGTGTTCAATACAGGTGGCTGATCTACAATCAGTAAGGAGTAGGACCTAGCTATAAGTAATGAGAGCTCTCACTATATTTTGTGGGTAGTGGTTATGTCTAGAAATTAATTAATCCAAGTATTGATATATTGAAAGAACCATGTTATACAAAAAAGCTGGTTATCAAAGTATAAAATAAATATCTTGTTATAATAGTAAAACAGCTCGGCTGTTACAATATTTTAGTGCTCAAATATGATTTTTAGTGGCAAAAGGCAAAAGACAAATACTAAAGAATCAAATCAATAAAATTTTGGTGATGGAACCCAATGAACCCATTTTTTTTTCGAATATAAAATGTATCCGACTATTAGAAGAGAGAAACAAGTAACTAGTTAGAGTTATTTAATGCAAGTATTCGTACTGTCTTTGTAGCTCTAGATTAATGAAAACACTGAGCAGTATCGTACGAGGCAGTATTTATGAGTAAATACTACACAAAGTGGGAGCAAATTCACATAAAAAAAATCTTCTCAGAATTATCATAGAGCACTTGCTTCTCTATTTGAGATTTGTTTTGTACTTTCAATCCCGAATTCATAGTCGATTTTTGTACTTAATATTACCAATACTACCGATTAAAGCTGCAATAACCGATATGCTTATTTCTTAAGAATTTTGACAATTAACTCCTCCGCTGATGGACATGTAATCGCTATTAGGAAAAAGTGGATTTCTCTGTTAATGTTCGTGATGTGGTATGTAAAGAAATACAATAATTAATAAAATACTTTTGCTTGTTTCCATTATCAGTGTTTATAAAAGAAAAATGTTACAAAATATCATAACAATAGAATGCAATGATATAATCCATAGATAAAAAAATATTGAATTGCTAATTTCTGATATACAGACATACCTACGTCCAGAAGTGCAAGTAGGTACCTACATATTAAATTGTAGTATAAGTATTTAAATCAATGTACGTCAAAATACCTAACTAATAAGTAATAACAACATATTATTCTACCAACTTTCCATTACCATTATTCACATATTAAAATATCATTAACATTAAACAGCATAGTTAAATTTAAGTATTAACATACTTAACCGTTCCCATCTGCAAATGACATGGCACAGTGTTTACAATTTAGGAAATGAAAGAAGATACAGTACCTAACAAAAATGTAGGTACCGTTTTGTTAATAGTAACAGTTATAATAAAGAGATTTCACTCTGAACTGATCTAATGGTTAATGAACTCATTCAGGACACGCAGTATTTCCTTTTAATCTCCATTTACTTTTATTTAATGAATAAATAATTATATCAGAAAAATCGTTATGTGCTTCTAATTTTTGAATTCTCAGACTTGATGCCCTAAATAAAAAATATGCGCTGTGACAACAACATAGCAAAATATGTTGGCTTATTAATATCTGAATCTCCGACAACGTTCAAAATCCGGCAACGTCGAGTTTAAAACGCGCCGTCAAACTTCGCGAATGCGCCTTGTATCACTCACATGGCGAGTGATCGTCGTGATCGAATGGAATGGAACGTTCGAGGTCAACCCTCGAGAAATATAAACAATAACATTAGTAAGTTTGTTACCTACTAGATCACTTAGATAATAATTGGGGAGTAACTTTTGTGATTTATGTTTCTTTAACGTTACATCTTAGTTATCAATGTGTCAAAATATACAGGGTGTTCCAAAATTATGCGGCCAAACTCTCAGAGTGTGTAGAGAAGGTCAAAACGAAACGAAAATTGTCTATAAACATTTGGTCAATATTGCATATTAAAGGACTGCAACGACATGTTTCTGTTCACATAAAATTTTGGCATATTTTGAGGTTTACTAATTTTAAATCTGGAACATGCCATTCGTGAATTATTAAACTTCTCCGAAAATCAAACATGACATTGGTAATGTGTAATGTCATTTCCGATCGATGATTCCAACGTCAAGTAATGTGGTCATATGTCTCCCGCCTAAACATTTTTTCCAAGTTTTAACAAAATCAAGAAGTTCTTACGAAAATTATCGCATAATTTTTAAAAAAAATTAATTTTTCTTGGAAAAAATCCAATTTTCTTTAACTCTTGGAAAATGACTTCCTTATCTTTTTATGGAGCAAAATATATTAATAAGCATCACAAGTATTTTCCAAATTTAAGGCCATTCTAAACTTTTTTATGTTTTGTTTAATCATATTATGGAACTTTAACGTACCAGGAACTTATAGGTTACGTTTACTACTTATGGTTTTACATAGATATATAGATAAGTTGGTTCCAAAATTGCCCAAAAAATGATGACTGTATATCATATCCCTGCATATTCCTGACTGTCCAGAGAAAACTGAATGATTATTATGAATTCTTTCAAAACACTTGGGTTGAGATTCATCAGGCGACGTTCATGCGATAGGAACCAAGATTTGGAATATAACAAGTAACATTTTGATATCAACAAGATAAGACTGACATGAACGATTTTATGGAATCAGCAACCATAAAGATATACATGGTGAGATTTATTCGACAAGTAAGAGACCATAGATGAAGAAATATAACGCGGGAATACCCTTCGAGATAATACGGACAATTCCGCCTTTTATGATGAACCAACAGCAAGTTATACAACAACCTGTAACAACTGTTGTAGTACGTTAGAATTAGAGGCAGCCAACCTCCACGACATGTAACTCTTGATTTTTTTTGACGAAAAAGTGAAGAACTGATCATTTTAGCATGCTTTAATACAACCCTAATTTTTCAAATGACACAATGCTATTCGCAATTTTTTTTTTAATTTATCATTTTATTACAAACGACAAGAATAAATTTTTATAAAGTTAAATACCCATACCATAGACATGGATTCTGGATTCTTGATATAAATGCATCTTGATTGTTATATATTATTTCAATAAGTGGTCAGAGGTTTGCTCTATACCAAATTAGAAAACGGTTACTAGATTTCTAGGTATTGGTAGATAATTTGTCGACTTGGGGTACCCCTTCCATTACATTCAGACCAAAGCAGCAACTTTGAATCGGGAGTATTTCAGAAAATCTGTTACTTACTAGGTATTCACAACACCAGGACAATAATTCTCCAACTTTAGATGGACGGTACAATAAGACCATGAAAGAATATACGAGCATTTTTAAGGTATTTGAAAAACATCAGACATATCAACACTTACCTCTTTGTTGATTTGATGTTCGATGAGGAGTCAGTTTCCAATAATGACATGTGGGTGATATTGGGGAACGACTGAGGAATCTCCTACTACCACGAAACCAAATTACCAGAGCAAGTGACTGCATAAGGGCCAGTTGTGACTCGAGGTCAATTCGTGCGGGTGCCAGATGAGATATCTGGTGGTTGTATAACCTACAGTAAAAGAATCGATGTGTTCATTTACTAGCTAATAATTGGATGTAAAATATTTTTCTTCTCTATAATATTTGAGGTTATCAACAGAGTTCAAAATAGCGAACGTGGCACTTAAGCAATTAAAGACTCTCAGTCAAAATATCTTGGACAAACAGACCGTATATCCGAAACATCAATTGAAAATATAATTAAAAATAATGAAGAAATGCCGGGTACATTGACCAATGAGGAAAAGCTAAATATTAGTATAACAGCGACAAATTTAAAAAGTGTCTAAAGAATAGGAAACAGTTAAGAAGAATTTGGGAAATCTAAATGATAACTAATTTTATTGCTAAACTATGGCTCACATAGTTGTAATTTTTATATTCAATAACATCCACGGTTGTGGTTGTTCTTATTTAGTTTCATCGTTTCAATTCTACTGAATCCCTGGAAATATTTGTACTTTATTATGGGTTTTAGACAAAAAAAATATTATTTACTGCCCACCTTTTCGAAATATTAAAATATTGTTATATAAACGTAAAATTGGCTAATCCATGTTTCTGTCATTTTTAGCAGAAGTAAAATTCTCAGATGCTTTATGCCTACGAGACTCATGCAAATTTTTGTGCACACCCCTAGAAGAGTGAATGGAGCGGATATTTCAAACATTTCAAGGACCGATATTTGCTAATATACAACAAAAACTAACCACATCTGAGATGAGGTATCCATATTATTCTCAGATTTAAATCTATAATATAAAGTCTTCATAGTCGATGGCAAATCATTTGACCGCGGAAATAACAATGCAGAAATTACTGGTTACTTCTGGTCACGAAGCTTACGATCATTTATGAAGGTTGTGAACAACAATGGACGCATTCTCTTCATCAAATAATTTAATTGACAAATTTATTCTAAAATTTAAATAGCTTGTAGGCACCAAGTTTATTTTTGGTGTACGTATTATTAATTTAACTGGAATTCCATTAAATATATAAAAATAAGTACCTACTATAGTAAAAACTAACCTGCTGTATTCTCCGTCATGTCTTCAGTGTTTGCTTCTCCATTCCATTTAGGTACATATTATAAAAATTTTAGAACGTCATTGGTTATTCTGGTCAAATAATTTATTTTCTCGGTAGATGTTCTACGTATTTATCATATCTTGGTAAATAGATTTTGAGCGCACTAATTAATTGAAAGAAAAAAGTTCTTACACTATGGATTTATTTTACACGTCAATTTTTTCTTTTTCATTTTGACGTTGACAGTCATCGATAGGAAGTGTCGAAAAACGGACAGTGATTGTAGTGATTGGATGGAAATATGTTTCAACCAATAACTGATCACTTTAGTTTTCACGATGTACTTGCTCACAACCATTAATATTTCTTATTTATTTGAAGCCTTTATCATTAAAGTGTTCATCAACTGCACAACTTGGAAATATATCGATATGAAATTGTTTGTATTGGTGACAACAAAATTATTACTTTTATTAGTATAAAACCCTAATATAAATAACCAGCTTATTAATTCCCTTCCCATTATTTCCCGTTAGATGGAATTGAGTGTCGTGTAAATAAATATAGCTGATGTAGCAGTTTTCATTAATATCGTTAATTTTAATATGATATTTATGGCCACAACAGCAAATTATTCTAGAATCAATTATCCTTGGATTTTAAATCAAGAGCTTATGCAAAATCAGTTGGTATTTAATGCTAAATCATGAAATGTTTTAAATTTTTCTACAATTAGGTACCAGAAAATTGCTACTTTTCAATTGTAATATCAGTTAAAGAGTGACTAGTGCAAAAAGTGATTTAATTTGTTGTTTTTTGTATTAGCCTCAGGAAGAAGAGTTGCTCCACACATTAATTCAATTTAATGAGAAATACCAAGGAGTAAAATAAAAATTTCCAAATTATATTGTAAAAAAGAATTAGGCAGAAAAAGTTGAAAAAATTTGCTAAGTAGAAATGTCGTTTGTGTTCTTATTGAATGTACTAAAGGTGCATCAAAATTGGATTTGTGCTACGACCCACGTATCGGAAGATGACAAAATGGCTGTTTATTTTTGTTTCGTGATTAAAGAAACTGATGTGGAGAGAAAATAGTTTCAAATACTCGCAGATATACCATTTTCATTATTTGATGTAATTACTTTTTCTTTAAGTCTAACAGTTTCTCATGGTCATAAAGTATCTTGACTTCTGACTAACTTCTTAACCTTTCTGTACTGTATTTATTGATCTACATTATTTCAGGTTAACACTTCATTAAGGCTTCTAATAAGCCAATAGTTGGTAAGCCGCCCGCTATCCCCTTGAAGTTAGATTCGATTAGAAGAAAACCTGCTTATTCTGTGGTCAGGAAATGGAGGGTTTTAATTTACCAGACCCAAAAACCAAAGGATATAATAGAAATAGAAAAAATGAAAGACTCAATTCTTTAAATACATGCTGAAAGGATGAATTATAATTTGTACGTGTTTTAGTTATTATTTTATTTATTGAAAATCTATTTGTTTTTATTATGATTATCATCAATCATTGACTACAAAAGTTTAAGAGATGTGTAAGGTTTATATTGTA
Organism: Rhagium mordax; assembly: GCA_963680705.1. NCBI lineage: Eukaryota > Metazoa > Arthropoda > Insecta > Coleoptera > Cerambycidae > Rhagium > Rhagium mordax. Next base: position 67,430,476 of record OY796660.1, read on the forward strand.
GAAGTCATGGTGTAAAGTAAAAATCTATGTAAGATATAATTTTATCTTAATTTATATTCTTATCTTAATATAAGAATATGACTTTTTTGGATCTAAACGCAATGAATAAAATTAAATCTACAAGTTTCAGAGATGTTTCATGGATATCTAAAAAATATATTTACATCTCCATCTATGCATCAATTCATTATGTTTTTACATGAATGAAGCTGAAATCTACGAAACACAAACTACTGTAAGCACTCGCTCATAGATGGCGGTACTATTGATTTTAGAGGTCGCTAAATCAGACCAATGTTTGTTGAAGCAAATCGTAACAGATGGCGAAATGTGTATCAAAATGATTTTTTATTATACAAGAATTACTCTAATAACTTTAACTAATAATACCCACAAAGTTTGATTATAATTCTGGTGTATACATTCATGAAGAATATGGTTTAAGAAACTGGAAGAAAAAATAAAAATAAAACAATAGGTAGCAAACAATTGTTCAAAATAAATAAGGAATTGATTTTCAAAATAATAACAACTAGGAACTGCAATATAGAACGTGGAAAAGTAAAATTGACGTATTTCAGGATTTTTTACTCATGTCCAATTTATTAAATGCATTCCAGTTAAAGTTGTACACACTGTATAAATAGATCAAGTAAAGAAATATATATTATTTTTTAAACTATAATTAATGGCAATGGAAAGGAAATAAAATGTTACTTAACTGCGTTAGATTTATGTTTATACAAAAATAAGTACCTAGATTAACAATAAATAAGATTTAGCCAAATACTAATTCCAAATTGTAGGTGACATTTCACCACTTCTTTCCTTCACGAGGTCCTCAATTATTTTCTTAGAAAACCCTTAAAGAGAACAAAAGGGCAGCGGAGTCATTGATATCTGCAATTGATACATTCCGTATCATTGTAATAGATCGGCTGTCAGATCCAACAATATTACCAGCCCGCTAGATTGTCTTTAAGACTCTACTTTATCATATTATATCTTGATAGAGAGTAATAAGAATATCGAGTTTAAGAGCTGACGCACGCTCTTTTTCCCAAATCTGGATATTTTTATGCGCGGGACTCGTTCTGATGAGAAATCTGACAGTTTTTTATATTGATTGGTTTTTCTGATTGGATTTTGATTTATGAGCATGTTTAGTTCCCTTTTATTTCGTTAAAATAGAAACGATGAAAAACGAATTTTGTTGATGCTGTTATATAAAATATTTCTCTGTATCCTCAACTAAAATCATTTTAAAAATGTATAAATCAAAAAGTGAAAAATAAGTCAAAGCGTTTTCTATTTAGGATTTCTTTGCTTTTTTTAGTGTTCGTTGGAAATAAAATCATGATACATAAACTTGAACATGAATAAAATATGTTTAGGTAGGTAGGTGCATATATGTTTGTTTGCAAGTTTATCAACACGGGAAAAACCAATACATACTAAATATTAATTTTAACACTAAAAAAAGAAACACTCAACCCCCTTTATAACAATTATTGAACAAAAACCTATTTTTTAGCACCAAATTAAAAGGGGTCATGTTAGCAATACGTAAGAAAAAAAATTGAAGGTCTGTTCAAGAAATGACAAAAGCTGAAACAGAACAAACAAAACAAAGCCAAGCGCTCAAAAAGTTTGAAGCAGAAAGAAGAAGACTGGAAGATGGCTCTGGAAGACCTTTTTGATATTGTCCATGCTAATGCTCTTAAAATGATTAAAATAAAAGAAGACAAAGATTTTCTTCTGCTTGCTCAAAAACAAAAAGATTGACTTGGTAAAATGGGAGATGTTCATACAAACTTTGTAAAGGATCGAAGAAGTATAGTCTGCAAAGAAAGAAGCAAGTTTGGAAAAAATGAAAGAGCGAGAAGAAGAAAGATTGATTTTTAAACCAACGTCAATTCCTCCGGATGGATGTGTAGACGAAAACAGCTCGTATGACGAAAGCAATTCTATACATGAAGAAGTGGCTGCATCTTGTGATCGACCGCCAAAGAAAAGAGGAATAGAAGAAGGAATATTCTAAACAGTAACCGTTCTCTGGGAGGGAAAATTTTAGAAGAAATTTCAGGTAGTGAAAGGGTTGATAGATTACCTATTATTGTTTCAGGAAAAGGCATTGAACGGTTACTTGTTGTTCCAAAACTTCAATTAGGAACAGGGGAAGCAATAGCTTGTGCCGCTAGTGAAACACTGGCATTGCGGAGAAGAATCACAGACCAAGTAAAATGTATAAGTTTCGATACAACCTCAGTAAATATTGGGTTACATAGTGGAGCATACAGCATAAGATGAAAATGGAAATGCTTTGGTTGGCTTGCCGTCATCACATCCTCGAAATTATGCTTGCAATTGAATTTATTTATTAATTCCTACCTAATTTTTTTAAATTTTGGAATTTTACGAGGTGGTAGCAACCCCAAAACTAAGTTAAAAAATCCCAAAAAATTATGGTATTTTCTTGTAACAGAGTAGATCAAAATAGCAGGGTGCCCCAAAGAAATTTAGGAAAAAAATGTTTTACCCTAATTTAAGGAATTATGTTAAGTAGCTTAAGTGACCTAAATTTTTTTGTCAACGAAGATTTTTATTAGTATTATTTCCTTACGGCTTAGAAATGATTGCTCAAATGTAACAAATATTAAATTCTATTAAATAATAATTAATAATCATCACTACATAAAACATTTGAATTTGTGCTCGGCGGCCATTATACCTTTATTCTAACATGCTTCCTCCATATTTTTGACCTTCATCAACTGTATGTTTGTGAATTTTGCTATATTCAAGCAAAATGCAACCCACATACATAATCGCTGTTGGCAACAAGTTTTAAAATGGGTCTTATTACATTTTTTAAGCATGGCATGTATTTTCATGCAGCAATCTTGAGTCATTTCGAATATATTTGAAAAATTACAATATACATTTTATTACGTGAGATTACTAGTTTATTACTCGGAATATAAAACTACAGCGCAGTACAAAACAGATTTCAATAAACTTAATGTGAATACTTCCTCGAACGAATTTAATGGATGATACTTGACATTATTATTAACTTGAGTTTTGGGTTAAGATACTATTTGCTACAAAGGAGCCTATCTCAGAAATTTAATTCCTTTATTGCGTTTGACAGAATATAACCCTAAAACGGATTATTGTATCTCTAATAAGAAACCTTCACTTCGTACTTCACAAAACGATTCCTAAAGCAGATTGTAATAGTCTGAAATACCAAGCATCCAACCATCAAACAAGGCCCAGCAGCAGGATAAAATAAGTTGAACAGTTTACACTTAATCCAAGTTTTGAAACTTTGTAGACCTTAGTGATAAATACGTTTTATCAAATATTTCAGTTATAGGCTCTTGCCAACTCCATATTTTAAGAGAGTCGTTCAGCAAACTTCGAAGGAAAAATTTATAGTTCTGAAAAATAATTAACTTTAAGGGCGTGACTTAAATATAAAGGGTATTCCCGAATACTGATTTCTTCTTTTGGCACTGGACGGTACTTGTTATATTATATTGCTTACAAGGAATTAACTCCAAAATGTCATGATAAGGGAAATATTGGCATTTGAGACATGCTCCATTTTCATTCCAATTCATGAGTGCGCGGTTTTAAAATGGGTATGGATTTATAATGTAGCATTTACTTCTGAAGAAGTAAAGACACTTCGAATCTAATCTCGGTTCATGACCGCAGTCTTGAACAATAGACACAAGATTTAATATTTTTGCTGTATTAATTTGGTTGTTTTGAGCTATTTATGTAGTAGCAGAGGTACATATTTCCATAGTTTGAACAAACTGAAATCGTTGACATGTTATCGTTATCTAGAATGCTACCACAATGCTGTAGAAACTATATTTTACGAATACTCATTGCAGTTTTCCCGATTGTGATCACTACGTTGCATCTTATTATATTACATTTTTATAAACCACATTCGAATCGATATAGAATTAAAACACATCAACACATGAACACAATAAAGTTGGCGGAAATTAGAATAACGATTGTACTATTTATTTATCACTATAAATAAAATTGACTTTGTTTCCCTTCGTAATTCGTTTGTGGGAGACGAGAATAGTTACAAATTGTTTTAGAACGAAAACAAAAATGGTTTGTTCTAAATTAGAATAAGGATGGATGAGAAGAATAGAAAGTAATCCATATTATTTTGGAGACAATCCTTTCAAATCCTTCTTAAGTAGGACTCGGGAGTGATATTCCCGGTCACGGCTTAGTGCTTAGGATCCGAGGATTTGCGCCTATCCTCTAGTTATCATTTGATCACTTCTTTAGTTTTTTCATACGCAATAATAGAAATAATAAACGATGTTGCATTAGGATGAAATATGTTAATTTATTTGCAGAGATTTATAATATTTAATTAATATGTGCTGCATAATTAAGTACTGAGTTAGGGTGACAAATTAAAGCATGAAAAAGAAAAGTTACAAATATATTATAAGAAATATAAATATTCACCATAGGTGCCACAGGGTTTAATAATGGGGCAATTGTTATTTACCATTATCATTAATATATGGGGTTCGGTTTATGTATCAATTTACATGATTTACATAGCTATAGTATATCACTAGTTTTAAGGACTGTGAACAACGCAATTACGAAACAGCGTAATTTAAATAATTCTACTTTAATCATTGAAAAATGCAATATATTGTTTATCTGTCACAAAGAAGAACCACTTACCATCCCCTAGAGCACCGATTGTATCTCTCTCCAGTGTTCCAGTTTCTTTAATAACCTGGGTGTTTTGTTTGACACTAAATTTTCGTCCAATACACAGTACACACATTTATCGATTAATTGTCACTAAAGTTAAAATTATAAGTTTTATAATTACTAATTCTAGATAATTTAAATCAAGTTATGCATTCCTATCTACATATCATTGATTGGTACGTAGACGACTTCAACACTGCTCCATAATTAAATGCGCAACATAATATGCAACGTAAGTGATTATGATTGAAAACTTTCCACGAAAATACCTAAAGTATGCGTCAAAAAAAATTAATAAATTTTTCACACAGATATCTTCTTTTACTTCTAAAATTTCCTGATAGCTAAGTTTAAGTTGGACGGCTTAAGTGCTCGTAGAATTTAACTTTCTATTATCATTTCGGTTAAAATTGAAAATTATTCCTTAATTGGGTCCAAATTGTACACAGAGTGCCCCGATTGAAATTTAGTTACCAAAATACATCTCGGATTCTTCACTTATCAAAATATGTACCAATTGCGTCACAGGAAAATCTGATATTTTTTATTTTACCATTGCTAGAATACAATTTTAGGCAATACGTACTGAATTACGTGCTTTATAATGCCTTTTGATATACGCATATTTATTACAATGAAGACGTTGTCAACGTATATACTGAATAAAAAAAAAATCGATAGTAGGAAAAGTCAAGCAACAGTGGCCCCTTAGTCACCCTCCCTGACAAGTCATATCTCAGAGTATCCAAACTGGACCTTTTACAAGTGTCATCTTCCATTGAACTCTATCTATAAGTCAGTTATTGCTTTCATTTGAATATTATGTAGATTTTGGGGTTTTTGTTGCTTCAATTCAAATGACCTTATAAAATGAACTGGAAGACAATTGAAAACATCATAACGGTTTCAACAATTGAGTAGGTTGCTGAATTATTCAGCCATTCAAGCCGCGGGAATTTTTCCAATAGTGCTATAAATTGATCTGAAGATACCTTTCCTCATTATATTATTCAAAGCTGGTCTGGTTGGAAATATGTTTCATCCATCTAGTCGGTGGATAAGGTACATATCAGCACCTAAATCATTTAGGCCAATCAGCATGACATTATTTCTGCTGACGGGACTGGAAAAGGTGCTAGGTGGACATATTAGAGGCAAAATCCTGAACATATAACTCTTTAATGTACATCAGTATGCATAACAGCAAAAAAATCAACATAATCTGAACTTAATCGGTTAGTTGGAAAAAAAAATTCAGTTCCTGAATTGACATCGTAATTGCGATTTTTCGATTTTTCTCGCTATTGAAAGATCTTTCAATAATGCACTGCTTGATTCCTTACATACAGCAGAATCAATTATAGCAGACGGGATTCTGGTTATGATACAATCATTTCAACGTCTTCGATAAGATCCAGAAGCTACAAGACGTAGTTTTTTCCCTCGTGTTGAGGTTACTACTTTTAAATGACATGCTGGTCATTCATACGCTGTGGGACGTTGTGGTTCTAGGATATGCTGACGATTTTGGTGAGAGGAGACTCTGAGCTTCAATACTCTTCTTCAAGATGTACTAGATACAGTATACAGCTGGTGTGTCTGTGGATCCCCATATATTATAATACCGTTTACCTGAAAGATGAAGCTATACATATAACTTAAAACCGGGTCGATTATAGGTTAACTTAATATTTTAACTTCGTTTAATAGGTTTAATCATAATTCACTCCGTGACTGGCTGCATGGTCTACGACCTAAAGCCACAAAAAAAAACAAAAAAAAAAAAAACTTAAAACCGTTTTCCCAATTTGGTAAACTCATGCCATTTGCGGGCAAAATGATATATTTGGTCCCTGATCCTTAACAGATATATTAGATTTACGTCACAATCATAAGACCAATAGTAGCGTATGGCTCCATAGTTTGGTAATGCAAAGGACTACAATAGACAGTTGATATCCAACTGTCTGGTTTACAGAAACAAGTATTCCTCGTGCAATAGACACCATTGGAAGCGCTACATTATGGAAATCCTTTTGGATTTACTCCTATTCATATCTTGAGAGAAAAGCCAGGTTGGCAAAGAATAAACTGTAGCAAGTGACTATCAGTATACCTCAGAGCAGCATCATGGAATAGCTGCTGGATTACAGACTACTGGGAATTATTTTTGGACGAGTTTTCGTGTTACCTTCCGCGTTGAATACTTTGAATTCTTAATGTTTGGACCATCTTGAAGTGACGTGAAATATTCATCGTAGAAGAGAACTCGAAAATTCATCTACAAATCATCAGCTTCTCGAACGTGTTAGAACCAAAAAATACGAGAAAAAGTCACAGATATCATGTCTATCATGACCAACCAGAACTAGCCTACAATATCCTATTCAGGGCTGAAAAAAAGTTGCAACATAAAGATGTGAATAACTTTAAGTGTGACAACAACGTAATTATCTTCAAGGCTGAAGTTACCATCGTGAAACTGTGTGCGCGGACAAACAAATCTCAAACATAGATCAATAAAAATCATTTCAAGCGGGGTTCATAGTTACTGGCTCCTATTTCTATACAAGCCTTAAACGGCATGATTTTACCAGAAGACTGACCCAACTGGATTTGTTTTTATCAAAGCGACTCTGGTCTGGATACCCGATGTTATGAAATGGATGGTAGTCACATATCCGACTCTCTAGAAGGATAATTTATTGGTCCAAAAGATGTACTTGGCATTTTGTTAAGTGCTACAAAATCATCTGTATTATGGGCTAAGAGTAACACACTTTAGTACTGGCAATACCGATGATAATTTATCCTTTGAAATAACGAAGCAAAGAACTATTATAACTAAACAGGTTAAATCGAAGAATTATAGTTGGTCTAGGTATTGGGCAGTGCAGACTAAATTATCACCAACGCAAAACTGAACTAGCGGAAAACAATGAAAAACAGACAGTATATGTGTCCTACTGCATAAAGAAACCGACTTTTATTATTTCGTAGAATACAAAAAGATGATGCTGTCAGGTTTATTAGAAAACTGAACATACTGGGTGAAGTAGAATTTGATGTGAGCCACAGTAGATTGAAGTTGTTTGGTGGTTTGATATTATAATCTCATTCACTTTGTGAAAAGTTGCTTGGGCGTAGTATTGTGTAAAGTTCCTTTGAAATTTGTTTCTTAGAGAGACACAACTCACTTATAATTTAATACCTGTAGTTTGCAAAATACTTTGTAGTACGTTAATTGAAATCATCTAAATTCTAGTCGGATCAACAACATCAGTAACAATGGAAAGGGATATGGGGATATTTAATAATATTTTTGACTTTCCCGAAACTCTAGAACCCCGTTGGGCTCAGATAATAAGTAATGTAATAAGGTTTGTATATTTGTTATTCTTATTAAATTCTTTTTAGCAATTGATTATTTTATTTTAGAAAAATATTTGAGTTAAAATTATTTTTATATATTTAATGATTTGCTTTAGGATATACTTTTAAGTTTGATTTTTCTTTTTGCTTTATATTAATTACCCACATTACATACAAATTTTCTATTGCCTGAAACACACTGCAATTTAACGACTCCGTGTATTTACCAAGCCGAAGGACTTACTTGGGTTAGATTTAAACCCGTGTTTATTATTTTATTTCAGGGCGTTCCAGGGATCTCATCAGTCGGAGTAACTTATCCTTCTCTAGTTTTATTTGATTTGAACTATTAGTAAAGACGTATTTAATTTAATTTGAGTACACTGATTTTATTCAAGAATATTTTAAAATCTGGGTCATATCCAGATGCAGTGACCTGTAATTGATTCTCTTAGGTTTGAAAAACTAATATAGACTAATTGCAGCTTACGGTTTTTCAACACAGGTGTCACTGTTACGAGATTCTATACCTCTTTTGTTCGCTAACCTGAGACCAATGAATAGGACACAAATTTTAGATTTTAAATCATAGATGTAGTTAAACTGAGTTATTTTAAATATAATAAAGAAATGTTCTTTAATATCGATCTAAATATTAAAATTTAGTTCATGGTAATGTCACTGAGGTCGCGCGTATTTATTTTATAAAAACAGTTAAGTGATTAATGGTTTTGATGGAGGCACTTTCTTGTTTATGTTGATTAAAATTTGTGACACTAGCCAGCTTTGGACAATTTTTATGCAATACTACAAACTATGTAGGTACCTGATATTATTTATCTTCTATATGAATAATCCTTTCTGACTTCACCATAATAACTTGGTCTGCATATAATAGGTTAACATTGTAACCTTTGTAATGTCACCGTTTTTTTACTTTTTAACGGATTTAATCGGAACTTTCATACTTTTTTTTAGGAGCAACGTGGATACCTTTTTTCGTATATTTCTCCAAACTCGTTCTCCCCAATTGTTTTTTGTTGATGTTTCCAAGACATTGGCAACAAAATTCCACTTGTCACAGCATTCTAAGATGGAAATATGTCATTTCTCAATTATCCGCCTTATTTTACATTATTTTGCATAATTAATCTTGTTTTCAGCATCCTTGTCAGATAAACTGTCTGTGGATGTCCATTATAATATATTACGTTCAAACTGATTTAGGTCTACCGTTCTTCGGAAGATACGAACACTTTGTTTTAAATTTCACTACACTGTCACTTCTTATAGTCTAGATTTACAATATACTAGCCATTAGACATAAGTTATCGATTTTACATCAATTTTTATATTAATTCTTAAATTCAAATACATGTATATCGTCAATAGGTTACTTTTGTTTATGTTTAAAGTAATTTTCTAATTAGTTTTGTGGTTTTTTAGGTTGGACGAGCCCCCATCTACGAGGACTGCCTTATTGCAGTTCGATTGCAAGTGTTTACCAGAGAAAGATTATTGGTCTTCAAGACTGTTATCATTTTGAGCCTTTTTAAACACATTTGGTTAGCTAAGTAGTCATTCGTCGGGTTTTATTCAGAGAAAGAAGTTTTATATTGATTTATTTATTTATAGTTATTTTTATCAGTTAAAATACATGACAATATCCTTATTCATTTCAACTCATAACTACTTGCAAGTGAAAGTCTTGTCTATGCTTTTGATTATTACTTATTCTATTGCCAAGCTCACCAGATAAACCACCCAACTAGGTAGTTCCTTAGTTTATAAGTATGGAAAAGTTAACTTCGGCGAGACGAAACGTTTAGCAAGAAATGATTTTGCTAAAAAACAAAATTTTGATTTAAAAGTTATTATCAGAAGTTTTACTTAAAAATATTCATCGTTTCCTAATAAATTTGGATTTAAATTGGACTGAAATAGCGCTAGATTTTCCTTAAAAACGCGCTCCATTAAATCTCCAGATATAATAGTTCCCATCCGAGGCTGTGCATCTTAAAATGTTTAATATTTTACATTTTTCCATTGAATTATCCAATTCCGTTTTGACACCCCCTTGTACAATTCTTTATTTAGCCAAGTCATTTAAATATTGTGTGCATGGTGTGGAATTCGCGGAGACTGTTGCCAGACGCCGCATAAAACATAGGACGTCATAAGTATACCGGAATGGAGCTAGTTTCTGGGAGAGATCGTCTTCAATTTGGCAGCAAAATCGGGAATATACTAGAGAATAACACCGCTCCGTCGACATCATCGCATAAATCTCGCGCTTGCGGCCGCCCTAGCTTATTACCGAGGTCGTCTTTAAATCATGACTGGTTCGAAAGTATACGCCGGAAAAACTTGCGGGATAGAATGCAGTCGTAATGGACCATTGCACTTATTATAGCACCCCATTGGCTTCGTGCGCTGCTGTTACAAATTATCCGGTTTGGTCTTTACGTTAATAAGGACGTTTGCAGTTCGGATGCGATTTTAAGTTTCATAGAAGAACGCTGTTGCTGAATTTTGATTTATTTTTTAACTTTTGCCACTGGATTCGCTGAACATGCACCAACATATTCTTCGCTTTAAATAAAGTGCCTCTCAAAACAAAACTGTTCTTTTAACAAACGTGACGTTTCGAAATAATTTATTTCATCACCAGTACAATTAAAATTGTCTTTTACAGAAGAACTTTCTTTAGAAAAAAATGCATAAAACATAATCAATTGATTTTTTGTTCTAAACGTAACAATTTCATATTTTTGAGGAGATGAATATTATTGTAGTTAGAAAAGGCAAGATCAACTTTTACAATAATACCTACCTACTAATTTAGCATAAATAAAGTCAAAGATAATTTAACATCATGCTTCAATAAAAACGTTATTATTAAACGTTTTAGTCATTTATGGTCAAGTTTGCAACAGAAACATAGGGTTTCTAAAAAAAATTGATTGTCATGCAAAACATGTTTGGTGAACCTTCATACGACTTTTGGTAATGGAATTTCTTTTAAATATTGCTATTTAAAGAATTTTTATACAATACTTTTTACTTTTTACACATCCTAGATATGTAAATACAAACGTGGTGTAGTGTTGTTACTATACTTAATCATATTCGTATTTGGTCGATGGCTATGGAGCGCATAATGAAACAACGAAATAATTTATTTCTGTACTTTGGCCTCTTCTCTTTCTTTTATCATTTTCGAGGGGTGAAGAATTCCTAAAAGAGTTTTTTAATTACATTTAAAACATGCGGTCTTGAAGAATTAAATTTATCAGACAAATTATTTTCAACACAGAGAAGTCCAGGCAGGCAGGGAATAGGAACGACGTCGGCTTCAGTACAGTGAAGTAAAATAAAGTAACAAATACAAAAGTTAATTAAAATCCTTATATAATTTCGAGAAAATGCTTTGAACCACGCAATGACTTTCAACTTCCAAGAAGAACATTAAATTAGAAAAGCTCAAATCGTTCCAGCCAACAAAATGGAATGAGTTGAAAGTTTTCAATGAATGTCTAACGAGGTATTATTCTTCACCATTTAACCTAATCATCATATCACTTTGTAACGCGGAAAGTCTTCTTACTTACTTTTTAGCTATAACTTCAGAAATAAAAAGGCCTTTGCCAGAGGCGCTCACATTTATTTTATTACCAAATACGCACATCTCGGTTTCGAATATAAAATCGGTGAATATTTTCAAATGGAGAATTAATAGGTGAGATGCAATTATTTGAAGCTTCGCGCGAAAATGTATTTACTATATACTTACTGTCCTAAACACAACAACGAACAGTTTATTATACCAAAAAATTAAATAAGGCAGTACCTATAATATTGTAATCACTAAATATGAGAAGAATTTATATAGGAAAATGTTTCAAGTAAAATTTTTTAACAAACAAAAAAATAGTTCCGTCAACCAAGTAGGTATCATCGGGAGATAATTACCATACAAAGTGTAGCCAACTATGAGAAGGATCTTATAGAATGTGAAAAATAATATATAAAGTGCAATAATTGCCTGCGAAGAGTATGACCACTAATTTTGATTTAGCAACTTTATCGTTCTGCTCACTTAATAGTACATATTTCGATCTACCATATCCAGTTATATTATGTTTATGGTGGATATGAGGTTTAAAGTTCGTAGATTTCATTTCAACTAATGCACGTGAATTAAGCTCGTATCTTTGGAAAGTTACAATCTGGAAATATAATTTTCGTTGCGGTAATTGGCTAGTAATTTAATTTTGCAACTCTTGCATGAAAAATTGGATAGGGAAAATGTTCAAAAGTATGCTGTTCAAATTGGCCCTGGGATAATATACAACAATCTGCTGTTCGTTTACCTATTAAATGAGTTAACTGTTAACCTATATTTTGCACTCAGGCTACTAAGAATTTACATTATAAACTGGTGCACAATTGAAGTGGATATTAGGAAAATATGGGCAATATTTGAACCTCAATATTTTTGGAATTAGATTATTAATCTTGATGCGGTTTTTTGTGATCATTAGCAAAATGAATTGGCCATCGCACAGTCATTGTTCATGGTAAGCTAGTACCATGAACAATGTATGGACATTTCCTAGTCCTATACCAATTCCTTTCGTATAATCTGTATTGGAAACTGGCTCAAATACCAAATCATATGACAATTTAATCTAACGTCCAAATTTAACAAGCTAGTGGCTGTCCTTTAGTCTCATGAATACACACCTTATACATCATCAAGATATGTGTCAAACTTAGTTTGGATAATTTTTCATTGGCATTGAGTTAAGGATGATTGACTGTAGTCCTTATTCTGTTTGTTCCTAGTAAGTGACCATTTTTGGAAGCACCAATTCAAAGTTTATTCATTGCCTTGCCTTGGTCTAAATCTTTTATTAACTAAAAACTAATGAATCTATGAAACTCGTGTATTTTGATCCACTGAATCCGAATCTGATTCATTCATTCGTTTTCTAAATCTAAATTTAAATAGACATGATATATAAATAGCGGAAGTTTGAGAATTTTCTTGAATTCTTGAAGTTAGAAAAACTGTGTTTTGCTAAAATGATTAGGATGCCAATACTCAGTGGATTAAGAGCGTCGTCGTTTTATTCGTTATTAGTTAATAGACCTATGATGTCGTCATATAATAAAATTATGTAGAATTTTGTTGAATATGACTAATTTTTTTGTGGTTAAAAAATGGTGACTACTCAAATTACTAAAACTATGACAAAAATGATATTATACATTAGTTCCAATTAGCAAACCATGGGTCAGTCCTCTACTTTAATTTGTCCATTTATATTATTGCCCGATTACGTTTCATATTCACTCCAGCAATACCATAATAGTACAAAATTGCCGATTCATACGTTATCGTCATATATACATCATAGGCAATAAATAAAAATATATTTAGTAATATTATTCTGCTAAACCGAACGAAGTTAAATGGTATAAACATGTAACACCGCCGTAACACACTTTTACCATTAAACCAAAGTGGCTCTTCCGGCTTCTCTCAGTCGGAAATTACGCTGTTATCAAAACATACTGTTTAATGGCAACCACCCCTACCTACCTTAATACAATATTTAGAGTATGAAATACAATTTGAGCTATTAAATATGACACAATGGTTAATATTCTTCGTGTATTTCCAAAATGATGGATTTATTTGCAAAGGTGCAAAGGTTCGAAATAAAACTTCCCAAATTTACACTGTACTGTAGGTACTTTATTAATTATTAATTTTGATACCTACTAGTAAAAATCTATATTTTCTTTAATGTGTTCTTAAGGCTACGTAACCTGAGATTATTATTAAATATTTCCTTATCAAGACTTGATGCGAAATTTCGCCAGACATTCCAGCATGGTATTTGTAAAGTTCTTTTGGTATGAGGTCCTTGAGGATCGTCATTCTAATAAAAAATTTCCCTTTTATCTGGGTCATCTTAACTCCTTGCAACGGCTTGTGCTCAATTATTATAAATACATTTTTTTATGTTCTTAAAGCTTTCGGTTCCATTTCATTGTTCGAAATGTCCTTTCATCCGGACTAAAATCTTTTAGGTTTGCAATAAGATTTAGGCTAGATATTTCCACCATGTTCCACCAATTTTGACGTAAAACTTTGTAGAACGTTCCATCATGTAGTAGTTCAAGTACTTTTGGTACGAGGTAGTTGAGGGTGACCTTCCTAATGGAAACTTCCATCCCATCTGGGTCTTCTAAGCCCTCTTCAACAGCCTATTCTCATCTATAAGTAAATTCCATTGCAACCGTAAAACTTTCAGTCTCGCCTCTTTTTTCGAAATGTTCTTCTATCTGGATCAAAATCTTTCATTTTCCGATATAAGTTCAATCCTCGCATCATTCCTTATTATGACTTATTTTTATCCCTATATCATTTTCTTACCATGCTACAGTATCTCATACTTACACTACTTAATGTTTTGTTCTTGATGCTCCGTCCAAACATGTTCTGCAATTTCGGGTTTGGAGGTTTCACCCAGTCGGGTCCATTTCTTATGTTCGGATAAACTCACTTCTATGGGCCTTTTGGTTTCCCCGATGTAAGTTTTTTCGCACTCGCATGGCACTTCGTAGATTACGTTCTTGTAGTTGTTCTGCTTGGGTTTCGTTTTGGTTAGACTTCTGAGAGTGTCTCTCGATGAAAAAGAGCACTTAATGTTATTTCTCTTCTTTTTCTTTTTTGGGATTTATATGTTATACCGCCTGCTAACTCTTTTAATTTCTTCTGATGTGTCCCTGATGTGTGGGAAGTATAGATAGTGTGGGTCCTACTTCTTGTCTAGGAGTAGGCGTTTGCTTTTTTCTCAAGACATCTTCAAACAGGTTCTCGGCCATTCCTCTGAAGATTCCTTTTTACGTTCTTTATCTCGGAATTAAGCTTCGTCGCTGCATAACGCTAGTAGCACGATCGATGAGAGTCCTTATTATTCCTCCTTTGTGGCTGCTGAATAGTTGGAGTTAAAATTGAGATACTGCTCTGTGTGTGTTTGTTTTCGGTATACTGATGTTCGTATTCTATCGTTGGCCATTGTTACTCTGACGTCTAGAAAAGGTAACGTTTCCTCTATTTCTTTTTCCATGGTGAAATTTACGGACGGTCGAATCTTGTTGATGTGGTTCAGAAATCACTGCAAGTGTTCATCTTCTTTGTCCCAAATGAGGAAAGTGTCGCCAACATATCTTAGCCATTTGGTTTGTGCTTAGCTTCCTCTATCGCGAATATTTCAAACCACTCCATGTATATATTGGCTGTCACTGGCGAGAGTGGTGAACCCATTGGTCCATCCTCCAGGGCGAAGAAGCGATCTTTCTCTTAAAAATAAGAATTTTGTATGCAACATTTTAGAAGTTTGATGATTCCATCTACTGGCAAGTTTGTCCTCATAGTAAGTTCATCGTCTTCCTCCAGTCGTTTTTTAATAATTGTGACTGGTACGTTGGTGGATAAACTCTCCACAATAAAGCTAACGAAACGATTCTCTGGTGCTAATGGGATATTCTTTATTACCTCTACGAAGTTCTCCGAGTTTTTCGCAAACGAAGGTGAGTTTCCAGAGAATGAACGTATTATCGGCAGTATGTATTTAGCCAAGTTGTATGTTGGTGACTATCGTGAGCTGGTGATCGGTTGTAGTGGCATATCAGGTTTATGAATCTTGGGAAGTGCATATAGATGTGGCGGTTTGCTGTAGGGCGGGTTTAGATTAAATCTCTCTTTATCTGGGATGTAGTTGTTACTTTCTTAGGGTGTTGTAAACTTGTCTTTCTATGGTAAATGTCGAATCTTTCTGGAGTTGTTTATATTTGCCTTTCTGCAGGGATTCTTCTATTTTCAGGCAGTATCCATCACCACTATGGCATTTTTTCGGTGGGTAGGATTTTAATTGAACTGAATTCTTAGCCCTTTTAGCGCTCTTTCTTCGTCTTGTTTTTCTCCGGGACTCCTCTAATTTTCTACTTGAACTGTTCGGCTTGGACTCCATCCATGTTACGACTAGTCGTTTCCTTCAACAACAATGATGATGTCCAATTATTTGCACTTGATTCTTCAATTTCAGAAGTATTGGAATTAATTAAATTTGTCTAATGATAAGAGGAAAATCTTGCATGGAAAGTGCTGCCTTGAACACTGTCGACGGTAAAATACTGTACGGAGCAATGGCATGAAGAAGAAAGTAATGTGGTCATATGGTGCATTTTTGGGGAACACCATAATTTATAAACTCCTACTAATGAATCTCTCTCATTAGAAGTAAAACATTACTTTCAGCAACTCATAATTACGGTTTGCAGCAAACTTGCGACTGTATTTAACGGCAGTTTTCAATAATGGTGATGGTCATCTGGAAGCAGCGAAGGAATAATAAATTTAGATATTTCTACCACTAAACAGAATTAAACCGATTACAGATCATTTGTGTTCAATAATGATGTAAAACTACGTAATATATTGTATGGGTTTCTAGATTAATTAATCTAAAAAATATATATTTCGCAATATTACGTTCTAAACTTGATGGTCTGTTATTGTTCTTCTGTCATTGTTATTATTTAATAAAAATTCTAATTACAAAATTTATCAACTGTAGTTGTTTTAGGGAATGAATGAAAACAAAGGAAACTCACCCTCCTGCATAATTCATGCAACTTTTTATCTTATATTTTCAACCAAGGTCTACTAAAATTCCCTCAACTTTTGAAGTGATAACGGTGTTCCCAAGAATTATTTATTATATCTACACGCAGTTCACACACTTTTTAAACTAAATATCATAAATTTGATAATTAAGAACTTCCTGATAAAAGTAGTTGAAGTTAGTAGAAGTTATAGAATATAAAATTTATTCAGCAAACACAAAGCCAGTGAGGTTAAAGCATATAATATATATTTTATTTACTGAATGGGAACTATAGTTTACGGTTAAATTGAAAAATTAAAAAAATTGTGGCAAATAAATTATTTAAAATAATTATAAATACTGTTCGCAGTTCTTCCCTCCATTTATTAAGTGGACTGCGTTCCTGCCTTCAAAAGCAATTTTTCTTTAAGTTTTCATCTCTATAATATTTAATTGAAATTAGAACGCGTAATTTACCAATTACTTAGTCCTATAAATTAATCGTTCATAATCTGTCTATATGTATTTCGTTACATCAGTGAAAAATTTTATCTGCACCATTTTTCATTTCGTGTTCGGCGATTCCTTACATATTTACATTTACATTAGACACATTTTGTAAAATATATGACCGGTTAGAATGGCAATAAAACTAAGATATTAGTAACATCTTTCTACGGCGCAAGAAAATAGGCGATAATAGTCTAAAAGGGAAATAAATGTAAGAGATTTAAAAGAAAAGAGGAGTTAGAGGTCAACCATAAAGAAATGGCCAAATCCTTAGGATAACGAGACAAAAGAAGGATATCTCACTTACGTAAAAAGACGACATGTCAGAAGGATTGTTTTTGTTAGTTATATATATCTAAATGCTGATAAGTGGAATATTTATCTACGAAAATTTCCAATTTCGCTAAGGTGAGTCCAGTGAGATAAATGGAATATTTTTATCACATGTGCTTAAAATTCAAGCACTATACATTCATTTATAATTGTTATATATTTTAAATAAGAAGTTTACTTGAGCATTACATATATATTTTAAGGTAAGTTAAAAAAATCTGAGCTATTTACTTTTGTTTTTAATAATCTTAGAAATTGTTTTAATTGAGATGAAATGATTTGTGATGCAAACTCTTGGAACTTCTCAGGAGTATAAATTTGTATTTATGGGTACGATACAGGGAACAAAGATAGAGAAGAGCGTACGGGGTTTAGACTTTCGAGAAGGATAACTCCAGGCCAAGACAAATAACTGCAGATTACTTGAATCTGATTTAGCAAGTTCGAATTGACAGAGGAGCGGAACTAATTTTGGGTAAGGGTAAGAAAGAATCATTTTTACCTGCGATCAGTTGCCTGAACGTAATACGATAGAGATTAGATTGGAGAATCCTTCAAAAACTTTTTAAGACTTGGCCTATAATTCCACAAGATGATTTAGTCCTAAGTACGTCCAGAACTCTGATACGGGTAAAGTTACCCCTGCTTTTAGTAACCTTAATTAGAAGTCGATATAACGATTCTAAAATGCGTTTAATCTCCCAGTAACTCTGTAGGTCGATAATAAATATTGACAAATATACTGGTCTTAGTATGGACCCTTGTAGAACACCGATGTCAATTTCTCTTGATCATGATTGGCTTAATTTAAATATCTCAACAATATTATACAGTGACATAATATGTCTCTTCCATACGTATAATACCATTTATTACTCTTTTGTAGAAATAGAGGTAAATATTAAATATCGAGTACCTACGTGACACTAATTATTCTGCATCAAGGTAATGATATATGTTCAATTACTAGTTTGAATTTTTAAATGGTATAATTCCACTTAAGCGTCAAATTGTAAAAGTAGAGCAGACATATGTGACACAGTAAACCCGCATAAAATCCTACTGTGTTATATGTTTGTAATTTGCGCCAAATTTAATTGTTTTCGTTTCAAAGTTTTAATAGGTCATTGCAGATATGAAATAATTTTATATTAAAAATGTATGAAATGAAATTTCTGGATATTTTCCATATTTTAATTGGAAATATTTTGTCACATTGTAACTCCTAGCAAATTAAGCTAATTGCTGATTATTCACTGTAAAATTATCTGTATTTAATTGCTGAAATTAAATGCGATCATTTCCCTCCTATATGTTTTCAAAAATACCGGAAAACCAACAGGGAAGTTAAAAAATGTGTTCCTTGAAAAAAACATTAAATTCATCTTCTCTAATTTGATGGATTTGACAACAATATTTGGAAAATGTTAAGTATGAAGCTTAAATTACCACAGTATAGTTCAAAATAATTAGGTTAACTTCTGCTGAGTAATCTCCATGAAAATACCAAGAAACCAGACTGTAATCTTATTATCGTGTATAATCACATGATAGTTTAATGATGTAAGCCGACTATAGTTCACATTCTATCGCTAAATAGTTATGTGGCCTTAATGTTGAATTAAATCAAAATTTTCGTCTCAGCTGGAAGCAAGTATATTTTATTCACTTAGCTATTATATTGATTGTGAAGTTAGGTTCATTTGTGGGAAAATATACTATATTTTAGATACTTTTGATGATGATTAAAGTCAATAGCTTAAAACCTACTCAGCAGGTCGGAATTAAATGAGGTGTCTTGTCTACCTCTTGAGATATAGAATCATTCTCCAAACGGAAGATATTGTATGAAGTCATCACCAAAATTAAGCGCAGGATTTTAACATGTTGCAGGAAACAAGTCATTAGTATAAAGAAAGAACAAAGCTGGTTATATAACAGCGCCTTGGGGAACACCTGAGTTGGTGAGCAATTCTAGTGACCACTATGGATGCTAACTGAAACGCACAACTGAACTGATTCGGTAACTTGGTTAAGAATTTTTGATGTGATACATAATTATGAGCATTAAATATAGTCATATACGAGTAGAGAATTTAGACATTGTGTTTTTCCGAAACTAAAATATGCCCATAGCGCTCGGTTCACTTGATTTGGAATAGTCATACCAATTATATTTATTAAAATCGGTGTCGAACAGAACAGAGTATAAGAAAACATTGTGTATGAGGTAGATGTACGTATTTTACGTTATAGAGAAACATTCTAATTTTAATTACGATTATTAACAAAATTATAGCTATGAAATTGGCTTACATTTTCGCTAAATTAATTTACATCCAACATTGTATTGCGAACTGGCAAAATATGTTGCGAATAAATTCAAAATTAAATTATAACTACTACCTGTGTATTTAAAACGAAATATATATCTTTACATGGTATTTCTGTTATGGTCACGGGAGAGATATTCGATGGCTTTTACGTGATATAATAAAATAATGGATGTAATTTATTTGGTAGCCCAGGATTTCAACCTAAAATTAAGTCTCTTAAAAATATTCACTTTATAATATAATTTCGTATTTTTATGATCACTTGAGTAATAAGACTCCGTTTTTATGCAATTAGTAAATAAGAAATATATTATTTGCTGGAAACAAAATGTGATATATCTAAATAAGCTTAAATTTTCTATATGAAGGAACAAACAATGCGATTTTGAACAAATTTTATCATTCTTTCTATTGGCAATGAATTTTTTGAACTTTGTAGTAACTGGCATGTAAAATTTTGAAGATTTATCATATCTTAGTTATTTGAAAGGAATAATGCAATTTTTCAATATTCATGAACAGTACTTTACATAGTTTTGGATTTCATATTAAAATTTTGTCTTTTTTCTTATTGATTTAAAAAAGTTGACATGTGCTTAAGAGAAGAAAAACAAAATTATATTTGTGTATGTGCTCGTCATGCTCGACAACTTTGGATTTCTTAAAAATAACCAACCCGATTCGTATTACCAGAAAAATATTACACTAGATATCACTGATAAAGAAGTGCATCATTTTTCTTGGTGGTGCTGTTGACTGGTCACAGGAACCTTCGATAGAAGCTCTTAGTGCTAGGAAAATGGTTCGACAACTGTTAAAAAAAAGAGTCTTTCTAAAACCACCATTAACACAAAAGAACAAAAAAACTTAAAGGATATAAGGCTTTTGGTACTCAGCAGCAGATGTTGGAAAAGTCAAATATTCTGGAGTTGCCATGGTCTCCAAGCTTTCGTGAATCACAAGGGGGGATACAACTTAGACCTTACATGTGCTGTGCTGGATTTACCAAAGTAATAGAACTCGATACGTGTCGTTACATAATATGTTGCAAAATTCAGAACTTATTTGATCAGAGTCCTTATTGAACATTCTTCTGATAGTTAAATATTCTTATATTAAATATTCTCTTTAATTTATTCTCAATACTCTCCTCAACATCTCCCTCGGCAACGCAATGGAAAGACTTTTTACTTTTAGGCGTTACAAAATATACCGCGTGTAACCGCTGTTCCTATTGCGATGGATCGTACTGTCTAATACCTAAGTCAATCATAATGGAAAATATCAAAAACTTCGTTCCAATAAAACAGAGAAAAGTATAACAGAATATCTAATATATTTTAATATCTCTTCGACAAGAAATTCAAAACATTTTAAACTTACAATAAGTACACCATTATTGATTAATGGGAAACGCCCAAAGCCAAAAGTAATAATAATTAAAAAATATATCTTCCTTGTACACGTACAGTTGCCATTAACTCTTCTTTTGGTCATATGTAACTAACGAGTATCCTTATAACATATTTTCATTTCTGATTTGAGTTTTTTGTAGTAGTATTAGTTTTCTTTACAAACCCTTTCCCCTATTTAGGCCCAAAAGTTCTGAAATACCTTTTGTTTTGTCAATAATTATCACTTGAAGTGTCGTTGGCGCCTAACGTGGAGTCTTGAATACAAATCAGTAACTAAACTAATTTTTTCAAATACATAGCATGCACTAAATTAGGTATAAATCAAATTCTAAAATTAAAATGAAAGCGAAAACTATAAGCATTAGCAGTTAGAGATCAGAGAGGTTATGTTGGAAAAATAATAAACGTAATATGGTCTGCCAAAATCTTAAATCTAGATAAAGATTTTGAGTCAGTCTGTTACTCAGTAGTTTAATATTGTAGGACTAATTTCTATACTTTTTTAAAGTAAACCAGCTAAATGAAAACTTTGCGAACTTTTGAACATATCTATCACAAACACTATTAGGTCTACAGAGAACTTTCTGATCTCAAATTGTATCAAATTTACTTTTAAAAAGTATAGAATTTAATAAAATAAAATAGTAAAAGTAAATTTTACTATTTACGTCAAAATGTGAGTCTATATCCTCTAAATAACGTCTTCAAAAACGTAAACCTCTTTACAGAGCTTACTTGCAAATTTTACAATTAACTGATGAAAATCAATTACTACGAATGTAGAAAGCAAATAATTTAATATTCCAGATAGATTAATCCAAAAGAAGAAGGCTTAATAAGCCATAAACCGGTCCATGGGATGGTGACGTGCGCTGCCTGATAACAGAGGAGTCCTTTTGGATTAATCCATCTGGTGGGGATTATTGCAATATTAAAATATTTGCTTTCTATATTCGTAGTACTTGATTTTTTTCGGTTAAATGTAGAATTTGCAAATAAGCTCTGTAAAGAGTTTTATGGCTTTATGACGTTATTTAGAGGATATAGACTCACATTTTGACGTAAATAGTAAAATTTACTTTTACTATTTTATTTTATTAAATATTTACCTCTATGGTTTTCTAAGTTCTTTGGATTTCATTTCAAGTACTTATAGAATTATCTCTGCCGAAAAATTAGTCCTTCGGGGTCAAAATTGGAAAAAAACTGAAAAAAGGTCGAAAATTTCGCTGTTTTTTGGATTTTTGCCGAGATTAAACACTTGAATTTATCATTAGGCCTTAATCATATACAACATAGCAAAAAACATAACTACCCTATTTGATCCAAGGTAACCCCCATTTTAGGTGACAGAATTATTGGATTATTGAGCAATGAGCAATTTGTACCTTTGAGATATACTCTCTTATGTATAACACATGCAGTGTTCTGTCTAGCATTAACAATTTATCATCATCCCAACCGAAATTATAAGTTCACTACCGCCAAAAGTTTCTTGAGATATCCTGTTTTCATCTAGAATCCTTTCCCCTATTTTTATTTTGACACTAAAATAGATTCTTGGTTTTGACAAATTTTACCTGAAGTATCGTTATGCTGGCGCCCAAGGTGGCGCACTGAACAACTAAATAAAATGAGCAACAAAATTTATTACAATTTTGTCACAATTTTCTGGGATAAAGGGGGTCGTAATGACATGTGGTGTATTTATTATTATTATATTTGAACAGGAATCAATAATTTGAATAAGTCAATTATGTTTTCTTCCTCAATCAACTCATAATTTCTCCAAATCGATGTGTATTAATATAATAGTTCATTTTCTAAACGCGAAAAATTCGCCAAATTTCGTTGACTCGAAACTTATTTTGATCATTTTTTTTTTAGGTCAGAAAAAGTTTATAGAGAATTTCCCCATAGGTATGCTTTTAATATTTTTAGTTGATGTTAACAAATAAATGTTTTTTTATTACACTCTTAATTAAAAAATGTATGACTCTTTTATTTATTTAAGGGATTGCCTGAAATTTGAAAACATAAAGTTTTTGGGGTCACAGATTACGAATCTGGCCTCAATCATCCAAAAACAAAATGGCGTCGAAAGTATAATTTTCTATTTCCTTTTTTTATTTTTTATTAATTGTCTGGGGGTTTGCAGTCGCTGATTACGAATTTGACATTAAAACTCAACTGAAACTGAAAATGGTGGATCCAAAGTGGCGGAAATGGATCAATTTATTTTATTTGGATTTTAGAAGTAGGTATAAGGGTTTTTGGGTCGCTGATCTCAAATTTAATATTATAAATTTATAGCATTAAAAGGTTTAATTTCAATTATTATTATTTACAATTATTATTATTACATAATTATTATTTAATAAACATTAATTATAAATAAAATTCTAGAATTTTTAAATTAACTTAAATAGACTAAATACATTTAAATGCTTTAACTGGATGTCACACAATTTCAGCATGTTTTAACAGAGGAAACAATAAATTTGTCAAAATATTCAAAAATAAGAAAGATTTACAAGAGACTGCAAAAGTTTGCAAAAAACAGATGCTGATTTATCAGCTATCATAGCTTCTGGTACAAGTGTATGCTTGCAATGTATGGTGCAAAGAAACGTGACTGTTTGAACTCTTACATGCTCAATTTATATATAATAAGTTTTTTATTATTTATACAATTTTTAATTACAAATATTTTGAATTTCAGGTTTGCCTCCTTTATTAAGGCGTCTACCAAAAGAAGTAGCGTCAATTTAGCATCATTGTGCCCTACGATGGATGCAGCAGAACAACATTTACAGCGCGTGTATTTGCAAACACAGTTGTGGCTGGGAGACAAAGGTATTTCAGTGGAAGAGTAGAGTTGGAAATATGATACAAGAAAGTATTTTCCAATCCCAACGCAACGCAACGACACAAGAACCAGCTCCACAAAACATCCTAAAAAATCTGCAAAACTGATTTTGGGCTAACTTGTGGATGTAGGAAAAGTGGCCTTTATTGCTCGACGACTTGCGGTAATTGTAGCGAAACTAGTTGCCTAAGTTGCCTTAATTCATGACCGGCAGTGTTTATGGAAGAAGTAGAGAAAGAAGAAACTAATAACTAAATAATTTTTTTCTTGCTTTTAAATGTATGTATATCTGGGTTAATTTTAAAAAACCGATTAAAATATAATACCTTTAATTCTCATTGAACTGTTATGTCATTTATTTCCTCCATTTTTCAGACGCCGATCTCCATTTTTGATAAATATTAACACACAATTTGAGATCAGCGACCCAAGAAACCTCCCAGCATATATTATAAGAAATAAAATCCGATTCAAAAAAATTGAGCATTTTCCGGCATTTTGAATCCGCTATTTTTTATTTTAGTTCAGTTTTAATGTCAAATTCGTAATCAGCGACCCCAAAGACCCCTAGACATCTAATGTTCAATAAAAATTAAACAAATAAAAATAAAAAAATTAGACTTTCGACGCCATTTTGTTTTAGATCAATTTTGTGGCTAGATCCTTAATCTGCGACCCCAAAAACCCAATTGTTTAAATAAATAAAAGAGTTATAGATACATTTTTTATTTAAGACTGTATTAAAAACACTTATTTGTTAATAATAATTGTTGAAAAAATAAAAGGCACCCCTTCTCACCAATGGGGAACTTTTCTATAAACTTTTTCGGAAATTGAAAAAGGAAATCAAAATCGGTTTCGAGTCGACGAAGTTACAACTCTTTTCTTTAGTAAATGGACTGCGAGTATAAATGCAGTACAAATAATATTTTAGTTTAACATCAGTGTTTATAATTACTGAAAAATTTATGGTATACAAAAGAGAGAGTAAAAAATCTAAAACTAACAAATTGGAAAATAATAAAATTTTTTAAAAATATAATTTTTTTCCTAGTCATCATCACCATTTAATTATTTCGACTTATTCGACTATGGTAAGAAGTGGGACTAATTGTTAACATTTATGCTCTAGTATCAATAATTATGGGTACTACAGTACAAGTAGGAACATCAAATATACCTCTTTCTAAAGAAATTTTTATTTATCTAAATGGACAATAAATGTAGTAAGTTAACAATCAAAATAATAAGGGCGAATATTACTGGCTCATTTAATTAAAATATTTTACGAGAATAATGAAGCCCTCATCCTCTAATCACCGCAGAAATTTAAATAAGGTCGCTCAAATCTCATTTATCTGTTTATCACTTTAGAATTTTATTTGGCCATTACGTAGGCTCACGACCGGAGACGGTCTCGCCGCAATGTATTAAAAAGATCTGATAAATAAAACTCATCAAATACATAGATTCAAATCAACATTAGAACTCCGCTTCGCGGACGAAGCTCCGCCAAATCTGAAATGAAAATCTCCGCGATACGAGATGGGCCAACATCCAAACAATATGTTTTCTTATCAGTTGTTAACAAGTTTTCTGGTTTGTAATCGGCAAACTTACTATCGCCCAATTCAATCCAGCCTGGATGACTGCTGCACTTGTCAAGCTTTTTGTTTTATCTGAAATGTTTGGGAATATCTTTGTGACCCGCCAAACTGGGCGATATAATTCTTATCTCAACTGGCCACCCGAAACTGTTTATATATCCTTCGGAATTGCACGACGTCATTATCAGACTTTTCTTGTTGTCTATTTACTGGTAAGTACTGTGTTATCTTGATTAAGAGCAAATAAATGGTTTCAAATAGAAATTATCTTCTCGGACGGAATTCGACATTTGTAAGAATTTATATCTAAAAGAACTTATTTTTGAAGAACACCTCTATAATGGGAATGCAACAAGGAAATTGGTCCACATATTCTGTATGGTCATTGTCAAGCATTTTCAACAGTATGGTTTATAGAAGGGAATATGGTACCACAAAAGGCTTTTGGTGATGATGGACAAGTAGGAAATAAGACTAACATTGATGATTAAGGAATCATATTTTAGAATGTCTGTTATCATTAGCAATATTAATTATTATCATAATTGTTATTGGGCTGTCCCTATTTATCATCGTCATATTTATAAAAGGTAATAATAACTTGAGCGAAGATAAAAGTATGTATAAAATCTTTTCTGCTCCTATAAAAATCGGTTATAGTAGTATTAACAAAACTTGTATTATTTGTATTTTTCTGAATAGAAGGCAATATTGATTCCTGCCTTCAATGTGTTATATGATAAATTTCCTAGAACATGTACCTGCGAGTCTCGAAAAGTATAGAAAATTCTGTCAGATCCTTTCTCCCAGAGCCTTCATCCATTTCCTGTTCCGGTTACCGATAAATGTATTCAGGTTGTTTGTGGAGATTCGTTTTACCGATAAAAATCTAATAGGTGTCATGTTTTAAAATTTGTTTTCGTTATCTAACTATAAAGTTCAATTCTCGGCCGCATAAATCAGACACTGGATCTCTATTATTCATCAGCTTGCTTGCGTTGCAAACTTCGTGACTGTGTCGGTCTTCAATTCTGGATGCTGTTATACCTACGTTCTCAATACCTCTATGCCGATTCGATATATTATGAAATTTAGTTTGTCGCCAATATCGTATAAATTTTATGTGCAACTATAGCGATAAAAATGGTTTACGGGGAAAAGTCGTTACAATTTCGAAGCGGTGACTGTTAACACGATGGTAAAAAGATATATTTGTCAATATCACATAAATTCAATTAAACGCTGTTATTCGATGTTTTACATTGCGTCTACAGCATTCAAACATATAATATACGTTACGCTAGCTTGTTTATTGTGGATTTATATGTGAATAATAATTGTTTCTAGTTCATCTGCAATTATGGCATTTTAAAACTTTTAACTGCCTATTATGTTTGGATTCAGTCCCTCTACAAAAACAGCAGTCTAAAACTTTTAACTGCCTCATACAGTACAATTATTATCAAGATGAAGATGTAGAAATAATTCAGGAATGGATTTTTTAATGACAACACTAACTAGTAAATGGAAAAATGGAACTTCTTTGTCTTTCTCATTTTAACATTGGAAATGTTTTTGGTTTCGTAGTATGGGGTTGAAAATCAGTTTCATGTTGCATATTATGAAGCATGACTTATAGAGACAGTGGCGACAATAGAGTAACCAATTTTTGATATTGGTTGTCTAAAGAGATCCGAGATTAATGGCCGCCGGTTGCGCGCGCAGAACCCCCCAAATTCCATGCGCACAGGTCAAAATTTTTAAATTTTTCGTTAACGTCACAAATGGAACATTTTAGTTCGGATCTGTTGACCTTAAAATCGCAGCTGGACCGCACAATTCACGATGTACTTTCAAATTGAACTTTCAAACTTGAATTTTTTACCAGAACGCAGGCCCGGCGGCCTGTTTTCGTTTGGAAATAAGGTTTAAAATTTTCGTGTTTTCGCAAAATTCGTCAAATAACCCATAGTACGTCCGATAGATTACACCTTATAGTCGATCCAGCGAAATTTAATGATTTCTTAATATCGGTTCTAGGATGGAACGGATTACAGTTTCGGACTCAGGACGACTTCAGGATCCCGAAACAATTTTCGATTCCTCGATAACCTTCCTTCACTTTGACATTTAATTGTATTAAGTGTACAACTTAAATTTTGCGCTTCAAAACTTTATAAGGACTATACGCTCATTTAGTGAAAGTCATTTGACAGGTAATTGGCTGCAAAAAATGTTTGAAGTTTGAAAAAGCGACAATAATTTATATACATTCAATTTAAATGTAATTGAGAACTAGACATTTTTGTTACTTATCGTACATAATACATTTGTGAGGAATGCCATGCAAACGAATTTTATTGCTTTTTAGAGTTAGGGACGAAATGCTTTGGATTAACTGCAAATACAGTTTTTGGTATACGCCAGAAAGACCTCGGGTAAACTTCAAGGCCCAAACATAAATGGTATGGAGGAAAGTCCAATAGAAGTATTGAATTGAAGACCACACGAGAATAGCTAGATTAGCGTGTACCAAATCTGGTTCTTCCACGTTAAAGTATTTTAAATATATTATTATTTTTTTTTAATTTGAAGCCCTTTGTGAGCATATATGGGTAACTTCCACTAAATCATCATATTTTTGAGTTTATCTATTTTTGGCATCATCGTATACTGATAACAAACAGATATATTTCTTATAAACTCGAAACTACAAACCAACAGAGCGAAAATGGTTATGACAATAATTTAATTTTGTGAAGAATGACCAAAGGACCCAAATTCATTAACCAGTGTTGATTTTCTCCTTTTTTTTACCCACTGGATGAATTTTTGGGTAATCAAAATTTCAATTTAGATTAAATAAATTCGATTATCAAGAAACTCAAATTTATGTACCTACTTGTCGCGCAAAACCACAGTTACTTGTAATTTTTAAATGCTGATCAGAATCAAATATCATAATCGAAAATTTACAAACAAATATTTCCTTACTGCTTAAGGCTAGGATTTAATAGTCTAATATGCTTTGTATGGTTGCCTAACGCGGGTAGACGATCACTGGCTAGTCCGGCCTGGAAGACAATGCAGATAACAAATTTTTGTTTTGTTTTGAGGGTTCATGCTACTCGCCGTCAGATGCCGGCACGCAACGTGTTTATAATATTGTGTATTATACCACATGTTTGTTGTATGACTTGTCTTATAGCATTGAATAAAGGAATATATTCGTTTATTCAATGCTTATAGCCTGTATTTGTGCTCTTTTGGACCAATAAAGTACTACTAGTGCTACTACTACTACATGCTGACATCTCCAGAGTGATAGACCAAGTTGTAATGCAATATTGTTCTGTAATTTGTCTAGTTTCGGGCGCTATTTCAGCAATGCAAATGACTACTTGACCTAAAAATGTGAAAATTCTCCTTTGAGGGTCAATTTCACGAAAGATACGTTAATTTGAGCGACAATATTTGGTGAGCTTTTAAGTAACACTTTGTACTCGGCCGTAAGCTAATTTCTTTTTACAAAAAAAATACAAAATTGTAAATACAAGCGATTGAATGAGTTGCCTACGTATTGCCAATATGTACAGTCTTATTTTTTGGTAATAAAGAATGGTAATTTCAATACCTCACGGCCATTTACACTTTTTTCTGCAAAATTAGATACATTAATTTTCAAAATCCGTGTATTAGTTTCTGCAAAATTTACTCCTAAAGAAATAGCGGTTAATATCAGAGGAGTAAATCGCAACCTTAAATAATTTTTTCCCTTGAGTGCTTATACTGAAACAAATACGTATCATAAACGTTAACATCAATATTCCAGAATGGGGGTAGGTATAAAAATTATATTTGTTTCACACCTCCTACTTCAATGGCCAACAAGTCGCTGGCTACCTATCAACTTTTTACAATGTATGCAATTTGATACTTTCTTTAAAAGCTCTAAGAAGAGTGTATTCTTGAAATGTGTATTTTACCCTCCTCTAAAGGTTGTCAGTATCGACTTACAAAGTTCAAAGTTATGTTTCATTAAAAAGCGAATGTCTAGTTTTATGATACAGTTATAAATGGAACCACGTAAGATATTTCCGCAAAATTGTTTTGACATTAAAAATATGAGAACAGCGGTGTATATTTATAGTTATAATTATATTAGAGCATTGAATATATTGAATATATTCACTGATTAGAGGCAAAAGCTTTTAAGTGAAAGAGTTTGTTCTTGAACTGATTTTTATATACGTTTAAAACAGTTATTTCTAGATACAATGTCAACCTCAAGCCAATAAATAAATCCTCATTGTTTTATTCTAATCATTTGTTCAGGATTGAAGTTGGTTTACCTTTAGGCATTTAAACTATGTTTTTAATCACACTATAAAAAAATACATCGGCACTAAGCTGTATCTACTATTTGCAGATAATCCCAAGGGGCTCAATTTAAATGCATATTTTAAAAAGAAGCTTATCCGTCATATAAACTGAGTTTGAAACAATAATCCCTCTGTAATATGTCACATATGCCCGATGTGCTGTTTTATACATGGATTATAACAAGCCATTATTTTTATAAACCATAGTTCAAGCATTGTATCACACATTCGCATAAATTCCAATTCATATATTTTTGTATTTCCAACAATGTAGATTACGCTTAAAACTCATTGTAAATATTTTTGTATATTTACAACGGCAAACAATTACATTTTTTCCTGTTCGTTGGACACGAATTGTTCACTTATAGCGTCGAAAGTAATTTGTGGAACGTAGGGGTAAGCATGACTTGATAATTTATTTCATTGTCAAACTTCGGGCAAGAAGGAATTCGTGAACAAAATATTTTATGGCTCCAATTTGACCGTTAAAGTAAGAAAACAATTTCACCGCCGCGTGGCGAGATGAAAGAATTTTAGTCGCATTACAAACCAGCAGAAGTTTTCAACAAGAAGTTATAAGAATGTCCACAAAACAATATGTATTAAAAAATATTATGATGTTAGGTACAAGAACGCAGATCCGCGAGAAAGTGGAACTGTTAAAATAAAAGTTTGGTATTTGATCATTTCTTAACTTGTGGGTCAATTTCAATGAGAATATGAATTTTATTAAGATTATTACTAATTCTCCAATTTAATAAAAGCATCAAGTGATGCACAAGATAATACTCCTTATAGTGTTTCAGCAAAGGTTTTCTTTTGTGCTATGTTTTTAAAATGTTGATTTTCCCAAACTCAGCTTCAACGATATTCACAAACAGACCAGTATCCAAAAATCCGAGATAATTTTAACCGATTGATTGTGCTTTAAACCTTAAAGAATCTGATTTAGACTGTACCACAAATAGAGGTCCTCAAAAAGTGGTTAGGCCAGTACTAACAGGAGCTTCTGGAATCTAACTTGAAAGGAAGAAGCGTAGCTTCTGAGCCAATATTACAAAGACAGGATCGCGAATCGGGCTTAAATGCTCAACTTCTGGAAATTGGAATAGTTCTGACTAGACTCCCTTCGCCTCGTGTGAGATCCGATTCTCTTGAATGTCAGTTGATGGACAGCAGCGTCTCTAGATAGAAGCTGGAGAAACATAGAAGCACTGTATGTTCATCGTATGACTGATGGTCGAGATGGTAGAGTACCTGCCTCTCACCCAAAAGTCCCGGGTTCGAATCCCGGTCGTGGCAATGGAAAATACTTTGAGAGGGATTTTTCCATTATACACGGATATTGGATGTGTGTCTCTTGTCTTTAAATGTGTAGCCCCCTCCCGCACAAGGCTCAGCCTTCTGGGATAAAGGGGGTCGTAATTACATGTGGTGTATTTATTATTATTTATTATTTATTAAAAAAAAAGATTTGGATGAGAGGATGATTTGGATGATGTTGTGGACAGAAGTCCGTATTGAATGTGTTATAATTTGCATCTTGTGTGAACAAAAAATTTTCAATAAAAGTAGAATATGCTTACGTGTAGCCGACATTGTTACTCAATACCTAAATCAAACTGAGTGTAGAACGCTTACCATGGCTAGCTAAAAATTAAAGTATTAACCAGATTGAGCCTTTATAATAAAGATGATCTCCAGGCCATGATGTTGTCCCTCAAAATTGTACTTAGCAACTGTTCTCCCTTAAGTGTGATATTTCTTAGGTTATAGTAGTGGATTTGACTTCATTTGAGTTCATATTAAGATGAATTAATGCTTTATTCCTGTAAGAATAACCCACCACAATGTTTCAGTGCATTCTTTTTATGTTATTGTTTGTCTCCTTATTTATTTGTAAACTAAAAAAAATAATTGATGATCTCAGAATAAAAAGAGTATTCATTAGAAAGTTACGTCCCTCCAATGAATGGAAGCTAAAATTAGGACGTTAATTCTTCTCCCAAATTTAGAAAAAGCAAAAAAAAATTTAGTAGAAACTTTTTAATAATAGGAACGCTTCTAAAGGATATTTTTCCAGTCATCCCATTTGACCAAAATAGTTGAAATCTAAGAACCCCAGTTAATTTTTTTGTTCAACAATTTTTATGGTCGCGAATTCTATCACATAAAAATTTGATTTAAAAAGCTCGATTCGTTCAGAAACTCATTAGTCTCTTTTGTTTCGTTAAAAAATCTGATAGTTCTTAAATAAAAAATAAAGTAATCAGTAAAAAAAACTGAAAGAGAAAAAGTTTGTTAATAAATCATACTTTCCAAGGCACAATTTGTTCCATTAAGTGTTGGAATAAAAAAAATTTAATGAGAGTAGCTGATTTCACTCATTCTGTCTGTCTTTAGAAGCATTCCTCTTAGTAAAAAATTTCTAATAAAATAAATATCCCAAATTTTAGAAAAAAATAAAAAGGTAATTTTAGTCTCCATTTTCCGAGGCTTCTTTAATGAAGGTGTCCAGAACATCGATCCATAGGATTTTTTTTTCTTATTTTGGGCTTTTAAATTCAGAATTTAAATTTGTTGAGATTCATGCGAGAGAAGCCAGTATTAATTTGAAGTTCAACAGGTAATGATTAGTTAAGGTGAAGTTTAGCAACACATATTTTATTTTTTATTTAAACCTTTTTATGGACGTAAATTTTATCATACAAGAATTTAAATGGGCCACATTAGTCTGACGTCACATAATTATGCAACCGTACGTACTACTATCATGATTTACACTGCTGCTAACTTCATTATACTTCTGAGTTGTTACAGCTGTCGTTAGTGTCAGTGTCGCTGACGCAAATTTTGTAACCTCTTACCTTGGTGTCAATAATACAATAAAAATCAATTAAACCTATTTAAAAAAATATAGAATATTAAAGAAAGCACAGGCAGGTATTTAAGCATTATTTTGTCTTTACAATTTACATATACCCATATTTAAGAAACGATAATCAAACTAACATACACATTATTGCTTTACCTCTTTTATTTTAATTTGGAATCCTTTGGGAAACTAAACATTTTACATCCATCAGTTTTATTGATATGATCACACTCAGGTGCAAAGCACAAACTCATATTTGAAATTAAGCACAAAGACTAGTTTATTAGAAAAAATAGTAGAATAGATTTGAAACTGGGAGGAAAACTTAAGTTAAACGTCAAGTTCATTGTCAAAATTAACGAAAATGAATTAAGTGTTTGAAGTTAGCTGCAAACTCATAATTTGAATTTTTGCATTCTTTATCCCTATTGGAGGAAGTTTCCGTCGATTTACATATTAATTTATAAAACTAAAATGAAGTTTTTATAAATCATACGTGGATACATATATTTTAACATATTTCTTAAATGTGAAATAGGTATTGGAAGTCCTTAAATAGTCTTTTAACATACAGAAATACTATAAAACTTGTTTGCCACTAGAAGTGAGGGTCGTGACGTCACAATTAATGGAGTCTATTGGAAAGTTTGATTTAGACACTTTTTAGAGTCATTTATTTTGTTCATAGAACTAATAATTAAAAAAAAATAATTAAACATTTATGTAAAGAAACTAAAAGTTTCTAAATTAATCAAACTTGCCACTAAATATGTTCTATGATAGAATCAGATCCAATAAAAATTCGAATAAACAAATGCTATTTCACCCATTTTACCATGCAATAAAGGGTGATTGGAAAAATATTCTTATTCGTTATTTTTGTTAACAATTTAGAATTCTTATTAGTAAAAAATATTTACTAAAACTATTTTTTTCTTTTTCAAATTAAAAAAAAAAAATGAAGAATGTAATTTTAACACACATTTCTTGAAGTCTCTTTAACGAAAGGTTCGTAGGCATAGGCGAACGAATTTTTTCCTCACTTTGAGGTGCAGAATTTTGATTTTAAATTTGTCCAGTTAATATTAAAATATTTCCTGTAATAAGCTAGACTCGTGTAACAGGGGTTAATTATTTGATTTTGATTAAAATATTTTAAATTCTAATACAGTTTTAAATCTGTGTACAAACTGCTTAAACTTATTAAAATTAAACTGATTAGATTGAATGTTTATTTCATATATTTTACGTCGTGGTCTAGTTGCCTTTTTAAATGGGATTATAATAATGATTTTTTAAACATATTTTAAGATCATGGTGAATTAAAAAAAAAATTAAATAAAAATATTAAAGTACAAGAATTGCGGTAAAATTATATTTCTAATCTACAAAAAAGAGTTTTACGTATAAAATTGGTTAAAAATATCTGTTTTATAACAGTAAAACCAAACTGTATCAAACTCTGATTACAATCGCAATTTATTACTCTCTCTCAATCCAGCGATCTGGATGTTTTAGCTAAAATTTGCGTAGTCGGCATATTTTGATTACTGTAGTTTTAGTTACACATATAAACACAATCTGATATTTTGTGTAATTAATCAATTATTTGCAGATAAAAAATATTGCATTAAAATGAAAACACAGAACAGTAATGGGCGTTGATAGCAGAGGCCAGGTTATCATAATTTTTCAGCAACTGAAAACGACAATTTTAAATACTGACGGAATTTGTAGCAATTGTGTTATGCACAAGGTATTTGAAAATTTTGATCTGCCAAATTTTCCACATATACCTTTAAACTATGTCCCATCTTGAATCTCCTACTGTGGCAATAGTTCAGTATTATAGATAAATCTATAAATACGTCAGATTTTGGCGCCCCCTAAGTTTCTTTCAAAGAACTAAATATTTGTTTCTAATTAGTAATTTGATTCGGCGTAAAAGCTCTTTCCCGCCAGTCCAAGTTTGTTAAATTCGGCTTAGGCGAACCGAAGTTATCGGCTTACTTTCTTAAAGAAATACCTCCCTGTCCCATCCCCTTATTAGTGGAGATAGGAATAAGTGTCGAGATAAAGTTGCAGGAAATTGTGTTATTCCAGAGTCTTAACGAAAATAAGTTTGACACGCCTCAAATGTGAAATTTTAGGTGAACACTACCAATTGTGCCCCCTGTCAACTTGAAAATAAATTTCGGAGATTTTTGTCTCTATTATTTAAAATAATTATTTCCCTACTAGTCACCCGGCTCCCAACTTCGTTTCCCCGTTGAGCAAAATTCCTCACTCAACGGTTTCGTCTAATTTGCTAGGCAACAGGCAACCCCCACTTCGTTCCCTTTATTTGCTGTGATATGCAATGCATCGCAAGACGAACTAAAAACATGCCTCCCATGCTTACGATATGTGACAGGTCTAAAAAACAAAAGCAAAAAACGATCGGCTGCGTGCTATTGTTGTTTGTTGCAGTAGCAGTGTCTGTTTATCGAAGCGTTTGACCAGTGTCGAAAACTAATACCGAGACTAATAATACATATAAGGTTCAATTAGTTAAGTGTTGTGTCTTTTGTAGTGTAACAGTGTGTGCTTACCTTTTGCGTTTGTGGACATTTTTGCAGGGTTTTCATCATTAAGGTAAGCTTTAATATTCGAATAATTTAAAACACACTATAATACCATAAAAGTGACGACTGTCCTAATAAGGATAATGGATGATACGAACCAACATATTCTTGAATTTGTATCTGGGTTATAATATACTTATGTGATAATAATTATCAGTACTAGGTTCTTTAAGTAGTGAGCGGTTTTTACATGTCACTTTTAACTTATAGTTGCACAATTTGTGATACCTATGTTCCATTTTTTTTTAAAGTTTTTAGTATTTAGTGTTACAAGTGTTCTTGTTTTCTGTTATTAGCGAGGTTGTTGGTTATTATAGAAAACAAAAAATAGTATTTATCACTCATAAACTTTATTAAAAACAGCTAGTTTCGTTAATGTTTCATTAGTCACATCTTCAGGCTGCAAAGTTTTTTTATTTAATTAATTACTATAATCAGGATTACGACAAATCTTGTAAATTAATTATAAAAAACTTTGCAGCCTGAAGATATGACTAATGAAAAAGTCACGAAACTAGTTGCTTTTAATAAATTCTTTGAGAGATAAAGACTAAGGTATTTCTTTATCATTTTCTGTAAGATAAAATCTCGTGGGTACATATTTCTTTTATTAGTTGTTACTTTGGTTATCAATAGTTTCTACAAAAGAAGGTAACTAAGCCTATAAAAAACTTGCAGTAAAATGGTTTAATATATTCAAAGTTGTACTGAAAGTGTACAGAGGCGGACTCAGCTATCGCACATTTTAAATTATTTTTTTCTAAAAAATTATACTTATCACTATTTTCTCAATTTTTTTAGTTTCTAAAACATCTGCTTTATATTAATAGTTTTTTTTAAAGTCCATTATCTATTTATTATATATGTTGATTTGGTTGATAAAGGACTTTGATTTGCAGTAAGCCATTAACAATATTCCTAGTTTTTAGTGATTATTGCAGTGATTTTACGTTAAAAAAGCTGATAAAATATACTATCTTTATTTACTACTAACCTCGCGACTAACAACATTATATTGAGATGCCCCCCCTTCTCAATATATTATTATTTTTTTCCTTTTTCTACCTATTTATAGAAGTTTTTAAATGTTTGTTTAGACCAAGCTTTATGGGCACATTTTTTGAACTCATTTAGAATTAAATTTTTTTGCTGGAATCAGTTCAGGGTTCTGATTATGAAAATCCATGTTACCAAACATTAACCTGGTCTGATATTGCTTAAAACAAAGAGAAAAATACCACATTTCTGTAATCAAAGTTTTTTAAATTTTTTCACCGATTTCCAACAAGAAATGTTCAATAACTATTTTTCGTAAAGTTGATATTTGCAATTTTGCTAATTTTTTAATATTGGAAAGACGCCAATGTCTCGTTTTTTGAAGCTATAAAAGTATAACAAAAAACTGTTTTCTCATAGTAGATAATTTTTTTATAATATCTCTAAACTGTGCATATGAACTTCCAGAAAAGAAGAAATAACAATTTTTAAGTTATTATATACAGGCTGTGTCCTAAAAAATGCCGCAAGCCATAACTCCGTTATTTATAATCTGATTTCAGAAAATAAAAAATTAAATCTCTAAATATACTATAGAGCAGCGATTCCCAAACTGGGGGGCGCGCCCCCTTTGGGAGGCGTGAAGTAACGTTAAGGGAGGCGTGAGAGCACAGAAAGAAATCTTATTTCTGGATAAAAATACAATTTTTTAACAAAAATGTAGAGACATTATATAAATTTGAAAAATTTATTCCTTCTCGTTAACAAAATTCAGCACCACCCTTCACATTGTATTTTGATTTTTTTATTAAATAAATAAATGAGTAAATGTTATTGCAGTAAAGTTTTTGTCTTAATTATCAGGGAGGCGTGAACATATTTGATGATATCAAAAAGGGGGCGCCACAGGAAAAGTTTGGGAACCGCACTGCTATAGAGGGAGTCTTCTTGAACTTGAAACGCTAGTCAACTTTTTTTTAATGGCAATTTTTTATTTCTTATGTTTACTATTGTGAAGATTTCTTTTCTGAATC
This sequence comes from Rhagium mordax, assembly GCA_963680705.1. Taxonomy (NCBI): domain Eukaryota; kingdom Metazoa; phylum Arthropoda; class Insecta; order Coleoptera; family Cerambycidae; genus Rhagium; species Rhagium mordax. Next base: position 67,468,295 of record OY796660.1, read on the forward strand.
CAACGATGTATAACAAATTGACTTTTGTGAAACATTTATCACAGGAAAAGAGTGTTTATCTACTAAAATTGTGATTCTTTTTCTGTGATAAATGTGTCACGAAAGTCAAATTGTTATGCATCGTTGGATTCAGAAAATAAATCTGCACAATAGTAAATAAAAAAATAAAAAATTGCCATTTGAAAAAAAAGGTGACTCTCGCTTTTCTGGAAAAAAAAAAGTTCAAGAATGCTGCGGTCCAGCCGTCCTAATTATCTCCAAGTATGTTGCTGTCTTATGCGTATTTTGGGATTTCTTTTCATTAATTTTTTTTTATTAATAATGCTGTTATTATAATTGTTATCATTAATTAATTCAATATTTAATTTAATATAGGATTTAACGTAAGATAAATTATTTATACATAAAGGGTATATTGGGAGTTTGTTTCTGCATGTCCGACAACCAAAAAATACATTTTGCCACATGTCATAATATGATTAACAGTTTGGCGGGAATGTAGAAAAATATAGTTGACGGTGGCACCGAAAAATGTATCAAATTGATAAGATAGAGAAAAATCCCTTTTAACTTAATTTTAATTTTAAACCATATCTGAGAAAAAATAAAAAAATACAATTCCACTATGTAAAATCAAAAATTCTTTTTTTTCTTGGAATTGGCTTTATTTAATTAAACTACATAAGTTTGTGTCAATAATAATCAAATATTTACGAAATAGACACTTTGCTGGATATAAATTTAAAAAAAAAACGGTCTGATCATGTCGCTTTCTGTAGCTAACAGCGGACCATGTTTATGTTGATAAAAAGCTAATAATTTTGAAAACTTTCATGAAGAATGAAAATTCTACTTTAAATTAAATATTTAATTAATTTTTTCTCTTCCTTTTCTTTTTTGGGATTTATTACCACATTTCTTCAAGAGAAAAAATTTACGAAATACCACAATAAAATTAATATTCAAATAATATTTAATTAATTAATAAAATAAATTTATAAATAATTAATTAATAGGACGGCTTGTACGTGCACACGGGTAAATCAAAACATTTTTACTTATATAAAAAAACTCTTTTTTTGAGTTGATACGCAAAGTTTAAAGATATAAAAAATTATGTATTGTAAAAAAACTGTTTTTTATTATTCTACTTTTAGAGCGTCAGAAAATGGAGAAAATTGACGTATTTCAATTTTTTTATTATTATTAACATGAAAATATCAAGTTTATGAAAAAAACTTATTGGAGATTTCTTGTTGGAAATCGATAAAAAATATAAAAAAAATTAGTTTGAAAAATTTTATTTTTCTCTTTGTTATAAACAAAGTTGTTTTAAACAATATCAGATCAGGTTACCGTTTGGTAACATGGATTTTCATAATCAGTACTGTTTCCTAAACCAACAAAACAAAATTTATTCGAAATTAGTTCGAAACGATACACTTTGTCTAGTTGGATTGTTGTGAAATAATAAACATTTTAAATTATTATCGCCTCTTTGCAATAAATTAAATAAATAATTAAAAGTTCAAATTGATCACAAAATCGAAAATTGCAGCAAAAAAAACTTCTCAAAATTATAAACATTCGTTAACTTTATTCTCAGACATATAAAAAATGTTAAATCAGGTGAAATAGAAGCCACCATAGAAGTTTATCCACTTTGTTAGTCAATGCAGCTGATTTTGAAGAAAATCTTAACTCTTTGAATTCTCTTCACATAAAATAAGGCTCAACTAAAATGCGGCTTTATCCGGTATCTCACGTTCATCCTAAAACTCATCCAAAAATTAGTTTTTTGTTCCATTTAGGTTATAATCAGACCAATACTGGCAATTATGTTCATAGTTCCATTGCTGATAAAAGAACCCTCATCAGTTCATATAATCATTTCAAAAGATCAAAGATTCGATTACAAATAATGATGATGATGAAAATAATATAAATCAGGTATAATGTTGCTTTCAAATAAAAATAAATATCGAGCGTCATATCTGCTAAAAAATAAAGCAGATAGAGTTTGTAGCATCTTACAGCTCATTCGATTCCTCGATCAGGTGATTCAACTGTTCCATCCACACAGAACTCATTCAGAAAGTGAAAAATACATTTAATTTTACGGCTTGCAGTTCGTTGAGATCTCTGGTAACAGTTTCGTAGTGGTTAACTTTAACACATATTTATGTGAACAGTGTTCAAATTCAAACTCCTGCTGTTTATATAAAGTTTAGAACCACCTGCAGGGCTTAGACCCCACTATTTACTCACAACGTAGCTGATGTTGCCGAAGGAGTAACGTTGTGTATTAAGTTTATGTACAATTGTACAGTGCGTCCCCTCGACGTGATTCCTGGGGATAATCTGATATGAATTTAGCTCTTTAAACAATTCCTGAACGTTTTTGATAAATTAAAAAAAAAATTTTTCAACCACTTTATACCTACAATATTATCTCACGTATTGTAATCACACGAACTAAATATTCAATTACCTAATCTGTCCTTTTGAAGATCCTGTACTGTCATTGTTGGGTCGTATTAAGGAAATGGAAGGTTCTCCTCAACGCCATTTCTTTGGTAAAAATAGTCCTTTAACTTTTTTTTACTATTTGATCTCTTTGAAAACCAGATTCTTCCTTTAGCACTTACCTACAAGCCAATTTTCAAACGCTTTTAAACATGGATTTGGAATTCGATGACTAACCTAGTGTAAAAATGTTTGCTCTGAGGTCGATATTTAGGATTTCGCAAATCCGCTGATAGGACAATAATATGAAAAGAATTTTAATTTGTTTATCACGTAAACATACTGCTTAAACGATTCATATATTGTAGCAATATGCGCCATATTTTTGCCAAAACATGAATTATTCATCGACGATTTCCTACTAAAAGCTACCATTATCTAGAATAAGCGAAAGTCGTCAATGATGGTGAACAATGTTTATCTGAAACCAATTTAAATAAATTCCATCAATCAGAAATGGGCTTTTGGAATAATTCCATAGCACGGCAAATATGCTGAATATTTATGCAAGCCGCGAACGGGAATAATAGAAAGCCTAATTTAGCACTTAAAGGTGAAGAGCATATGCGTAAGGTAGCATTTGCAAATGCAAAAATGATGTATTTGCCGTAACGAGTTCCATATTACAAGTTAGTTATAGCGCAGAATTATGATATCAACATTAAAAGCAAATCAGTTGTTGCTAGTAATTAGTAACGTACATTAGTGAACCCAAGTGAATAATTTAACATATCCCAAATTGTCTCTGTATGAGAAGTTCGGTACATTTCTAGGGAACTACAAGCAGCTGGGCAGATGTACTGAAATTATATTATTGAGCTAGAGAAACATTACAATCGTATTATAAAAACGCTCTTTGAATGCAGTACTCAAAACTCAATTGCTGTTAGTCTTTTCGTTGGAAACGTCTATAACTGGATAGAACAGAAATTGAAGTATAGTAAAATACTTCGGTTACCGGAGCAGCGTACAACCATCCATTTAAATTGAAAGGTTATTTAAATTTATGTATTCACACGAAATATTTGTTTCAAAGTAGCATTTAATAATCATAAATAATTTGAAGAAATTGGCGTTTGTCGAAATTTTAGATTATTTAAATAAAACATATATAAATATTTTTTTTTAATTATTAAACTTGGCAGCCATGGGGCATTGTTTACAAGTCAGTATGGGAGAAAGTTACCAACTTTTATAATTTTGGTGACGATTTCTCACCAGCTCCACAACCACTGGCGCTAATTATGATAATTTAGCACCATCCAAATACGTTAAAAACAGAGGTGTTGTTTAATTCCTTTGTTAAACCGATTAACAATTTTGTTTTCTTTATTTATTTGGGGAGTGCTAATTGATAATGTTCGCAGTTACCGGTGATTGTGGTGCTGGTGTGAAGTTGGTACCAAAATTATAAAACTCTCCACTTTGTTAAATAAATTAGCATTCTTCTTTTATCTACATCTTTGAAGGGTATCAATGGATTCTAGATGAAGGTAAAGATTTGTAGAATTCCAAGTATTTAGTTGTAGCTTATATACAGTTTTGATGCCTCTGGTAGTATCGTTAATTTTATTCACGAAAAATTCAGTTACACAATCACTATTGTCTACCAAGGCACTCAGTTGCTGAAGTTCGAACCTACAAAACATCACCGTTTGTTAAAACATCCCAATTGGTCATTTTCTAGCCAATCACCAGAACCCCTGTGGAAACTCCACTTGATGAATATTTGCTAAATTAGTTACATGACATATATGCAAAGTTCATCATAAGACGCAATTCATTATGCCGTATTTCAGCAAATCCCTTACTGTAAACAAGATTATTTCCCTCATTCATAATAATTGTAATGACCATCGTTAGCCCCAGTATAGAACTGAATCTGCACATACTACATTCTCCGCGTTAGAAATGTAATCGGAATATACTCTGTACATAGAATAATATTTCCCTAGCTGTATTCAACGTTGCAAATTATTAATTTCCGAGTTCCTCTCGCAAATAGATAGTAAACAAGATAAGTTTGCTCGGATCCTTTGTACCTGTCTAAGTAGATAGCCTCGAGATATCCGCTGAAATTACAGAAATTAAGTACCATTTTAGGAACACACCATATATAAAGAATTCCCTTTCATCACCATTATTCATATTAAATTTGCTGTATTACATACAACACAGCGCAACCCAAGGTAGTATATACTTTATGTAAATTTAAATTACTTTTGTGCAGAGTTAGTTTGTAATGATATTTGTGAATATATCATTTTTTATGCTGTTTTTGCTTTGTCTCTACTACATAGTTTATTTCAACCAATATTTGTTGGTATTCAAATACTTTTCTACTTTAGTTCAATGGTCAGTATAGTTTTTCAAATGAGTTTAGGGATTAAACTGAAACAACATAATTTTTTTTGAGGGTGCGCTAACAAGCCATATTTTCAAATTATTTTAATAACGTTTTATCTTCAAACGCCACCTACACATTTAATACAATGGGCTGTCACCAGAGACACGATTTTATCAATGCCAGTGCAGTGTTTATGACAGCAGTTTGGTTGGGAAACCTCGCCGACCGTGACTGTTTGACGGCTGCTATTAGCGATAAAAATTCAGGCAAGCGTCAAATATTGCTAAGTGATTTGTGAAACAACCGAAGCCGGTGACCATTAGCTGCAGAAGAAGAGATCAGCATTTCCGCAGCGGTAGGGAATGATCTTGATAATTTGTAACAGCACACAAAGCCAATGGCGTGCCCTAATTAGTGCAATGGCCCATTACTGCTGCATTTGAGCCTAACATGTGACAGCGTAACTTTTGCCATTTATTTACACTTGAAATAAAATATTATCGGACAAGTAAAAATATAAAATATTTATTCATTGAACTTAATTCTGGGAATCACGCCAAATTCTAAAAAATAAATAGAAATAAGAAAATTGCCAAAATATGTCAAGATAAAAGTGTAGTATCAAAGGCAAACCTCAACAGTTTGCCCCAGAAAACCACTGTATATAGTTCTAAATGAATATAAATACAATATTTTTATCCAAAATTCGTATCAGTGGTTTTCTAGTATTTTGCACTAGAAAATATAATAACAAAATGTATATTATATAATATATAGATATATATATACTTATATTTATATGATATGTTGAAAACAATTATAAAACAATAACTTATCTTAACAGAACCTTTCGAACCAAAGTCTAGGTCCTTTTTCAACTGTGATTACAAAAAATGATTTGTCAAAAGAGATCACTTTGACACTTGACACTGATTAGTAATTAATGCATAGATCACTAGATAAAGAATTCTAATTTATTTTGATATTTCCGTCACGTACTTCTTTTTGGAGAATCGGTAGCCAGACTTCGTCTAGTAACACTGAACTAGTAGAGACGCAGTCGGTACTGTTTAGTTGAATACAGGCACTCTCTTTAAGTTTTCGTTTATTACAATGTGTCTCCGTTTGAATTATTTTTGCCTGTGTCCAACTAAATCTGTGGCCAATCATTACTCCAAGCATGTTGTGCCAGTGTAGATTTATCAACTTGGTAATTTTTAACGTTATTTTTGTGTTCAGATATTCTAACTTCTAATGGTCTAGACGTCTCACCTATATATAGCTTTCCACACTCGCGTGGAATGCTATAAATACAATTTTTAGATTTTTGCACACTGTTAAAAGGTTTGATTTTTGTTAAGAATGATCTGATGGTATTGCAAGTTTTAAAAGTGGTTCTTATATTGAACTTATTACCAAGTCGTCTAAGTCTATCAGAAAAACCAAAAATATATGGAATGGTCATTGTGGTTACCGGTTGTTCTCTCAAAATTATCTGTTGCTGATTTTGTCTATTCTCAATTTCAAGAAATGATTTCTCAACAAAATCCTGTGGATAATTATTTTCTTTTAAGACAGTTTTTATAAAAAGTTTTTCGTTATCAAAAATTTCATTTAAAGAGATTAACCTAAATGTTAAAAAAGGTGTAATAAATGTTTGTATGAAAGAGCTAAAATAATCTCTTCAACAAATGAAATTTTTGATAACGAAAAACTTTTTATAAAAACTGTCTTAAAAGAAAATAATTATCCACAAGATTTTGTTGAGAAATCATTTCTTGAAATTGAGAATAGACAAAATCAGCAACAACAGATAATTTTGAGAGAACAACCGGTAACCACAATGACCATTCCATATATTTTTGGTTTTTCTGATAGACTTAGACGACTTGGTAATAAGTTCAATATAAGAACCACTTTTAAAACTTGCAATACCATCAGATCATTCTTAACAAAAATCAAACCTTTTAACAGTGTGCAAAAATCTAAAAATTGTATTTATAGCATTCCACGCGAGTGTGGAAAGCTATATATAGGTGAGACGTCTAGACCATTAGAAGTTAGAATATCTGAACACAAAAATAACGTTAAAAATTACCAAGTTGATAAATCTACACTGGCACAACATGCTTGGAGTAATGATTGGCCACAGATTTAGTTGGACACAGGCAAAAATAATTCAAACGGAGACACATTGTAATAAACGAAAACTTAAAGAGAGTGCCTGTATTCAACTAAACAGTACCGACTGCGTCTCTACTAGTTCAGTGTTACTAGACGAAGTCTGGCTACCGATTCTCCAAAAAGAAGTACGTGACGGAAATATCAAAATAAATTAGAATTCTTTATCTAGTGATCTATGCATTAATTACTAATCAGTGTCAAGTGTCAAAGTGATCTCTTTTGACAAATCATTTTTTGTAATCACAGTTGAAAAAGGACCTAGACTTTGGTTCGAAAGGTTCTGTTAAGATAAGTTATTGTTTTATAATTGTTTTCTACATATCATATAAATATAAGTATATATATATCTATATATTATATAATATACATTTTGTTATTATATTTTCTAGTGCAAAATACTAGAAAACCACTGATACGAATTTTGGATAAAAATATTGTATTTATATTCATTTAGAACTATATACAGTGGTTTTCTGGGGCATATTGTTGCGGTTTGCCTTTGATACTACACTTTTATCTTGACATATTTTGGCAATTTTCTTATTTCTATTTATTTTTTAGAATTTGGCGTGATTCCCAGAATTAAGTTCAATGAATATTAACTAACCGCCACAAACAAACTACAAACAACATAAAATATGTGAAATAAGCAAAAGAATCATTGATTGCAAAAAATAGTCAGTGAATGATTTTTAAATTTAAGGATAAGATATGCATCCTTATTTTGCTCTAATTCCTCAAGTCATAAAATAAAACCGTCGGTAGTGAAGATTTGTATATTTTAACGCATTACGAAAGTTTCCCCCATTTTGCATTCATTTTCAAGCATATGCAATTGGGAGGCTTAATCAAACGGATTAAGCGAGCTCCAGCTTCTGTAACGCAAACTATTTATAAAATTACGGAATAAAAAGGATATAGAATAAAATAATTTAAAGCAGTTAATCTTGAAGCCACCATCTTCCTCTAATCTCTTCAATTTGTTAAAAGAAACAAAAGCTCATCAGAATGACATCCAGGCAGCATCAATTCGTTAGCGGCTGGCCATTAATTCAGCAATCGCCAGTCACACTGGCAACTTGGAACATTTATTGTAGTAGTAAAACAGACTAAACCCTTGAAAACTTTATAATAAGCAATCTAGCCAACCCACGAAAACTACGGTAGTTATTTACTAACTCCCTCGTGCCTCTGGAGCCATGTTTTTAATCTCTTTTATATCTGACACTACACAGTTTGCTAATTTAAATTCTTTTAGATTTATAGCTGTTTGTTACGTAATCCTTAAAATATTGCGGGAATTTTTATTCGCAATGATACTAAGAGGTTTATAATGTAGGAGTGTGTTATCGAATGTTTTTTAAATGTAAAACAAAATAGCCTTTTTTGAATTGGATTTTATATTTCAAATTCCAATGAAATATATTATTTGCTTTTTTATTACAATTTTGCTCAGAAACTTTCAGCAGCTCATTCCAAATAAATGTCACAACTTTAGTTGTTTGCAAAGTCCAATTTCTTCAGAAACTATGAATATGAATATGAAGTATTTCCTCTGGTGCTGATGAGAGAAGAAAAATTTCAGTTGTATCTGATATAAGAAAGAAATATTTTATAATCATCAGCATTTGTTCAGACTTCATCATTAAACAGCTCTGTTACTATCTGATGAAATTGATTGTTTCATTTCATACTCTTGCGACAATTTTATTTTCTGAGCTTCTCAAAATTCCTTGATGTTCCAATCCAAGGGAAAATTTCAATATTACATTCCGTGATCAAAGTTTCAAAACGATTTGGAGAATAGTAACGTCTCATAATATGGAAAGTACTCAGGACGGATTTAAAAATAATAATATTAATATCGATAACTTGAAACTAATTAGAACTGAAACAAATAATTGATTTTAACATCTTTAAAATTATACATAGTGGCATAATCCCCCTTATGGGTTAGCAGCAACAATTAAAGGTGTACACTGGTTGATTTTATTCACCTCTAGATGAATCCAATTTGATTGGATAATCGCGCATCCAGTTTGGTGTCAGGGCAACTACGACAGAGTTATTTATGTGTACATATTTGATCACGAAGCGATCGCTGATTTAATGCTTTTTTTCTCCACATGGATTTATAAATATGAAAATATCCATACCCTAATTAGCTTATTTGTGAGTAGCGGAATAAAAGTTGACGCAAAATGTTTTCTTGACGTAATTACTGCGTTGTGTCCAATTAGGGGTGTTTCAAAATGTATTCCACCATACGCTAATTAGATATTCATCCTGGGCCAATTATTATTTTCAGCTTGATGAGGTAAATTATAACTTATACATGTTTGTTAGCATAGCAACGTGGGGGCAGTATTATATAGTCATTTTGTATAAAATTAATTTCAGGATGTACATACTTAGTCTGTTAATATAATTAAAATAAGGATATTTTACGAAGAACGAACATAATTAAAAAATATAAGATTTAGCTCTATATGTTTTTAGATTTACTTGTTTCATCATCGTAGAGATTCTGGGACTGTTCGATGAATCAATGAATGTGACGAATGCCTCTTAAGAAGAAAAGAAACTTCCTCTAAGAAAGTTTACAGAATATTTAGCACATGCCACTATTTTTTCAAATTTTTCCCAAAAAAGAGACTCCGTTGTTCCATTTTTATTGTTTGAAACCACTAAATCACCAACTGCTGCAAAGCTTACAGAATAGTAAAAATTTTGTTGAGGACGATCTTCAGTATAGAATTTGAAGCCACTCATGAGCAATAAGTTGTTCTGTGTCTGTGCTGTCAGTTTTCTAGGATTCTTTTTCTTTTTGTTCATATATTCTTTAAAATGTCACTTTTCTTTTTTTTTTTGCTTCTTATACAACCTTTCGTTTAACACTCTGTTCCTGTATCCTTTCTTTTTCTATGAATTTATTTTATCCTTTTCCGGAGTGTCTGTTAAATTTCTGGTGTTGCTCATATGTCGTGTAGGAGTTTCTTGTGGAGTTCGGCTTTTGGATTATGGTCTCAAAAATTCCGGAGTAATTTTAATCATTTAAAATTTTTATCTTTTTTTCGGGAGTGTCTTTGTTTTGCAGATCTATTGTGCCACAAAAGCTATGAGAAGGAGTTTTGTGTTTTGGTTGGCGTTGTAATAAACTTGAAGTGTAATTGTTCTTCATTTGCCTTGCTGTATCTAGGTATACAGGGTGGTCACTTTTACAATGTACACCATTGGTATCTTCTAAACAACAAGAGGTACATAGATGCTTAAATTAGAGAAAAGTTGCGCATTTTCATGCTCTTTAAGGATCTGAAAAGAAATCCGGGATAACTGACCTCGTTCCTGAATATCCTGAAAAAATCTGAAATATTGCGTTTTCTTATTTCGCTCATAACTTTTTTATTACTTAAGCCAATATATTGAAATTTGGCATGTTTACATAAATCGATATGGGCTATCCACTGCACATTTTAAAAATTTTCTAGACCTACTAGATCTTCATGTTTTTATAGCCAATTTTTTATTTTCTTATGGACGCCATATTGAATTTTTATACTGTTGGATAGAGAATAAAAATGTGATTTCAACGATGTATCACACATGAGTCATCTGACTTGATTAACCACCTTTAAACATTAATTTAATAATTTTTTGACAAAATCAAATTGCCATGAAATAACAAATGTTCGAGCAAATTATTGACAGTAGTAGAAGTAATGCTAGAGCTCTTTCGACAAAATCAAGTTGGTATGAAATAACAAATGATCGAGTGAATTATTGACAGTAGTTGTAGAAGTAATGCTAGAACTGTTTTTGTAATTACTGTTAGTGTTATTATTATTATACCTACATATCTAGTCTTTCATTAACTGAAAATCTTACCATAATGAATAAATAATAATAACACTGACAATAATTACAAAAACAGTTCTGGCGTTATTTCTACAACTACTGTCAATAATTTGCTCGATCATTTGTTATTCATGCCAACTTGATTTTGTCGAAAGAGCTCTAGCATTACTTCTACTACCGTCAATAATTTGCTCGATCATTTGTTATTTCATGGCAACTTGATTTTGTCAAAAAATTATTAAATTAATGTTTAAAGGTGGTTAATCAAGTCAGATGACTCATGTGTGATACATCGTTAAAATCACATTTTAATTCTCTATCCAACAGTATAAAATCCAATATGGCGTCCATAAGAAAAAAAAAATTGGCTATAAAAACATGAAGATCTAGTAGGTCTAGAAAATTTTTAAAATGTGCAGTGGATAGCCCATATCGATTTATGTAAACATGCCAAATTTCAATACATTGGCTTAAGTAATAAAAAAGTTATGAACGAAATAAGAAAACGCAATATTTCAGATTTTTTCAGGATATTCAGGAACGAGGTCAGTTATCCCGGATTTCTTTTCAGATCCTTAAAGAGCATGAAAATGCGCAACTTTTCTCTAAGTTAAGCATCTATGTACCTCTTGTTGTTTACAAGATACCAATGGTGTACATTGTAAAAGTGACCACCCTGTAGATGGTTCTTGCTCAAACCTGCTTGTAACATGAGAAGTTAGTAAAAAACCATGAGGATTAAAGGGATGTTTTTCAAAAGCAGACAGAATATTGTTTGGTTATCGAAATATTAAGAGCAGATTTAACTAGCTCTGAAATTGTTTGGCCTGGATTTCATGTCATTCTTACTGGGGCTTATAATATGTTTGAAAAGGTTCTTTACCCCTACTCCTAAAAGCTGCAGACGATGGTTGCAGTGGGAAGGAAAAATGAGTAGATGGACCTCGTTTTCCTTAACCAAGTTAACGATATCTAAGCTAACATGACTTTGATGGTTGTCCAGTGATAATAGGCATGGGTTTTCCTTTGACATTCCAGAATATCTAATAAAATGGCGAAGAGCTATTCTTTTACTGCAGCTTTTCATTGTTCTATTCTTAAGGAAATTTCTACACCTTCAGCATTAAAAATATTTCGTAAATTAAGCACAAAATGGTATTTGCTTTGTTCCTCCCCAGGAAGGGCTATTGCCTTTTTTACATGCCCTTGCAGTCGCGCAAATCTGAACCCCAAATCATCTGCATCTTTTTTTTATTTTTAAGCTATTCTTTATGATTTTATTGATAGCAGCATTGATTTCATCAGAACCTTTTCCAACTTTATCTGTTTTCTGTTTATATACTTTCTCGGTATTTTCCTTAGTATTTTTCAAAAAAAATACTAGATATCTATTTTACATTGGCATAAGCTGTTCAGATATGAATCAGTGCATAAAATATTTCGCATTTTTGTGACCCAATTTTATTTAAATAAGCAATATGGCGCAGCCTTTGGCAAATCACAAAATGCAGGCAAAATAGCTTCCTTTATCTCAAACAATTCACATGTATGTTTCAATTAATCACAATATGATACCTATTATTTTCAGTTTATCGAGAAAGTGGTCAAAGCTTAACGAAAAATTAATAGAATATCAAGCGTTTGCAGTGCCAGCTTGAAATGATCCTTTCGACACTCTGTACAATTCAACAAACCCTTTTATTACAAAGCATAAAATGAAGCCCGCTGGCACTAGAGTAACTACACAGTAGTCGGACATGCTCGTACTGAGGCTTGGGGCTCTTCTTTTGTGAATAATTGCATATTGATGTTCGCAACAGACAAAACATTCACCCGTATAACCCACTATACACCCTCGATATGTAAATATTAATAGCAAGATATCCCTCATTTAACTGGACTCATTTAATATTGTAGCTTTGATGTAGGACGAACAAACCCGGTCACTCGTTTAGCGAATTTTTATAGCGTTTTGTTTTGTCGAGGTTGGACTGAAATGTTCAAATGAATTGAAATTATTTTCTCATTTTGATTAATTTGTCTGTCTGAGATGATCATATTGGAGTTTGTTTTACCAATTAAAAGCTACAACAAAAGTTAGTCGAAATAATATAATTATAACCATTATTTTCAACTTTTTAGCTAATTTGCCAGTTAGAGATGACTGGTAAGTCAAAGTTATTTTTGTGAAAATTGCAAGAAATTTGACCATTAACATAAAGTAATCATTGACAAATGTATCTGTAAGAGTAACAGTATTACAAATTATTAACTTGGAGGTTGTCTTTTGTCTTAATTAAAACAGGGAAATTTTACCAACCCTTGATGTAAATACGACTTGAGTTTTGTCTTGTTTTTGTGGTCGGATATAAGTTACAGCTTTAACCTCGTGGTCATAATTAATTTCAATCTTAGGTATATTGTACGTTAATTTAACTTCTATGGCATATGTTTTGACTATTACTTCATAAAATGTACTGGTGGTTCTATTTTCTGGAAGGCAAAATTACGTTTTCATTGTCTAAATTGTTTTAACTGCTGTTTTATTAATGCTCTACCAGCATCTACCTTATTCTCTAGGTATTAAAAAGTCTTTTTCAAGATTCGTCAACCTACCTCAGAAATAACAAAACATAGGCATGTTGTACCATTTCAAATTGGTTGGAAATGTCGAATATTTAAGACTACGAAGTTATTTTAATCTAAATAGATCCTACAGAATCTTTAAGCCAATAATATAAGTTTTAATGACTTGGGTTAAATGAATAATGTCAGCAAAGTTTAAAATATTTGGAAAGGATAATTAAAAGTCGAATGATACTATGTTTGCCAGCTAAAGCGGCCATTTTATAATAAAGTTTTAATGATAGATGAATTTAACAAAATCATTAATGTATAGTTATTTTTTTTAAGGTCCAGGAACGTGATAAAATTTTTCGGTCTGTTAGGAACATTTTAAAAACACAATAAACAGGATTCATTGACAGTACGATTCTTCCACTTCATCATCCCAATTATCTGAGCAAAGTGCACAGTTTTGTGGAGTAAGTTGTAGTCTTAGGTTTGATTCTCATCTACGATAGGTGGACAAAGGAAATTGTTGTATGGCTCGATTTCAGTAGGATTTGTTTGATATAAAATGTAGACAATATGGTAAACGAAATTCTTATAGATTCAAAACATTCAGAATGAAATATTGATCAGGCAATATTTGCAGACCCTGACTTTTACTCGTTGCACTGGACAATGTAAATAATCAGATGCAAGCAACTCGGAAAAGCAAACACATGTACTAACCATGTGTGATAATTATTTCGATTTGTTGTTTTTACGTGACCGGAATAGGTAATATCTCTAGATAGGGAGCTTTGAATTAAACAGTATTTTTTATATGCATGATTTATTAGGTATTGGAACGAATATATTCCATTAATACGTATTGAAGGAACTAAAACATTGGATTGTTATTTGCGGAAAAGTCCCACGTACTGAGTTATAAATCTAACGTATCTGCCCTCAATTCTCTATAGGAAATGGTCTTCGAGTAAATTTCATTATTTACATGACTATTTTGAGGTTTTATAAATAGGAAGTAAAGTTGCAGAAAGAGAGTAGGAAGAAAAAAATTGTTTACAAAGGCGCCGACGTTTGATCTTTACCGCCGTGAAAGGCGCCGATTCTACTACATATATCGATTGCCATCACCTATACATATATAAAATATTAAAGGTAGGTAATGTTATTGTTGATGTTAACGTTGATACTGACTATCTTAAAAAGTGTTATCATGTAACCAAATGGAATGATAATTTTGAATATATACATTTAGTATCAAAAGTATAATGGATTTTCGTCAAGGAAAAAAAAGTATACATGTTGTACCTAGCTAACTTTTTTGAATATAGTTTCATGTATTCTGAAAAAATAAAATAAATTAAATATTAATTAAAAAATTAAATGAATTTAAAAAAATTGTCAAAATAAAACGTTTTTCAGAATTCAAAATCGGCGAAAGACATGTAAGAAAATTGAATGTTTAAACCTAAATAGCTTTAAAGGATACCAGTTTTCTTATTCTTCTTATTTCAAACATCTATAACTGGACAACAAGGAGACAACTCACATAAATGAGGCTCGTCCAATCTAAAATAAGAGAAATACCACAAAATTAATTAATAAAATAATCTTAACTAAAGCAAAAGTTTAGTTGAGAGACCTCTATGATTGATCAGTTGAAATTTTAGTTTAGTTTAAGTTTTATGCATCACTACCTTATCTAAAGCATTATTTCACCGACAAAGGTGACCACAGGTCTGCATGATCGCCGATTTAACCGTTCAGATAATTATAATTACAGAAAACTGCATATTTGGCCGGATCTAAATTTGAAAATAAACGTCAGTAAAATCAATGAACTCAATTTGAATCAAATAAATCTTTATTGAATCAAAATTTACAGAATATTGAGTAAGGTAACTTTCCTCTACCAGAAGATCCTTGGAACGCCCTGAAAAGGAAAAGGAGGGGTTTCCAGCAAACCCATTAGTAAGTCATTCGCCTCAAAGTACACACGGTAGTTTATAGAAATAGCGGTTGGAGGTTACACCAGAGGCGAACAAATTCGTATACTGTAAATGTGGGTGGATAATTAAGGGCAATAAATAAAACAAAAAAAAGAAATATGATTCTAAAATAAACTTAAATGCAATAATTTCGTTTGACGTTGGGTCGCTATTTTTTCATCGTAATTTTTTTATATACCTATTACAAATGATTTAATTCGTGATTTTCGATGGCAACTCCATAACTTGGCTAATATTCAAATGTATGTTTGGTTATATGTACTTAAGAAAAATGAATAATAATAATATATTATGTATTATATCTACTTGTAACAACATTTTCAGTTTTGTTTCAATAAGGAAAAATTACTGAGTTACTCACACAGCATTTTCGGTTGTTTGTTTACCTACATTATGTTTAGACATGGATTTATATTTATTTTATTACGCACGTTTTTCCTTAAAACCGGTGTATTATGTATCTGTTTGGGGTAGGATTTTGGAAATAAGCAACATGCTGATTTTTATACAAATAAAGCTATTTTAACACTCTGCTGGACAAAAAATTGTTGAAACGCATAAAGGCATAAATTGTGGTATCAATACTAACTAAATATTAGATAAATTATTCCAAATAATGAAACTTGAATCCAATGAAGAGAAGAAAATTAAAAAAAAATGAAGTTTCACAAATTAGATAATGAATAACAAACAAAAAAAATTATTCCTAAAATTAAAATTAAACCCAGAAGGAATTGTTATATATTTTTTTTTTATGAAAAAAACGTCAAGGAAATACTCTGCAGCTAAAAACGAACGATAATTGATATGATACAATTTTATTTTCGTCCTAAAAAATACCAATATTTTTAATTTTGATAAAATTTTGGACTTTAGGTTTTTGGACAATTCTGAACAACTTTCGTAAGTAAAATGCCTCCGTTTGTTTTGGTACCGCAGGGAGCTTTGAATTAGTAGGGGACGAACTGTTTTTTGGTCATATGTTACTCCCAATGGGCTTTATCTTTGAGTGAAATTTGGTTTAAATCGAATAAAAATGAAAAAAGTTATAAGGGTGTTTCACTCTTAAGTGCGACACACTACAGTGTGAAATGTAGATAATAAATATTAAAGTGCATTTTTTATGCAGAAAAGTATATATAGGTATATTGAGTCTCTAACACAAATCAAAATTGTATAAAAATCCAATCCGTTGGACCATGTCATGATGTGGAAGGTTTTTGGGGACGAAGGACAAAAAACTAAATTGAATTTAGGAGAAGCGCCTACTGTAACAGATCGAGACCATATAAATTTTTCAAAACACGCTGAGGGAATATCGAGCACACATGATTCACCGGCATTATTTAGTGCATCCTGCAATAGCACAATGTCGCTGGGGAGGCACCCGTCAGAGCTACATCGCTAATTTACGCTACTGTGGTAGCGTGAACCTGTGTTGTGGGAGTTCCTTTGCGGGGGTTTGTAGGGGTTTGCTGCGGCCGTGTTTTGGATTTCCTGATTAACTAGGTGTTTTTTAGGTGAATAATATGAGCAACACTTGCAGCTAATTTTAATCTTCAATATTGTAGCATTTTTGCGAATAATTTAGAATATATAAGCACTGTGCAGCTTTAAAACGTAATTTTCCTTGTTTTTCGATAAATATACGGGGTGTTGAGTAAAATAGTACAAATATATAAAGTACTTAATGAAAAAAACAGCAATAATAGACACAGGAATATTTTTATTTTGACAATTTTCCATTTTTACCAATCAATTTTTCTTGATGTTTCATTCCCAGTCGTCATTAATTCCTTATTTTAAGGAAGAAATAAAAGTTAATTGTATAATTTCGATAAATAGAAGCATGTACTATTTCCATTGTGTTTTCTTAAATTTAAAAAAATATTGTGGTGGCCAGATGGCTGTCAGAAACCACAACTCTTTTTCGTGTTTACGCATTTACCCGATTAAATTGCAAATTCTGAAGAAGATTGGAACTTTTGATATGGAACTTGTGTACAGTGTACAGCGTAAAACTACGTCACAGGCGGAAAATTACGAAAATATTTATTTCGAGAAAATATTCAATTTAATTATAAGTTCCAGTAAATACACCGTTGAAACGCCAATTTTATAGAATTTGTAGATATTTTACTGCTCGTTGAATTTGTCGGTTTCACTTACAGATCATAACTTTAGGTAATAAAAAGTTCTGTACATAAATATGTACGAAAAGTGTTATAATAAACAATGTTTCTTTCTAAAAGTATGAACATTTATAGTTTCTGATATAAACTGAGCAAGGAAAACGTTCGTTCGAAGATTAGCCCCGTGAAAATTTGGAAAGCCGTTCTTAAGAGCCGAACACAGCGATTCCGGCGATAAGGTAACACTGGTGCAAGCACTGCAAACCGTTTGTTAACGTAATTTATTGCGGCTCCAGGTCAATAATAGCTCGGTGGGTTAGCTGATATTTTCATCCGTTTGCAAATTTTAACAGTGTTAATTATACCTTCTACAAGTTTTTGTAGTTTTGTTTCCAACACATAAATTTCATTTAATAGTTATCTAACAGCGTGTATCTCTGCATTATATTTTCCTTGTAATTACAAAATGAAGCAGTTGATATTTTACGTTAAGTAAAAAATATGTAGTTGGTTTTATTGATAAACGGCGCTGGTTGTTTGTTTTCACTGCTCAATGCTCAATTTTTGCATTTTTGCATCAATATAATAAGATTTTATTAATAGTAAAAAAAATGGTAGTATAAAGTACATACAAAAAAAAAATTCAAATACAAAATGGTTATCTCCGTAACTACTAAATCTTGACGTGGTGTTCTAATTTATGGTAACAATAGATATCTTTGAAGAAATAGGTAATTTGAATAAGAAAAAATTAATAATTTTATTTAGAGTATGCTGGTATAGTAAGAAATTAAAAATTATAGTGGTTTGCATTTATAGATCCCATCTTATGAAACTTTTGGATACATTTTATGAACATTTTTATAATCTAATATATGAATTGACCAATAGATTTTTTAATAATTATTATTTCATAGTGTGCGGAAATTTAAACATACTGCTACGTATTTACACCCCTTAGTAAACACCCCAAGTGTGAATTCATTAATTGCAACAAACTAACACTAAACCATTGATTTATTAACTCACAAATTATTTACAATAATTATTCACTTAAACTATAAAATGACTTGTTACTACTTTTAAACACTATATTGTCATGTATTTTAATAAATAAAAAAGGTTTAAACACAGAATTAAAGGATACACTCCAAGGAAACTCATCTTCATTGCAGAAAAACCTGTTACGGGATAGCGGTGAGATGGTCCACCAGATGTGGCTCGTACCACCTAAAACAATAAATTAAAACCATAAAAATGATAACTAAAATAACATTAACCATCAAAAAGATAATATTGAACAAGTTAAACAATCACCAGTGTCAAATAAGCAACAATTAATAAAGAATGAGCAAGGTTGTAATTTTATCTAGCAATCTAGCGAAAAGACTAACGTAGAAAACCGTAATATTAATATTTGATGTTAATTAAGAATTAATTTGTGTGTGTGTGTAATGAAGTGTAATCTTAAAATCTAGTGTATCATCGTAGCCAAGAACGGCAAGTGAAATTGTGTTCTAACGCAATGCGACATATTGGATATGTATAGAACGGTCATGAGACCCAGAGTTCGAAAAATATATGATTTCCACAGCCAAATTACATATAAGAAAAATATTTCCAAAATTACAAACCCAAAATGACAGTTTGGCATCTAGTATCCTCAAACCAAAAAGAATTCAGGATCACCATGGATACAGGAACAAAAAAAAAGTTGTTGAAAAACTAGGCTCCAGAGAGGCGTCACGTATTTAAAATCGTTCCTGAAAATAAATTAGAAAATTGTTATATTATACTTAATGAGTGGTTATCGGCAACCATGCAATGATACGACTGGTTTAAATTTGCGCAAAGACACGTATTTATCCATAATATCAGGACTCTATGGATGTAGTTTGAAAAGTATTCTAAAATTTCATAAACGGCACACATCACTTGTTAGTAATGATTGCTTTGCATATTCCCGGTTTTAAAACAGGCGCCGATCTCTCGTGAATATCTTCGCCTATGAGTATATCGAGTGAAATATACGACTATTTGGCATTTCAAACTGGGAAGATGAGTTCTAATAAAAAATCAAACAATCCAAGCGGACTCGATTGCCAACAAATCAAATCAGAATCCGAATGGAACTATGAAATTGAAAGCGTACCTTTGTCTGTGATTTTCAATATGTCGAATAAGTCGATTGCTACGGCCGTTTGCGTTTGACGATCTATTGTGCCCCCCTTGAGAGTCCAATCCAATATTTTACACGGCTTCATTTTATTTTTAGAAAGAAATTCCATCAAAGACGTCCTTATCTTACCAATGCTTGGCTTAGATTGGAAGAATTATCTTTTATCAATAGATTTACGGCTCTTTTCGCTGTATCCTGTTTTAAGGATTGTTATATAAATACTTGCGGAATAAACATAAAGGCTAATACAACTATGAACAAAATCTGTAAAAGCAACCAAAATGCTTTTCTTTTTTTCTCTCGCTCCTCTGTTTTTGTGGAAATGTATACATTGTTTTGATGTCGAAATACTCTGTAGTCCTTTCTAGCTCTATAGTAAATTGTCATTTCCCAATGAAGATACTATTTTCAAAATTAACTGGATTTTTATTTAAAAAAATGCTATTTTAAAATCATTTAACATTTTATTTCTCACATGGCAGAGCGGTACAAAATTCAAATAGTCATGGAAAGATACAATTTGGCAATAGGATTTAAAAACCTTAAAGGATTTATTTCTTAAACTTCGTGCTTGTCTGCCTAGTATAACGCTTTTGGGCATATTTCAGGAATAGACGTATCAGATATATTGTAAGTTATATTTTATAGTTTAATTTTGAATAGTATTCCTCCAGTACTGTTTGTATAATGCAATATTTAGGTAAGAATATAAATTAACCACTTCTGTTATAAATATTCCAGTCTCCTATTAACCAAAGTTAAAATATGAAATAAGGGATCCGGATAATTACCCATTGAAGTATAAATTTGTCGATAAGTTTGTCAAAGGTTTTTGAACAGTTAGTTAGTTAATTAGAAACTTATAATTTTCTCAACCGTTAAAGGTATACCTGCTCACGGTAGATATAGTTTTGCTAAAGAGAACAGCTTAAATAATGCATGAGGTTAATTTGAAGCTTACATAAGATCAGTATATATGAGGTGTTTCTAAATTGAGTACCATAAATTTAAAAGCTTGTACAAAACATTAAAATATCACTAAAAAATAATACTATGCTGCCACCTGGTTTATCAGCTACTTATCTACCTATATGTATATTAAAATATAAAGAAGTAATTTTTGAGAATGAGTGTTAAAAGTCCGTAAAATTACTGATAACTGGATAGTACAAAACACAAAGATTCGTTGGTGTAAAAAAGGTAATTTTTGTGTTAATACGAAATTTGAGGTTAGGTGTGTGTTATATTTAAGTTTCCCAATAATTCTGTTACAGTAAAGGTTCCCTTACTAAATATCTCTAAGGACGTTCATTTCCTAGATATTCTCGATTTCATGTGGCAATACTCACATGAACTTGGATATTGTTAAATCTACAAGATGAGGATTAAACAGATTCTCGTGGAACGTATTGGTTTGAGATAATCGGCCATTCCTCCATCAAATTAATGTCTAACCCATAATATCGCTGATGTCAGAACTCTCAACACAAGTTCTTTCCTTCAGAGACCAAAAAGTTCTGCTGAATCCTACATCTCGAGGTGCAGTTAAATCAACTTCATTAATTGCTATAATTATTGTAGAATAGATTCTAAATAGGGTTGCGAAGATTTAAATCAATTGTTTCTAAATCAATTGATTTTTTAAAAATTTAATCATGATGTAAATCAAGTTACTGTAAAAATAAATACAAACCAATGGTTCGGCTCCTAAATGATTCATCAAGAAGTTTCTTTGGTAAAAGAAGTAAAAATATTAAAAAAACTAATAAATCAACTATAAATATCAGACAAAGCAATTGTTTGCGAAAAAGTCAATATAAATTTAAAAAATTGATTCTTTTAGAACAAATCTTGGATTTAGATTTTTCTGAAAAAAATCATGAATTTTATCAACTTCTGTTTTAAATACTATTGTAGATTTTAATCCTTCTGAAACGTAGTTCAGGATGTTTTCCAAAAAATCTAACAAAAATAGACTATGGCATGTCAGATTAAATCGTGAATAGAAAACTTGATATCTCTTATCGGATTAACTATTTGGAGTAATCTCTGATTCTAACAAAGTCTGCTGCAGAAAGTTTAACTGGCTTCCAGTGGTACTATTTTGAACGGACTACCAAAGTGTTTAGATATTTTAAAATATCGTCATCTATGTTAAAATACGGGATTAATAAGTAGGTATTTAATGAAAGCTAAAGTTAGCGTTTGGTGATATTCTCGGTCTCAGTTGTTTCGTTTTAAGAGCAGAAAACAAAGAATAAACTAATTTATGTCGAAAATAAATTTTGCATACAAATGCAAAGCCGCCGATAAAGCGCCACCAAAAAAAGTATAAAAGATAATCCAATACACCGCCAACGCATATTTCCATCCTAACCCATAAAAGGGCTATCTGTATTTCCTCATCATCAACTTTAAATTCATCAAAATTGACTTTCCACTCTATGAAGTGTCATTATCTACTTAATATACAAAAAAGCAACATGATAAACCCGTATCAATACCCACTTTCAATATTGCCCTTGCTTGTAACGTTAAAAGTGTTCTTTTAGCATCTCCTTCACCCCGTACTCGCTACGCTGAAAGAGTGGCGAATACGGTGTAACACTTTAAGAGCGCCAATGCAGGCCTCGGGCGGAATGATTCTTTGTTTTACGATGCCGACCACTCACAACCCTCTCCCATTGCACTCCAGTTGAGTCATAACTGCCGGGGGAATGATTACTGAGATTTTACTGCTTGTGGCTCCTGGGATGTACAACAGAAGCATGAAGCTGTAATGGAATTCAGGGTAATATGGTAAAATAATGGGTGGGAATCGATATGATGCTGATTCAGGTTTTTACGTATTTTTTTCTTGAAAAATTGGAAATATGCAAATACGCCTCTCAATAAACTTGATCTATTTTAAATATATAATTTTCATGTTCATCAATGTCTAATAATGCTACTGAGAAATTCGTGGCCAAAGCACAGCGATGCAAGGCCAGAAAATGGGAAAAAAATGTCTAATAAATTTAGTTTTCATGAAAGACATTCTTTAATGATGGTAAGGCTTTTACAGTTAGTTAAAATATGGGAGTTGGAGTTACAAAATAAACAATTATTTTCCATTAGAAAACCAGTTGCTGTGCTCAAATGTTTGTTTTCGTTGTACTTCCTACTTCAGAAATTAGTATTCATTCGCGAGTCCACAACAGGAGTCTCTTACTCTTTAAGGATTCAATTTATTTTCTAATTTGTTAACTAATTTTTATACAAAATTCCACATTTAGTTAAAAATGGATACTATAAAAAAATTTTGGGAAATCATATTGGTCAATATTTTCGTGTACAATATGGCTCCCAAAAGGCATATCTCTGTTTTAAAACATTTCAATTCGAAACTAGGTGATTTTGCAAATAGCTATTTCGTTGGGAACCTAGAGAAGATCTTGGTATAATATTTGTATACACAATTATTGGAACAGTTCATTCAACTTGTTTCGAAGTCTTTCAGTGGTGGTGACAGTTCAGTCATCATAGTCCATTATAGTTTCTGCTTCGATTTGTTCAACAATAATACATTATTTTTTTAATGTTGAATTTCTTCTTGCCATCATCATTAAAACTTTTTGTACTCAGATTCAGTAATTTTCACCTTCCGAATTCAATCTTATTAGAACATAGAATAATGCTGTGCAGCAAAATGTAATACAAGTTTTTGTTCAAAATACCTCCACTCGATGAAAAATTCAAGAACTTGTCATCATCTAGAAGTGCAAAAAAACCTTGTTGATGGAACTCATCGTGGAGAAAAATGTTATTTTCTTGGTATACGTTAAAACTTTCCAAATGTATTAAAAAATCAATAGCTTTACTTTTAATTGACGGACTTTATTTTTGCCTATATGAGTTCAATAATTTCTACTGACTGGATATGATGAAGCTCTTATGCTATTAAATTTGTCGATGTTTTCCAAATTAAGGAAACTCCCATAGGTATTTAATTCACGTAATGGTAAAGAAGAAACGCAATACCCTGTTTTAAGTTTTCGCAGAAAATTAGTTTACTTCGAGTATTATAATTAAGTTGTTTGCCTGCCAAGGTACAAGATTACAAGGAACTCCTACAAAGATATTTACCATTTAAGTGTGTATAAAACCGCTACCTTCTCTATTGTTACGTGTTAGTGGAAACTCCTGCTGACAACGTAACATTAATACACTGTGAAATTGTTAATTTTAACGTCCTGATTTAAGATGCTTAATAGGAATTTGCCCGATACCCTCCAAGACTACACACAAAACTAATTATCCTTATCGCCCTCTAAGTACATAATAACGTTGGCAAGCGTGCATAATGGGACAGCCCGTGTGTCTTTGTCTCTCTAATATCCTGTCTGTGACTTCAAGAGCAGCCATTCTACACTCTATTGCTGCCAAATGGTATTATAATATTACTTAATTTTAGTTATATAGACCCCAGTGGTGAGCGCTTGCACAGGATAGGTTAGAAAGAAGATTTACAGCCACAAATGGTCAGGTCCATAGAAATAAAACAATAAAATTATATCAGCGATATATTAAAAATCATTTGAATTATCTTGAAATAAGTGAATGGTTAAGGTTGGCAAATAAACTCTAAAATAATTAAAAAAATATTTTCAAATACGTCATTGGTACGTCTATCATGGAATTTCAGCCTCTTCTACTAGGGTCAACTTCTGTATTTTTAGCAACAATCCCAAGATTTACTTTAACATTCACATTGGATACTGGTATATAGTAAACCAAAGCAAATAGGCAAAAAGTCATGGCTCAAGTAAAAATTTATTAAATAAAAATATTAAGCACCAATCAAAGTCTAGAATCACAATCGAATGTATGCAGACCACCAGACAGGTTAATTGACAATCACACGCGTACACAATTTTCACAAATAAGTTCATGACACAGACAATGCGTCTATATTTAAACGCTCAAATCGATAGTCGTTAATTTCCTTTTCAAGTGTCGAATAAGTTGGCTTGGCGGTTATGGATATGGAATGGGTTGTATTGTGAACAGCTACTCGTCCGTGAGACTGATAATAGTCCCAAACAATAAAGGCATCAACGTTATGCAGCTCCATTATCATAGCGTTGGAAATATCCAGTGTAAATTTCCTCTCGAAAGCCAGCAAAGCCATGATAGTTAAACCAGAAATTTGGTGGCGTAAATCTTGAGTAGCCCGACGGCATTTACCTGCACCCCTAACGGCAGCAACGAAAAGTGATCATCGTGTTCAATAATTACAAAGCCACTCTTATCACCGATTTTCAGATTCATTTTAACTGTACTCTACACTCTACACTGCAGAGCGTTTTTTAATGAAATTAAAAGGCTGATAACTTGGAGGTAGGATAAGTTTTTTCTAAATGATTTCATTAATTGATTTGATTTTTTTTCGATATTTTTGATTGGTTAAAAATATTGTGAAGTAAATTATCATTTAGTTTTACAATATTTTTCAGGGCAGGTCCTTTCTTTGAAACTACTCACTCAATTTTATTTCAGTAATCCCAAGATAGTCTCTGAACTGACAACTTTGCAGACCTGTATCTCCTGAACCAAAAATTTCTCTTACTAAACTACTCCATTATTTGATTCCAATGAAGTCAATATATAATCCGCTACGTCATTTCTCATTTTGTGTTTTTTCCTTCATTGAAACACTAATTTTACTTATTGAATGTACTGTTCGTTTAAATAAAATTCTCTCATGAAGAAGCTTGGGCTTCATAAAAATGTTTAATTGGGTCAAGCAAAGAGAACATAACGTTGGTAGCTTCCGTAAAATATCATCATCCCAAAACAATCTATTATCCCCAAATTCCGTTGTCACAAATAATTAGTGCGCTGTAATTCCGGCTATTACATTGACAATATCTCTGACTCGGTTCATTGGCTAAATAATCAATTTAAGTTTTAAAGAACATAAAAGCTAAAATTTCAGAATACTTTGCAAGTATCAGTTAACAAACGGCTGTTATGTGCCTTTATATAGACTGCGTTACAGGTTATGCTATCGATTGTAATCTAAGACCCAATTTGAAATTCCATACCCAAACCTGAATATAAAAATATCAAAGCATATAATAGCGCCATTAAATTCTGAAGACGTATAAGATATGTAATATAAAAGTGTGTAATATGCAAGATTTATACTCAGTGTACATTTGTAAGGAATATGGAAGTTTCAAGGCTTAAATTATTCACAGTTTTCTTTCTATTGTGTTAATGTTGCGACATTATAATTTACCAAATGTTTACGACGAAAAGTCCACACGATTTATTATACAACTTGGAGTTGTAAATTAGGCGCATTTACACGAATCATGCTTTTAATTTAAAAATTTTACCTCTGTTATCTTAAAGACATGAGATCAAGGTTAATATTTTTTAATAGGTTCAGATATTGTTTCTAAAAAAGTATGTTTTTGATTTCAAAAATATATTCTAAGTGGGCTGTGAAATTTTGAGGAAACAGTTTGGAGACCGATTAAACCGATTAAACGATTTTTGCACAAATACAATTTTTATTTACTCAAATATTATCCTGAAATGTTATCCTAAAATTGTCAGTTTCTATTCCTCAAAACAATAAAAAAAAAATCGTTTCATTTCACAATTTGGTTATCACCCAATATAATATTCCAATTTTTTTTAAAACTTGCATTTTGATCAATTTGTTATAACATTTTGCAGTAATTTAAATTTTATATCATTTTTACATGGACACTTACTATCAAATTCTCATTTTCATGATAAATTAACCATCATTGTTCACGTTCAAATCTCTTTTTGACAATACCGTCAAAATTATATTTCCTCTCATGTTTTATTTTTCTCTCTCTCCATATAATTTCCCTCCCTCGTCAAGCATGTAATTTGCTGGGCTTGTTCATTACCATATCAGAGATATCTCTGCGGAGATAAAAATGTGTGATTTCTACACGAGAGAACCGCAATTTCGAGGATGACTTGAAATGCTGTAGATTGTAGCCAAACTAGAGGAAATTGTGGCGCCATAAATCGGTGGAGGAAGTTGAGGCAGCAGCGCTCACCGCGATTGATAGCCCATGACACGGTGGGTGTTAAGTGGCCCAATAAACCGATGCAGGGCCTTGGGCTGCTAACACAGATGGACTTCAATCTGGAATCCAATCAACCGTGGGTTCTTAATCAGCAGTCTTTTCAGAACGTGTTGCCGCCTGCACGGTGGCAAGGACAATGTACGTGGCGGAAATTATTAACTCGTCTTGGGAGAAAGGATAAATATGTATCGAAGGGGCGAAAAATACGAATCAACAAGTAATGATCATATACAGTACCCCACAAAATTGTATCTTCAACTTGAAAACAAGAACAGAGAATATCAATAATGAGTATAAAATAAAGACAGATACCAGAGCACTAGAGACACGCCTCTCTCTCCATTCTACTTCAAATTGAAACACCTAAAAACTTGGAAAAAAAACGCCGCCAAAAGAATTTAATAAGGTATAACCGGCATACATAAAACGATATTTACTGATGCTTTGGCGGTATTTTTTGCCCAAGTTTTTAGGTGTTTTAATTTGCGGTCTTTACCGCTGTCACTCTCCGTGTGGGCGTTACATATTCACCGTTTGTTTTCTCTTTTTAATTCACGCCTTTCGTACTATAAACCCCTCTTTGTTTCCAAGTTGAATATAAAATTTTGTGGGGTACTGTATAGCAATGTGCAACAAATTCAACAATAAAAATGTTAGAAGAAAATGTTTGATACATCGAATTCTGTTTTGTACTGATATTAAATTTTTTGTGCTAATTCTCTTATGAGTGAAATTTAAAAAATTTATAATAGCGATTTTTTTAGAAAAAATCTGTGCGCTCCATGGGATTCACCACCCCTCAAAACGGGCCTGTCCCAAATTGTATCAAAATTATGGAATGGCAGAAGTGACAAGAATTTTGAGAATGAGAGAAAAATGAGAGTTCGTGTATCTGCGATGTGAGCACGTTAATACTGGTAATTCTTTCACCAGCCGTCGCGTCGCGTCGTTGATTGTTAACGGACATGGGCAAATTTAGAAAAATTATATAAAAGAATAAACTTTTCTTAAGAAAGTTTTAGCTAAAATAAGATATCAATGAAGATCAAAGCAGTGGCTAAATTTTCCTCACCTCACTTAGTTTTTCACTGATCTGTACCAATCTATTATCAAGAAGTGACCAGATCTTGTACTGGCCTCTATACACGTATAAAAAAAGAGTGATATAGTAAAATCTATCTGTTTCAATCCGCAAAATGTTCATAACAATGAATGCATTTCGGTCGCCATTTATTCTGAAGTGCAAGGAAACAAAAAGGATAATTAGTGAACGCCTATTGCATCAGCGAAATAGCAGTAGAAATGAATTATGTTAAGCTTCTGCGAAAAGTGGATGATGAAAGTTTCCGGAAAAATTAAAATTTCTTGCCGGAAAGTTGGTCGGGGTGGCAAAAAGCACAATCCTGCAAAGTTGCAGGCTGTAAATTTAGTGTTGTAACCCTTCCTTGGGGCGTAGTAATATAGAAGCGCCGGGCGATAGGCGGCGGCGGTGAAACGTCGAGTAATGAGAATGAATACGTCACGTCAGAACATGAACCAGAGGCAGTAAATAGCGGGCTCCAACTTACCGACTGAGTTGCTTGCACACAGCTAGCACAGGTCTCCAGAATGGGGAAATATATTACTACAGATTGCTGACTAAATTACGTTGCACCTTACACGCGAAAATTGTCAATTGGTCTAGCAACAGTTTACTAGATTCATATACTGATGCGGCCATAAGTATTGCAAGTAACCGGCTGTATCTTATTCCTCTGACAGGAATGAAATATCAAAGAAATGATATACATGCTTTGCTTATTTTACAACAACAATTAACTATAACTTGTAATATAAGATAATATTGCTTAATTCAAGTTAATTTAGCTCAGCTCCTTATTTACAATCGATTCGATCAGAGGCTAGTTTAGCCTCGTATTTTTTACAATTGAGTTCGATGAGTAAGTCATAATTTTCTCGATTGTATAAAAAATAAAGAAGATTATTTCACTCAGAAATTATTAACCAATGAAACTACTACAATTTTTAAATTTGGACCAATGACAGCAGTATTATATCGATAAAATCCCTGAAACAGTTTTACACAAGAGCTTTTTTTTTATCAGATAAATTTCTCTTCGTAACGAAACAATTTTGCCAAATAGTAATTTTAAGAGAAAAACTGACATGAAAAAATCGCGAGACCGTAGGTCGAGCGATTTTGTCAAATGTCAGTTTTTCGAGCAAAATTACTCATTGGCAAAATGTTGAGTTACAAAGAAATTTATCCATAAAGGAAAAGCTCGAGTGTTTTTTGGCAAGATAAATTAACGACAGAATATGTGAACGAACAACAACAAAAATTATTTTTATTTATACAATTACATATTTGAAGGAACAGTTATTAAAAATACAGTTGTTATAAATGGTTTGGTTTGGTGTACTGATTTTAAAGTGACATGCGACTACTAGATGTACACTGATTTTGAGGAGCAGGCATTTTTATCGGTGATAAAAAACGATGCACCTTTTTTATCGCTGTCAAAGTGACAAAACGTGACTGTCAAATAGACTTTTTCATATAGGAGTTAATTTATCGCGATAAAATCATTCTTTATGTCAACTGTCACTTAATATGTTACTTTGGCATTTCGTCGTTAAAGATATGTTTTTGTATTTAAATAATTTATTCGTGAAATATTCTCCGCAAATACCATTCGTGCTTGAAAATTTTACCTATAAAGTTTTTCTCGAGCGATATTGCCAACAGTAATATTACTCGTGTAAATTGGTCATTTTATTATCAAAAATTAAATCCCTCGCGCTAAAGCGCTCGTGATTTAATTAGATAATAAAGTGGCCAATTTACACTCTTAATATTACTAGGCAATATCGCTCTAGAAAAAAATTTATCGATAAAATTTTAAGCACTTATGATATTACATACGATAAAACTTTAAATTTGGTGAAATAATGAAGATACGTATTGTAATCTTCGACGTGTTCTTGTAGTGTGAGAAAGTCCAATATTTTAGTTAATAAAGGAGATAAATGGATTTTTTGAATTTGCCTTAATTTGTCTAGTCTTACAGAATAACAATAATTATTCGTGTTCCATGTTTGCCTTGCAAATATCAGCTTGGTGTTTCTCAACGACAAGCTATTATTTTTTCGTAATCTACATGAAAATATTTTTAAAATATTCAGTATGTTTTCGTCTTAATTTTCTTCTTCATCCGAAGGTGTTAAGTTAATTATCAGTAAAAATATTTTTGCACAAATGTTATTCAAGAATCGCTTTTGGAAACCAAAGTCCAGTTTCCTATCTGTCTCTGTGTCTGTTTGATGTGATGATTCCTGACAAATTTTACTTTTAGTCATATATCTCACGTTGTAGACAATCTTGATCCTGACGTTGAATAAAACAAACAAGAAATGGTGGCAAAACGCAAGAAAAAATTGTGTTTTTGAAATGGAAAACCAACTGGTTTGAAAAATTTTGTATTGCTTCTATAGGGACAGTAGCAACCTGAAATATATTCAGAATTCATAACGCCGCTAACAAATAAAGATTGAGGTTTGGAACCGTCAATCATTTTCACCTGGTGGAGACATTATCAGAAGAAAGTTTTGGTTTTTGATAGATTTCCTTACTGTATCACTGAAGGAAAAATTAACTGCCCCTCTAATATTCGTAGAACTAGCACAATTATGCGAAGTAAAGGACTGTGTTTTTAAAAACAAGTATGGGACATGATGAAACTGATGAATTTGTTAGTGTGACAATTGACAGTAAACTTTGCATTACAAAATGGATGGACAAGTGTCAGTTTCTAAGTTGCCTCTAGCCATTGGGACACGGTAACTCGATGGAACAAAATAGGAAAGAACGAATGAAATTATCTTGCGCAAAAGTTGTCCATACTTACAAAAAAAAAAATGAGATGAATCGACATGTGTGATCAAATAATAAAATACTACCGATTAATATGGCTCTTCAGATTCATTATTTGACTTCGCGATAGTAAATAGCGCGATGAAATATAATAAAATGTATAAAGTAACTTAAAAAAATCAAAATCCATTAAAATTGTCGGCTAAATCTAGGTAAATATTTCGTTTCAGGACCAAGAAACGTCGCGATGGAATAGAAGAAATTTTAATCGAAAACAAACATAAAAAGACTGCAATAAAAAAATTTATAAAGAAAAACAAAAAAGAGAAAATCTGTAGCGCCTCTGGCCTTGTAAGGACAAAATATATACCTAACTGTTTTGAAAATCAGTTTAAAAGTGCAACACTCTCATGCGAAGCCAACAATGAGGCAGTAGATCACGGAATCACTGCACAAAAATAATAGTAATAATAATAATAATAACGTAGGTAGGTAGATTGATCCCATGGATTGAGTAATTGTTCATATTGACAAGAAAAAGAATAATTCTCACAAAATTTCTTTATTAATGTGACCGGTTTCGTGAACAAATTTCCTTCACATCATCAGACACAGGAACTAAAATTAATAAAAGAAAATTAACGAGGTGACATAATGCAATAACACGAGGTGACATAATGCAATAATTAAATATTGAAATTAATTAAAACTTAAAGTAAATCACAGACAGCAACTATATTATGTATTTTTGATTATAAAAACG
Source organism: Rhagium mordax (assembly GCA_963680705.1). Taxonomy (NCBI): domain Eukaryota; kingdom Metazoa; phylum Arthropoda; class Insecta; order Coleoptera; family Cerambycidae; genus Rhagium; species Rhagium mordax. The sequence goes on from OY796660.1 coordinate 67,499,856, forward strand.
TTTAATTGCATGTCATAAAAGGACAGGACATTTTGTATTAAACAAAAGTAAATGTGAAAAATAAGCATAAATACTCAAAATAACCAGCTTTTATAAAAAAAATAAATAATTGAAATTTCTACATTTTTTTAACTTAATTTCATTTCTGACAGTTTGAACCAATTTTGTATACAAAATCCGAATATCTGATCAAAATTCAAATTCTATTTTCTGAAGCCTATATTATTGAACATAAAGTTTGAAAATTGAATTTTTCCGTCAAGATCATCTAAAAAAGTTCAATTATGTTAGTCTCCAAAATCCTTCTTACAGCCTGTTGCACAGTGGGGTGGAAAAAAAATATCGTTGAAAAATTTATTTTTATTATTATTTATTTTCAGAATTTATTGAATCATCTAATTTTTTTTTACAATAAAATTAATAATAAAATACATGTTTTACTTTTGGCAGCTGTTACGTTACTTGTTTGCTGCCACAACTAAATTTAAAAATATGCAAGTATATACTTTTTCGTATTCAGTGCCTCCAAAACCTGTAGAAACATGTTTGCTAAGTACTTTAATTTGTTAAAATAATAAAAAAATGGCAATTTTATTAAGGTTATTGAAATTTTGACAGCTGTCAAAGATCACAACTTTATTTTAATATCAATTAGTACCGAACTAGAAAGTTTTAAAACATTTTATGTATCTTCCTTCAATGGAAATCAATATTATTTTCAAGATTACCAAATATACACTTGACAGTTTTTACATTTGACAGCAATTTTTTCAACCAACATAATATTTTTTTGACATCAATTTCATATTCAGTACCTCCAAAATTAATAAAAGAATGTTTGTCACCTATGTTTGTTTGTTTAAATAATTATAAAATATGTCATTTTCATTCAATTGAAAAATTTTGACAGCTGCCATAAATGAAAACTTAATTTTATTATCTATTATTGAACTAGCAAATTTCAAAACAATTAATAGCACTTCTTCTATGGGAATTCACGTTATTTTCAAAACTAATACGAAAGGCGCACTTGAATTTTTTTTTAAATTGACAGCAGTTTGGCAGCTACCAACAAACATTATATTTTTTTCTGACAATCTTAAATTTGACAGCAGTTTTGGCAGCTACCAACAAATATAATCTTTTTTTACAGCAATTTCGATCCAATTCCTCCAAAGCCTAAAAAATTATTAACTGGCATTTTTATTGTTTCCAGAAATTTTGACAGCTGCCAAAAGTAAAAACTATATATCAATTATGGAACTAGCAAATTTAAAAAGACATTTGATTCCCCTCTATGAAAATTCACATTTTTTATAAAATTATGGAAGACAAAAGCTGCTCTCCTTTTACACAAAATCTCAAGACTATTCTCACAATTTACGTCAGTATTCAGTTACCGGTACGTTTCTTTTATTTTTCACAAATGAGTTTAAAATGAGATTATTTACCCCCACTTACCATGTCCACTGCACCAGCTCGGGAGTAAGATCACTTTAGTCACTTCAGGTCTTAGTTAAAGATTGAGGTTAATGTTTGACAATTTGTTTATTAAGTGTTAGCCAGATTAGAGAAAAATTATAAAAATAAGTCATTCGGTATATTAGTTATTACCTATTCTGTAGTTATTACTTTATTAGAGCCAAGATAATTTCCCATATTACGTTTTCCTCATTTTCTACTCACTTTGATCGCTTCTTTTATACAAGTGACAAGTGACGTAGTCAACTGGGATGAGTATCCTCACATCACATTTTTGTCACACTCAGTTGTATGCAAAAGGGAAGCGCCTAAAGCTTCATAGTTTTAAATTTGACAGCAATTTTGGCAGCTATCAACAAACATAATTTTATGAAATTAATTTCGTATTCGGTACATCCAAATCCTATAGGAAAATGTATTTTTAAGTACTAAAGTCATTTGTGGAAATAAATATTAAATCGCATTGTTATTCAGTTGATAGAAAATTTGACAGCTGTCAAAACTGAAAACGTTTTAATTTCATTAATAGAAATAGAAACATTTAATAGTATTTTAAATAACAAGTTTTGAAAATGGATCTTTTCATACGAGTGAGACAAGTCAAATTCTACGATTGGAAAAAAACAAACAATTTGATAGAAATTTTTATTTAATCCGGGAGAGTCTTGATACACAAAGTGCATTTCTCAATGTATGTATAATAACACAATATTATGCTGCTGTTAATATGTATGTAATTCCGGAGGTATGCAATAAATAGATGCAACGTGATTTTGTCGCTCGTGAATACATGTCCATGATTTCATCCCAGTGTGCTAGAAACAGCAGCGGATCGCTCAATATGTTTACAGCCCCCATAATATACCCCTGCTCTCTATATAAAATATTACTAGAAGAGCATAATATAACGACATTACCAAGGGCGCAACGGCCAGCTTCCCTGCTGAACATGACGAAGTTAATTAACTCATTGTCTGTCTCTCTTTAAACAAAAACGTATCAAGCTATGAAATTACTTATTTTCATAACAAACTCACTGAATACTTAGAAAGCATCCTGGGGGATTGTAATAATAATATGTAAAACACAGTATTCAAATTTTCAAATTTTGTTTTATGGCAGTATGGAAATTAACACGAAGCTTTGTAAACATTTACATACCCGTATACAAATTATTTAAACAATAAATTAATATGTGCAACTAGTGCATTCAATAATTAGGTAAACGTACACATAATTAGCGTAAACTGAATTTAATTCATATTGTAATTTTCGCGATAGCGTCGAATATTCAGCGATACGCGATATTACAACAAATACAACTAATGTTTATTGTACTAATTAAAACAGTTATTTAATTAGACGTGTTTATTCTCGATATGATATTGTGTTACACTGCTAAAACTATTTGAAATAATTAAAGAATCAACTGGATGTGTGCTACATAGATATAACTAAGTATTCGAATATAATGTTTTTCCATTCAATTCAATTTAAGTATTTTAATTTAAATCACATGAAATTTACAAAATATTGGGTATTTAATTGCCAATATTTTTTTATTAAGTCTACTATACATTTATTTATAAAGTAGGGATAATGATGATTAATTATTATAGATCAGGAATTTGGAAATTAATTTAATAATATATTATATCCAAAAATTTTATAATAATTAATAGTATTTAACTTTGCTGGTAAATAATGATAAATATTTCATGTAAAATAGAGGAAATATTTTATTCGGATAAAAGTTTCCCAATTATTAGAAATCTACTAGGTGATGATATCAAAATTTCAGAAGGCCTTTAATTCCAAGGTAGTTTGAAGGTTATCTTGTGCTATTTAAATGGAGCAATGTGTTTTATTCCGGCATCTGAAACAACATCAAATTCTGTACATAAATCATTAACTGACAGTAGTTGGTCTTCACTATTTCATTAAAAAAAAAAACAATTGGTTTTCAAATGACCTTAACTAGGTGGCATGTTCTGCATTTTATTTAACAAATAACATTAACATAACAAAAGATAATTCCAAATAGAATTCAACAATTGGAGGGGAACGTCATTTCAGAAATTAATTGTAACTGGTGATGACACATCGGTTCCCCACTGACAGCCAAGAATGCAAGCGGAAAAGCATGAAGTTGAAAACACACCATTCCTCCTTAGAAATAAGTTCAAATGTCAGCGGTGTACCAGTATAAGTGGTAATATTATAACGGTCTGATACTGATACGGAAGCGTAATATATAAAGCAAACCACAGGCCGCGCCACGTCATAAAAACAGTTGAAAACCCCAGTTAAGTTTGGTGCTAGTTACAGTCCTCCCTTTGATGATTATGTGGATGACAAAGTTTGTGACATGGAATATATTGTTGTTTAAAATTGATCGATGCAGCTAGTTAAAAAAATACTAGAAAATATGATCTAAATGCAGTGGTTTTTGAATTACTTAACTGATTATTATTTATTCGTTTACAATACTAAGAACCTCTATTAGTTAAGATATTAAATTTAGAATTTTCTCAGAGGCCCATGTTTAGCCTGTTCCTTTCTTTTTTCAAAAATTATTATTATCAGCCATAAATTTAAGGAATTCGAACATAATGTTATTGATAAATTAGGCACTTGGTGTTAAAGGACTAGATATATTAAAGGACTAGATATATTAAAGGACTAGATATATTAAAGCCCGATTATTAAATAAATAAAATTAAAAACTCAGATCAAACCAGGGTAAAATGAAATAATCCTCTTAATAAAACAACTAACGAGAAACTTACGTATGGTATACTCAATAGATACATACAAGTTTAAAAAAAGGATAACATGTCGGAGAACCATCTTGATAAATCAGCTGTAGAACACCTGTTGATGCGAAAGAGGTCAACGAGTCACACGTAAACAAAGGGTCAGCTACGCTAAAACAAACCGAACGTAAACAAATTAAAGGCGTAAATAAAGTAAATGCATTGTACTATGTTTCTTTAAAATAATCAATAACAGAACAGCTGTTAGTTACATGCTTTAAACAAAGTTTGAACGATTTTCAACACAACAGTTAAACAAAGATGGACTTTATTTTTGTAAATTTCTTTTAAAATTATAATTAAAAAGTGTAAGACTAACCTGTGAAACCTCCATTCTAGTCAAATGACAAGACACAATGTAAACTAGATCCTATGAAGTGTTGTGTAGAGATCTTCGAAAGGTTCAGTGATGTTTCGTCAAAGTAAACGGCAGGTCAAAAATTTATCTCACGTAATATCAACAAATGAGTATCCACATATTCCTCTTCAAATAAGGATGCTAAAAATAACATCATTTCTTAGGAAAATTATATAATAAAGTAAAAAAAAGGCAAAGACACAAACCATAATGACAGATGGGAATCAAGAAATCCTTGGTTTGGCAATTTTTATGCATGTTCTTTAGAAACGAAACAAAAGGAGAGTTGTTATTGGATAGTGAAAGAAGCAAACCCACGTCCAGATCGCTCCTGAAATAAATTCAGAAAATTATAATTTAAATTGGAAATTTATATTCCAAGGAATTTCAAATGATGAGTCAAGACCAAATACGAAAAAGTAACGGAAAAGTAGCTTCAACTTACCAGGAATAAAGGTAAAAATTATCCTAATTAATGAGCAGCCACCATTGGTCGAAATCCAAAACTGCATCCAAGGCCTATTTGGTTTAAACAAATCCAGTAAACGGTGCAAAAAATTCTGGAACAGTCATCCATCATATCTGGACCACAAGCGTCAAAAACTTAAAACAGGTCTGCCAATTCAAGTGCAATTAAAACGACTCGGTAACTCGAAAGTGCAGAGCTTACTCTGAACTGAAATTTTAAACGTTGAATTTATTTAATTTTGTTAATATCCAAGAGGGCACTGTCCTAAATCTGTCGTAGATTTAATTAGTTTTAATTAGCGCAGGGATATAGATTAAGAAACGTTATTTACTTTTGATTAGCTGATGTTTGCAATAAAGCCTTGCCTTATATTTTGAGTGCCATCTATGTTTAATCGTAAAAACCTAAGCATTTAAATTCAACTCAGTTGGATATCTAAAATACAGCAGACTCCGAGACATCTAGCTGTCAAATTGTAAAGTGATATTCATTCTGATAAAGATTTCTATAATTGGAAGTCGATAGAAATATAATAAAGTAAACTCACACGAATTTCAAATAACCTTTATTTAAAAATAGCATGACAGCAGATTTATAGGTAAGATATTTCTTCGATGGTTGAAGGGAACCCCCAAAGGCCCTGAAAGGTAAAAGAGTAATTATAGCAAATCTATAGTAAGTTTCACGTTAAATAATCATAAAATCATGCGCACTGTCGCTTATTAATGAAACATTGAAATGATTCTGCCCAGAGGCGGACTGATAGTATGCCATAAAGTCGATTATTCAAAACTATATGTATATAAGAACTTAAAAAAATATTTCTTTTGAACAAACTATTTGCAATTTCTATAGAAAATAAAATTAAATTTCTAAACTAAAAAAACTTAATTACTCATGCATTAAAATAAAAAAAATAAAATTAATCTAAACGTGCAAATCTAAATTTAAACTTACATTAAATTACAAAAATAAAAATTCAAAAATTTAAAATAATAAATAATATTATCCCTAAAAAATCCTCCTATTATAACAATATCTTAAGTAAAAGGGAACACGTTTTTTTCTTATTTGGATGGAAATGCTTAATTGCTGGTCAGCCACATTTTTTTGCCTTGCCCTATTATGTGAATTGATCATTAGTTCGTAACAAATTATTTCAAACTGACTATTTCTTAAAAAGTTACGAAGATCTGATTAGTTCCTAATTATCTGATGCCTATTAAAGGTGTCAACCCGATCACAGACTATTCATTATGCGCGTCAACAAGGTGACATGAGAAAGAGATAACTTCAGGCAGGAAACCACCTTATGACACAGTAATGTCATCGAGCTATTATCAGTAGTATTAATTTAGGAGATGGCGCGGTCTGTGTTTATTACATTGGATTAATACTTAATATCATAATTTCCCATCAGAATATACGATGCAATGGGGAACAGCATAATGCGCAAGATGAGAGAACAATGTAGTTAACAACTACATGAGTTGATAAATGGTTAATATTGCAATAATAATTTGAGACTAAGATTCAGTCTGATATTCAGTCGTACCAATAAGTTGGAAAATCAGCATATAGGCAAGTTATATGCTATGAATAAATCATGTATTCCATTATCAGATAAGTTAACTCTTCTTGATCCCCGTTTCGATCTTATGAATTATTTCACTCCAACCGACCTCACATAAGATCTACTTTTGACCCAAGGTTAAGACAAAATTCATAATATGATTTTTGGAGAATCTTTTTATTGCACCATCCAATTTGAGAACAGCTGGAAGTCGAGATTAATTTTTCTGTGTCCTGATACGGTTTTGTAGTCCATGGGTTTTCCAATTTGTCTCATATCAAATTGCTAAGTAAAAACAGTACTATATTACCACCAAATAGTGGTTGTAGAAGAGCATTTTGGTATACTACATACTATTTTCCTGTGTGGGGAAACTTCTCTCAGCGTTAGTCTTCACTTTAATGATTGCACTCTCTTCAATATCATTTTCATTGTTTGTTGATACTAAAGTTGAGTGTTAATCATAGTGTCAATAACGTTGAATTTCTTTTTGGTATCAAGATAGGAAAACTGGTAATAAATAGGGAAACGATGGTAATAATTAGATTAGAAGATTTAGTCCACTTTATTCTGTATTGTTGTGATACCGTTAAATACGTGAACAAATATAGCAAGTTTATCAAAGTTTGTAAACCATTATAAGAATCAATAGTACTTAATAAATATATACAGCGATTAACTACCATACAAAAAGAACTTATTTACGAACACGTCAATTAGCTCCCATTCCCAACATGCGTTTTATATTGTTCCACATACCACCATCTACATTTTCTGTACCTCACATTAATGTGTACTAATTAACGTGTCAGCTAGTATTTCTCGTACATCAACGCGCACAATAACTCATATGTCATTACATTGTACGTTATAGCCCATAAACCCTTACACAGCATTATACGTCACGTTATATTTTCCTTGAAATCCCTTCAAGTGGCAAGAGCTGATTCCAGCCCGATATTAAACTCAATTTCTCCAATACCTGAGGATTCTGAATGCAAACTATGTTGAAGTTGCGAATACTACGGTCCTCGAGACCTTCGATTAAATGCATTGTTAAGTCAGTGTCTGCAAACAACAAAAGAAAGGGCAAGGTGTGAGAGGTTTAAAAGTGTGGCATCAATGACGTACTTTGACGACATGGATAGGAGTTCTTATTGAAAATAAAACTAGCGATAAAAGTTAATATATTTTGCAGTTTGGTGCAACAAAATTTTTTTATTCTTGAAAGGAAGTGTGGTGTCGTCTCACGTCAAATAGGGTTACATTATTATTCTGCGATATCAACGGGGCCTTACAATTATACTGGAGTATAATGGAATCCGAATCAATGGATAATTTGTAAAAATGTGACCCTATAAACCTTTTGCGTGTAGTGTGCCATATTTTTTTAGTAAAATGAACGACGAACTAACTAATTTCACTGTGGTCATTTCATCATTAATAATTCTGCTAGACGACGAGTGTCCGAATGTCAGGAAAGCGAACCTTTTTGTAATTCAACTCTATACCAATTTCTTAGCATTCCATAAGTAGGATCTCGCAATATAATATGGCATTAGCCCACCCCTGAACCTCATCCAATGTGTACTCCAAAGTCCACAGGGACAAATATCGATGTGGGTATGTCAATTTGAAACGAAACAATTGACATCCCTTGATATATGTTTGCAACGCTATTGCAGAGCCTGAGGCTTATAGATAATGCCTTTTAGTTCATTTTAGTGTGTACTGTCACAGCATAAAGTGGGATGGATAGGTGCTTAGCTTCATTGTCATATAATAATGCTTTATTTATTAACAAATAATTAATGCTATAAAAGTACGTGTCTGAAGTCTCTTATTAAGCAATTCGTCTTGATAATAAAATTTATTGCAGGTGCATTATTTTTTTTTAACTTTATATTGATTGGTAAAATTTTTAAAACCCATGTAATCGAATTAAATATTTCCCAAATTGTAATTGAATTTAGTAAATATTCTTTTTCTATTACAAAGAAATGTGCTGTATCAATGAAGAACTCACAAACAAAAGACACACTTCTCTTTATACAAATTATTTGCCAATATTTCCCCACGACAGGCAGAACAGTTTTCAAAAACATTTAACATTGTTTAGTCCTTGTTCGTCGCATTTTCTCAACAAGTTTATATCTGGATTCCTTATTGTTTTCATTCTCAGCGTCTCCATATTTCGTTTGTCTGTGATCTCTAACAACTGGGCTTAATTAGTACTGAAAATTTTAATTAAATTCATTGTGTAATAAACACAGAAATCACAATTTAGCTAAAAGTGTTTTCATTCACAAGCGAACGACAAGGACACTTTTTATGTTAAAATTATTCACACAATTATGGAAAAATATTTATATTTAAAAAATGTGTAAGTAGAGTGTTTGCTGTTGCAAAAGTACCATGTGTACCATTAATAAGTATATAAGTAATTGAATAAATTAAATAAATTAAAACCATTCTCATTCATAGGCAAATAATTTTTCCAAAAAAATTAACGCTTTGAATTCTATAATTTAATTTAATGTTTTATTAATATATAGTTATAAATTGTAGTAGTTTTTATAGGATTCGACAATAATTGCGTTCTAAAGTGGTTTAAATAATATTTACGTCCAACAGATTTTATATTTGTATGAAGAAGTGGAGCATCACTATAAATATATCAAATTGGATATTTTTTTGTTATTATGCCTCTATAAAACCTAAATAAAGTTATTTATAAACATAAACACATTATAAGGTATTATTCGTATTATTCTGCTTAAGGAAATCAGTTTTCCGTTTGCAATTTTTAAAACAATTGGGGCATTAGGACATTATTCTTTTCAAGTCCCTACCATATTTAAGAATGCTATAGTTGATAAATATCGTTTTCAATATTATCACAGTAACTACTGTTGCAAGTGCAATTCATGAGAAAATATGGTGTAAACTACCTGATAGAAAAAATATATTTGCATTTCAGCATTAGTTACACTGTTTAGCGACATTAACGTGACGTGAAATATAGTGCTTGTTGTGAAAAGTTTAGTGGCATTTTCTGCGTGCGTGCATTAATTATAACGAGATTTAGGTGAACTAATAAGCTGCTCTAGTATACAAAAGATCGTTATATAATACCTTGTTTATTATTATTTATGAGCTTAGCTAGTTATGCATTTATATTGTAAAGCAACCGGAGGTGGGTTTTGGTACCCACATAAATTTGCTCAGTATAATTGGCAGGAAAAAAAAAAGAATCTTAACAAGAATTTCTGCCCAAAATCAGTTTGTGTAAAATGATTTGATAATGGACCATTTGATGTGGTTTTTTATGATAAAATTATGCCACAAATTACTAATTTAATTAATAATTGTTTGTGAGAACTATTTATGATAACTGTATAGAAATCTATTTTAGATTAATTGGTTTTATCAGCACATAAGTAATGAGTTAAAATTGAATCAATTTTTGTGAATATTTTATTGAAAATTTTATTTTTCTTGATTCTATTAGTGTCTTTGATACCTGAATATTACCTCACGGTTTCTCTTCAAAATTTTGAGTTTTTATCGAATTAACAGGTTTTGAATTAACATGCAAGTTTTTAAACTGGTTGAATATTTTTTAGATAAATTAACTGTTTTTGGATAGGTATCTCAAGAAATGTGGTAATAAATCCCAAAAAAGAAAAGGAAGAGAAATAATTCAAGTTCTTTCGAATTACTATCACATTCTTAGTTTATGATTAGTGGATCAATGTTTGACTTTCCTGTGACCTTTAGATGTCAAATTTAAAAACGTTCAAGGTCATATCCATATCCATATCCGCTCGTTTCACTTCTCGGGTCAAAAGTATGGTGAAACATTTAAAAAAATTTACCTGACCTTGAAATATCCTTCAAGGTCCAAGTTTATCATCAAATAGCCAAGGAAAAATTTTAACAACCTACTTAGCTACTTGGCATTTTTTCTAGGACTCAAGTTTATACAGTTATTCTTCTGTTTGGGTAGTTTTATAAAATCCTTTGTATATAAAATATTTTAGGGTGTAGGTACTCAAATTCGATGATAGAATGCTTTTCAGGAATATTCCTTAATGCTCATACAATATGCAGGAAACTGGTAAACACAAACTACTGACCCAACGAAGAAACCAACCAGTCTCATACCTACATCTTGTCTTATTATTATTTTCAAGGGCTAAGGCTACGTCAATTAGATTATCTGTCGACAAAAATATGCTCACAGCACCAGATGTTAAGAACTGAACAAAAATCTGAACTGAACACGGTAAGTGTGGTCGGACTTATCTTTAGATTTGAACTGTGTTGGTAAGTATTAAGCAAGGAAGGAGCGTTAAGATTCCTAAATTTTCAATATTGTGCTCAGTTTATTCTATGCTGAAGATCACGTTGCCATTTAACCAAATGTAGGTACCTTAGTACATAGAAAATGGCTTGCATATCCAAAACGTCAAAATGAGGAATATGTGGCAAAAAATCGAAGGCATTGATAATGAATAATGTCATAAAGTTTTTGACTGAAGCTTTTTCCTTTTTTTAAACTAAAGCTGCAACAATTTTTGCTCTTGTTGATGCATGTTGGCTTATGACCTCGTATGTTGAAAGTTAACGATACATGACATGACATAAGTCCAAAAACGTCTTTACTGTCATATCAGAAAAGTAAAATGCTAACGACGTTACGTTATATCGAAAATATTTGAGTTTGAGTATTGTTTACGAAGGATATCTGTAACTTCACTTGCCAACAGTGGAGCTGATATCCAAATATCGAAAAGATATGGAGGATGGCGTTCAAGCACAGTTCCGAAGGGATCTGTTGAGTGTATTAAGAATAAAGTAATGACTTGAACAAAAATGTTGAATCCTTAAAAAAATTTCTATTGTAGTTTGCTGTGTCTAGTCAACAGCAACAACAGTGGGTGCTTGCTTGTCAGTTACTGATCTCCAGTCATGTATTATCTTCTAGCACAATACACAATAATATCATTAATTACACATTTCAAGTTCATATTAGAAGATGAATAAATAAAGGTTGGTTGTTGCCAAGTCGTAGAAAAGTTCTTCTATGAAGAAAGTATTTGTTTGGTAATGAAACTTGGTATAACCTCCAACCTGTTTATTCCCCCTGGAAGTTGACAGGTACTCCTGAATACGATAAGGACCGTATTCTGAGACGTCACACCACACACTTGATTTAAAGAAGTTTAAATATGGCACAAGGCACTGTCAAGCCAATATAAGGGAAATATAACTGATTATTCCCACCAGCGAATGAGGAAAATGAGATTAATGTTAATTTAGCTGAGAAACCAAACCATTTACTTTTTTCGGAAATGAGCGAATATGAATATCGTCTCTTGTCGTCGTGGTGATCAGGAACCGAGGCAGAACTTTGCTACACCAAGTATATGCGCGACAACGAGGCATTTGGTTAAAATGTATCAATTACATGTACTATTATAATGGTGCCACTTGTAATGGTCTGTACTTACGTAAACTTTTTAGACGGAAAACTCGGGCGCCAGTTCTTTAATTTTTAAGTGCAAAGAATAGCACTTTTTTGGCTCTCCTATTGGGAGAACAACCCGGTATAGCGAAACAGTTGAAGATACGGAATGTCCGGGGTTCGTAAGCTGGATATCTGTCTAATGGACTTTGACCACTGCTCAAACGGGTTAATCAGAAATAATTGACAGAAATAATAACTCGTGAATTTTACCTCTTTAAACCAACGTATTTATTTAGCAACATTAATGAACAAATCAATTAACTCTAATATCTCAGCGACTGTATAGTCGAGTATGTACAAATGTTAAAACAATAAGAGACAAGTAAGCTGGCAACCAAGAATCTTTACGCGTGTATACGATTTTATTTCGGAATTTTGGATAACCGGGCTTGAAATTATTGCGTATGGCAAGCAAACGGAAATTTCCAACAGGATGTATTATGAACGGCGGGCAATCGGTTAGCTATAGATATTTTAGTGTATACTGGATGTTTTAACATACGGCGAACTACTGCCACCAACGTAGAGCTATTTATCAATGACTATTTTGATTAAAGGTAGGTTTTCTGGTAACCTTTATGCAGGGAGACTTTATAGATGGCCCAAGTGAACAGATCTAACCAGCCGATGCATATATTATAAAACAAAAGACCAACGGATGTATTACTAATTAGCTCTAGTTTGATTTGGTGATAACTAAAACAGGACTTACTAAAAAGCGGCGGCAGGGTGTACCCAAGTGACGGTAATATTTAAAGCAAAAATGAACATTCCTTGATTGTAAAAAATCACTTCGTTACAGTACTGGTAACAATAACAAAAAATAATAATACTAAGCATGATAATAAAATAAAATAAACAATATACAGAGTGTCACTGGATTCTGAACATTGTTGCTGAGTGAAAAAGTGGCACTTTTCTTCACTGTTATAAATGTGTCTCATATTGGTTGTCTTTTTGGTGCTGGTTAGACATAGTGGTGTTTCTCTTTTGGACTGTTTGGTTACTCCCTCCAAAACAGTAAGTTAATAGTCATTACAGTTATGAAATTTCTATAAGTATACTTCCGATTTATCTAAACAACAAGCCCACCAATTTTGTATCTCTATCTGTCTATACCTAGGTATTTTCAATAAAAAAAACCTCTCACATCAAGTAGGTAAGAGACGCACCGACCGTGATGGCCTAAATAGGGGTCGTAACTATATATTAACGAGATTTAAGACAATGCACTCTCGAATAGTTGCCCCTTGATCATCTGTTGCCACTATGTTGTAACGTCTGTTACTAGTGTTATGTTTCTCGGTGGTTAAATATTTCGAGCTCTTCTGAACTTATTTCATAATGAGCGTTGTAGCGTAATAAATTGAGAAACAAGTCACATGCTATCGCAACAGTACAGGTTCACAGTTAGTTCTTATTACAGCCATCAGCCAAATCAGGACCATAAACATAAAAATAAACTCCCACAAAATAATTTCTTAATAAAAGTTTTTTTAAATTTCTTCTTAGTATTTTTGATTTTTTAGAATGCCTCTGCTTATCTTTTGAAGAGTTTACTGATATCTACACTATGTTTAATTGATATTGTTCTTAAACAAAATCTTCCACAAGGTAGACAATTTTTGGCATTGTTTGTCACACTATAGTATTTTATCTTTCATTTCACTTTTAAATTTTCCTGGCGATAAAACTGAAAAGGCTGTATTGGAATCGCTTTAATATCGAAGCCTTCAGTCACTCATTCCTTTCCTTAGAAACTCGCCTAAAAGTCGAACGGGAACAACAACTACTAGAAATAGAAAGTTTGTTTATAAAAATTGTTTTAACAATTTATTGCGAAGTTCTAGACTCATGTAAACTATAATAATAGCAAATATATAAAGACAAAATTTTATTTTAACTATTTTACAAGTGCATTAGAAACTAATTTTGTATGGAACACGAAATAAAAGTGCCTTTTTATCACGTGGCGTGTTGGCAATCTTCAGGGCTAGTGATAAAAAGTCACTTTTACTTCTTGTTGCTACATTACTAGATTTAATTTTTTTGTTCTCTACTTCTACTATTAAGAGCAATCACTTGGAGGATGATCCTATTGACGATTCTTTTGGACAATCCTAACTTTGTTGTAGGGTAGAAATCCGAGTCCTTACGTGTAGACACTAGTAGGCAATGGCTTTGCAACTCTCTAGAAATGTGGTTTCACGGGCAGGTGACCACATTGAATTAAACTCGATTTGGATTTGCACTCCGTTTGAATGGAAACTTCTAATATGATTATATTATTCCAATTGCTCAATCAATTTTAACCCAACCCTTGAATAACTTTATGCATTTTTTTTGCAGAAGCTATTTTAATATGGTTATTTATAATATTTAATTCATTTTGCTTCTGCTAATGCATTTGGTGGATTATGTTCCTCACAAGCTGCTAGGAGTATTAATTGAAATTATTTATTTGGTAACACCGACCGTCAGACACACAGTCAATATTGATTTTTTCATTAGTTTGATGGAATTGAAATATTAGAAAGTAGTAACGTAACCCTTCCTTTTATTGACACAGGAAACACTGCAATTGTATTCGATCACACCCTCTAATATTTATTATATTATGACACGGGAAAATAAAACTATGGCGATGGGGTGCTAGTTTATGGCGATCGGGGTTGTTAGACTCGAACTTAGCTGCGAAAGGGCGTGTACAACCTACACATAAAAGTGACAGGGGTGTACTCGTTTAAGATACATAGAACAAAAAACTGAACCAAGTTCAAAAGATATCCGAAAATTTTTTTGTGGAAAACTGAGTTGTGTCTTCTCCATTGGTTAAATGTGGAAACAAGCTGTAAAGGTGATGACTCGGTCATTTTTTCACCACTAGATCCATTATTTCTCCAGTCATATTATATGAATCTGCTAGCTCATTATGGTAAAATTAGAAACAAGCATTTGAAAGTTTTGTGTAAAACACTTTCTTAATTAATTGACTGCTGCTTTAGATACCGTCTTTGCTTTTTTCCATCTTTTCCTAGGCTTATTGCGATCTCTCCCTACAAAATTACTCGACCCATTCCAGC
Organism: Rhagium mordax; assembly: GCA_963680705.1. Classification (NCBI taxonomy): domain Eukaryota; kingdom Metazoa; phylum Arthropoda; class Insecta; order Coleoptera; family Cerambycidae; genus Rhagium; species Rhagium mordax. Next base: position 67,515,170 of record OY796660.1, read on the forward strand.
ACCACTGATCAATTAATACGGATCCAGATTGGTTGCGTTTCTGTTTGGGTTTGCTGTAAATATTGTATCTATTGAGAACTGAAGCTTTCAGTATTCCTCCAATAATTGGTGTTTGTATTTGACTCAGCTCTATGTATAATGTGAATTATCAATCACCACAGGTTTTGAACCAAGAAATATCTTGGCCAACCTTTATCTAGCACTTTCCTCAGCCTTTTCATTGCCCGATATCCCAGAATGGCCTGGTACCCAAATTAGTTCTATTCTGTTCAGTTCTCCAAAGCTTCTGAGTCTCTTGTGGCATTTCCATACCAGCTTGACACCTTATTGAAGGTTAATTCCTTTAATTCCGCCCAACTATCCGACCGCATAGTGATCAGTAGTCCAGCAAACCCTTTCCTTATATTCTTACATATACATTAAAGTATAGTAAACATTTCTATCTGGAACACAGTGGAGTAATGTCCCAGAAGCGATTATACCCTTTTCTCTTGGTCTTTTCCTATGCATCCGTGCTCCTGCTCCTTTTTTGTCCTAGAACCATTTACTGACATAGTGATTTCCGTTATGTGTCAGAAAATTCCATTAGCCCCCCTCTCTTTGTCCAATAATTGTTGTCATGTAGTATGACCTCATTTAGTAAGAAGTCGTTTACAATTATTCACTATCCTTATGTATCCCATTTTGACTTCCCCCTGGATTCCATTATACTGAGTGGAAGAAGGTCTAATAGGATCTCCATAGTCGCTGTGGGAGTGTTTTTCGTAGCACCTGTGGACAAGACAGTATCTGTACGTCTTTGCTTTTTCTTAATAGTTATTTGTGTTATCTTAGTCTATGAAACTAAGGCAGCATATGTGATGGCAGGTCTAAGCTCCCATGTTTGGGCATATAATCGTCTGAATGTTGCTACCGATCTTCGTATTATTTTATTTAAATGTTCGTTCCAAGTTAATCCGAAATTCGTAACAACCCCTAGATACTTATTCACTCTTGACGTCTGTATTAGAGACCTCAACCCCTTCAAGTTTCATATTCAGTAAATATAACTGTGGTTTTAGATGGGCTCACTATTAACTCTTTTTCATCAGTCTCTTTTTCTATCACATACAGACCTCTTTGTAAATGATCCCTGGCTATGTTTATGCTTGATTTCTCATGTTTTTCTTTTATGAAATCTACATAATTAATTGCACAACTGCTGTTGGAATCGCCTCTAATGTTCTCCCTTTTCAGTAGGTATTAAATTTTTTTGATCTTCTTTAATTCTTAATTCTGTCAATCTCTTGTTAGTAGTGTAGATTAGTATAATGATTTTATCAAAAAATCTTGTGGAATGGAAGCATATTCAGCTAATTTTTCAATCCAATCTCATCTCTTGCTCCTTAGAACTTTAATTTATCTCCAGTTGTCCAGCTCTGATAAAATAACGAAATTTTTCTTTATAAAATTCAAGAATGTGCGCCTTAGCTGGAACTGTAAAGCCACCTCTGCCACAAGCAGGGTATATTTCAAGCAGTGGTTGTAAAATACAGAAAACAAAATAAACGCACACCGTATTATGCCGTAATATATTGTATTTTATGCCTCTAGACCTTTTTTATAGAAGACAAAATAGAATTGTTTGTAATTGTAAGTCTCTCTGCTTTATGTGCCCCCATAAAAAATGTTGAAACAAAATATATATAGGTCGGTCCATAATACTAAAAGTGAGGATAGAGCACTCCGTGCAGCTATTAAAAGCAGAAATGCCATACTACTGTGCTACTAAAACAGAAGGTCACTTTATATATTATTCTTTTGCCGTCAACAGAATTCAATATACTACGTACTACAAGACAAAAAAACGTATAGATAAATTTATAGACCCATAATTTATTGTATAAGACAGAGAATAGGAAGACTGGGAGTTAAAAAACTTTCCATCCCCTCTACTAATTAAAACCTTCGACAAACTTGTCTATGTTTTCCATCTTGATAAGTTACTATGGATTTTTCTCACTGCTGTCCTCATTAATTAATTTTTGCACTACCGTGGATATAAAACTGATCAATTACTGGCCTTTGCAGTTTAATGTTAATTTAACTAATTACTGTCTTAAATCGACTTGATCTATACAAGCGCCTCAGCATCTATTTTTATCATCAGCTGAACTTTACTTAACATATTAATGAAAATATTGTTCTAGCCACTTATGAAAGTCTGTGGTTCCTAATTAGAAATTCGAAAGGCTTGGATATCATCCAGTTGTTGAATTTGATCTATAATGAATTTGTCAAATCTAAGCTCAAATTCGCTTCGCCTATTTGGATCTCGGCTATATTGCAGTAATATCGAGAATATTCAATGTCGTTACCTAAAATTAGTTTTATATGAAATTGATAATGTATATTGTTATTAGGTTCAAACATGAAAAGTTATTGCTAAATTGATTTTCCTTTTTTAGTTTCCGAAGCTTTGTTCATTACTGTTATATCCATGATTCAGTGTACTGCTCTAGTATTCTTTCATGAATCTGTTTTTAAAAATGCAATCAAAGTACATTTTTTGCTATATCTACTATTGAAATTTATATTAAATATTCCTTTGTGTTCTTATATGACTATACTCCATTCTGCCAATATATGGAAACGTTAATATCTAAAATATCATCTTTCAGAAACCATTCAAATATATACAAGAAAGGAGATTCCTTGACAACATTTAAAATCGTAAATGTGTTTTTTTTTAGAGACAAAATGGATATTCTTTTTTACTAAATTGTTCGGCAAGTGCCATAAGATTCAGTTGGCTTAATCTCAAAGTACATACGTTCTCGCCTTATTTTGAGATGAAGCGTTCTATATTATCTTCCCCTTTTTAGTAACTTGTTTGCGTTGATAGATTTTAATTACTGAGCAATTGGCACGCTATTAATGATTTAGGGTTTTTAACGCTAATGTTGTCGAATTTACGAAATCATTTCACACACACGATTAAATTTTATCGAAAGAGCAGAGAGACAATATTTTGCCTTTCATACAGTTTAGTTTCTTTAAGCCTTTTTTTCAATTTTCTATTATGACAACTAATGTATACATAACAATCCACACAGTTAAAGATCTTTGTTTAGATATACCTGTGCCATGCATCAATATTAAAATTAAAACGATATATTCTTCGTGCTTTTAGCTACTAAACAAGCAAATAATACACCCACGTATGTGGATAAGCATATCTGATCCATATAAATATAACATGATTACACCTAATACAGTTTCAAATTTTAATGTTTTTAGTTTGCATGTGACATTGTATTTTATTTAGTAGAGGAAGCATTAAAGTTTGAGCAACGAACATTTCATTGTGAACATTCTTTATTGTGATAATAAAGTAAATGGCATGGTAATGATTATCTACTTTGCCTTTTACATACTAAACTAATATAGATTTAATCACATTTTACGCACATTATCGTATACCGAGAGGTCAACGAAAACACGGTCAAGAGTGTCCATAAATCGGAAAGTTGATCAGATTTTTATTACTCTTATTTCACTGTTGTGTCAAATACAGATGTAAAATTCGGTTGGGAAAGAAATTCGAACATAAATTTTGATTAAGTCAAAACTCTGTTTTTATTAAATATTGCAAGGATTGCTAGAAATATTTCCCTTCTGCAGAAAAAGTAGTATTTTTGTTGCTTCAAGCTTCCACACCTGTTGTGCAATACAGTTGGGGGAATTATTTGGAATTTCTTCAGAAACCGCATCTCATAAATCTTCAAGATGTTAATTATTGTTTGGGTAAATCCGGTTTGTCAAGTGAGGAAACAGGAAGAGATCAGAAACAGCAAATTCAGAAGAATGAGTTGGTTCATAAGTTCTGATCCATTTGACTGTCGATGAATATATAAATTTGTATTAACGTCTTCATCAAAAAAGAAAAAGTGAAATGAATTTGGTTCCGTGAAATTGTCATGCAGGAGTGTCTTAATCTATTCATGAGGGTTTTCCGCTGACGAAATTGGTTATATTCTATTTACACAACCAAGAGTCCTGATCCCAAGTGTTGGTGTAAAAATCGATATTCAGAATATCATCATGGCTTAAATTGTTAGGAAACTATTCACAAAAATTTATTTAAAAATGATTTTTTTTGGGGACAAAATGCAAACCCTCTTTTAAAATCGTTTGCAGGTGGCATAATTTGTTGGCATGCACTGCTTGTTTATTTGGTTTGACTTGGCTTAGTTAGAGATCTGGATCATCTACAAGAAGTTTTGATCATGATATCGCGAGTATGTGGTAAAGGGTTGAAATACGAAATAGACCAGTAGCAATTTCGAATCGGATAGGTATGTGCTGTCTAATGAAGCTCATTGTATAGGCCAATTTGTAGGTCGGCCTAAAGAATTAGAAATATGTTAGATATTTCAGATATAGAGCGTCAGACTTTTAGTTAGACTCCAGGTTTCTCTCCCAATGTATATTATGAATAATTGATAAATAATTTGAATTACACCTGCAAATAAATAGTCTCATCAGAACCCCCATGATAACAAGAATTCATAAACCCACGCAATTCCTAAATTCCTTAACTAGAGAACGTTACATAAAATCAGAACTTGTGGCACTGACATTAATTTTGGCATATTGCAGTACATTTGCTAATAACTCGGAGGCATTCAATACAATGGCTCGTATTGCATAACAGACAGCATAATAAGGAGTTGATTAGGGTAATATTGATTACTCTAATTAATTGGCGATTTCACTATATATGTATGTAACAGTGAATTGTGAATATCGTCGATATGGTATTAAAGGAATATGTGTGAGACATTAACATACATTCAATAATGATCTGTAATATGGGTATTGGACATAATAGTTTTGTAACAATATTTTTTCCATTTCACGCATATTTAAACAATTTAGCAATCCAGAAATTATTTAAAACCTCTACAATGTCTGTGTTCGACGCCATTTTGGAAGATGTACACTGAAATAATAGTTTTGTGGATATACCATTGCAAAATGGGTGATTATAAATATTAAATTTTTTGTAGGTTAGATTCTAAGTTAAACTTTGCCGAGCTATAGCTGTGAGAAGAAGCAGTCAATTTCCTTATAATTGTTTGTATCTTATTGGCGATATCATTATCATTGGCAATGGAAACAAATGGTGGATCATTTGGTTCCAATTTTCCTACAATCCATCGTTTTGTACATATTGTATAGGTTTGAGGAGTATTTGCGAAGTTAAATCTTAGATGGTTATAGGAAGCAGACCACTCTTCATTCTTCTCAACCTCAGTCTTGGAAACTCTCTGTTTCCATACCAAGTTTGATTTTTTGATGTTCTTAGAAAATGCTGATGTACAGTTGGAGGGGAAATAGAGAGCGTAGTTGAAACTATTTTTCAACAAAGACTGGGAATAATTCAAATTTCAAATTGTCGAGAGAGTTTTCGGCTATTTTACTTTCGTTAAGAGTTGTTGTCTTGATGGAAAGTCGTATGATGCAGGTCCAAGATCTTTGGAATTTACAATTAAAAGAGATTTTCTAAGCTACCTTTTCATCAAGCTGTATCTGAGTACCGAAAGTCATCAGCTATTGTCCTCAAATAATTTCACCTACCATATACTTACAGTTATTTAATTTGATCGTTTATTTTTTATGCATCCTATATATCAGTACATAATTAATAAGAAACAGTAAAAAATTTGTACTGATCCAGAACTTGAAACGACTTTCATACTCGCAACGTACGGCTCCATCTGCTTTAGGATTAGTTTCGTAACTCAGACGGTCACAGTGGAATTCAGCGCGGATTTAATATGGGCCTTATTGTAACTTAACTTTTGAGAAGTTACAGCATGTACGGACGCAGCTGTGGTTGCGTTTTTGTATTGTAATAATAATAGATATAAAATCTGCTACGCTCTCCTAATAATAAAAATAAATATGAAACCGCAAATTGAAAACTTTCAAATTTAAGATGCAGAGAAATTTTATTATTGAGAATGATCCGAAACTGAATTTGGAACTCATGATATACACTTCTATCAGCAATATATTTCTTTCCTACAAAGGATTGGGACACTGACGTAGTCGGTACCTTATATGATGATATTGGTATATAAATAGATCAACAGACATGTTATATAGTACCTTTTTTGATTCCGTAACGTCGAACATATGAAACTTTGTTATTGTCTTCATATCGAGTTATTACAATCACAATAATTCCTTCAATATAATTTTATTATACAGGGTGTTCTGAAAAACACTGACAAAAATTCAGGAGCTGATAGAATTTCAAAAAATATTACAATTTGTTCCTATGAACCATGGGCGTATCTCTTTCCGTTTTCAAGATACAGGGCGTTAAAAAAAAAATTTTTAAATCTAGTTTCGATCCTATCTTCCACAAAATTCGACCAAATGAGCTGAAATTTTACTGTGTGGGGTTTCTGGGGATGCTAAATCTCTGGTGTTATTAATTTTTGGCTATATCATACAGGGCGTTCAGTACAGTACTCCGTGGGAACATTTTAGGTCCTAACTTTTTTGAGATTAATCTTTTTGCTCCTTTTGTCACTTGCTCTTATGGCAAATTTTATTCTAAACAAAAAAGGTGCTCTTGTAAGAAGTGCTAAAATTTGCCCGTTTTCGAGAAAAACCGGGTATAGTGCACCAAAGTCAAGCAGCTGGTATCCCAAATTATTGGGTTTTTTATTTCAAGTAGGCTTTGGCACCTAGTTTTTTTTTTTTTTAAGTAATAGTTAAGTAGTTTATTTCTGGAAAAGTTTAACACATACTGAATACAATTGAAAAAAAGAATAACTAATTATTACTAACAGAAAATTAAAATTTAAGAAAAATTATTTTTTACTACTTTTTGTCATTACCATTCAAATAATAACTTTGATTTTGAGTTTTATTAATGAAACTAATAGTAATAATAACTAGGCAAAGCCTACTTGAAATAAAAACCAACAATTTGGGCTACCAGCTGCTTGACTTTGGTGCACTATACCCGGTTTTTCTCGAAAACGGGCAAATTTTAGCACTTCTTACAAGAGCCCATTTTTTGTTTAGAATAAAATTTGCCATAAGAGCAAGTGACAAAAGGGGAAAAAGATTAATCTCAAAAAAGTTAGGACCTAAAATGTTCCCACGGAGTACTGTACTGAACGCCCTGTATGATATAGCCAAAAATTAATCATATCAGAGCATTTAGCATCCCCAGAAACCCCACACAGCAAAATTTCAGCTCATTTGGTCGAATTTTGTGGAAGATAGGACCGAAACTAGATTTAAAAAAATTTTTTTTAACGCCCTGTATCTTGAAAACGGAAAGAGATACGCCCATGGTTCATGGGAACAAATTGTAATATTTTTTGAAATTCTATCAGCTCCTGAATTTTTGCTAGTGTTTTTCAGAACACCCTGTATACAGATCAGAAAAACTTAATTGCAGTCACCTAAAATCCATGTCCATTCTTTGATTCTAAAACGTTCGCAAAGCTGGTAGTTTTTGGAATAGTTTCCAGGTTCTCTTTGGCGTTGGTTATTTTGAATCCTGATGTTTCTTCTTCTAGAGAGAAGTGTTGGCCCGAACTCCTCGATTTATGTTTAGCAGGAGGCGTGGATTCGTTAATTCGTTCATCTTCAAAGTTTCAAAGTGAATACTAGACTCTAAAAATACCACGTCCACTGTCAAGCGCATAAATAGAGCTCACTGCGTTTCAGAAGAAGAACACGAAGATGGTCAAAACCTTAAGACTTGAAAATATTCATAACTGAAGAGAACTCAAAACTTTTCTACAAATGTGTCTTGAATTGGTTATATTCTTACCATAGTATGTCATACGAATAATAATGCAACCAATCAAGAACATATAAATTCCGACCTTGATTCATAGCAAACTGTGATATGATTTTTTGACCCCTCTATGTAGGTAAACGAATAGAATTATAAAAAGAATAATAAAAACAAATGCTTCATTAATGCGATTATCTCATTGCATAAATTTTGTTTCTAATTTTTAATTACAGCACCGTCAAAAAGCTATCCATTCCCAATTTTTACTCCGTTCAGCTTGAATTGCGGAAATGATTTTAAAATAAATGAGCAGTGTCGGATGAATGAAGTAAGTAATGGAATTCAATATCAATTATGTCTAATTTAGTATGACAGGAAAGTGAAGAGGAGTATAAAGAAATGAATCACAAATAAAATAACATTGGCTACAGTATTTCAACAATTCTGTGTTCTTCATCGGCTTTGCTGGTGAACAGTAAGCAGCTTATCTTAGGCGGCGCAGGGAAGTGCAGTGAACGGTTCCGTTGCCTTGGACTCAAATCCGACATCGGCAAGGATTATTAGTCGCCTGTTCTTGTTCCGTAATCTGAGAACAATGATCTCATTCTCCTTTTCCCATCTCAGCCATCTTTGCTCGTTAGTCTTATTAAATTCAAACGATATTTTAAATCACTCACCTGAGATACGGCTGAAGGTTAATGTCGTTTTAAGCTCGTAATAGACGTTTTGACGGTAACGATCTTATTATATGCCGTAATTTTATTGTTTGTTTAATAATGTCTTAATAATAATGATAAAAGGCGCACTTCTGTAGATGGTAAATCTGTATAGTCATAATGAAGATTCTTTTTTATGAAAAAGAAGTTGACATAAGTTAACAATTGTGGTGGAAGTGTTTGTTGCCGTAATTGACTTTTTAACATCAATGGATTTTCTATTTAGACAGTTTAGACTAGTTTTTGAAAATTCGAAGAAGTTACCAGAGGCAACCAAATCAGCTAGTTAGAAGTGTTATAAATAAACCATAAAAATTAAATGTAGTCAAGCCAATATTAACGAGACAATAATTTTGGTTATTCATAATAATTTGGTTGATGCAATTTAGATTTGTACTAAATTTTATAGGTATCAATCTCGTCATATGTTTGCCATATTGCTTGATTATAATCCACTAGTGCATATTATATATCCAAGTTTCACATTTCAGGAGTTTGTTTTTCATAATAACTGAGTTATTCCGTAGGCAAAATTTTTATTGCCAACTCGTATAAAAATAAAATTTATCGATTGACTGCATTAACGTTAATCGCCCATGTAAAAATATTTTTTTACGTAGTACACTTATCTGCAAATAGCACAATTTTATTTATATGGTTATTGATTGAAAATAGCAATATTATCATTGCTACTTTCCACGCTCTCGGTATACGGTTATTACGGTTTGAAAATAATATAAATCGACTAGGCTGAGGCGCATTTTAGATTTTTCATTAAAAACTTTCCTAATACTTGAGCAAATCCACTTAATGGAACGTGCAATATACTTTTTAATAAACGTAACACAATGACACTCAAAACTTTATTTCCGCAATATAAAACCGATTTGTTGCCTTCATCTTAAAAACCGCTATAACATTTAAAGTTTGTAAGGAGGAGAAAAAATAAATTGCGATTTCGAATATAGGTTTTGAAACGACCTTAGGTGTCTCCTGTGTGTCGTTGTGAACTAAACAGTAGTCCTTTTTTATAATTCCGACGGCAGATGTTTTTATTACGTCATTGGCGTCATACATGAGGGAGCTTCGCTCATACCGTGTTGGCAAAGTGCGGATCTGCTCGGGCTAATAACTCTAATCAAACTAGTTATTCTCCAATTGTGTTTAATTGGTATATTGTGTCAGACAATGTCTTCAAAACGAATTCCCGACATGCCACCGCCGTCTGTCTGACTCTCTACGTGCAGCTCGTGCTTATTGCATGAACAGCTACCCCCAGCGAGAATATCTATAATTAATTATACCCTATCTACATGCAAATATCTCTTTTGCCGCTGTTAACAAATTTTAATTTATATTTTATATCCACTCTACCTCGAGTAGAGTCTCTATATTTAATTAATGTGTAATTATTCCTTTGATGACCTGTTTCATAACGGAAAATTTAGATGGTGGATGCGATAAAAAACTAAAATGTATTTACAGTATCAACATTGTTCATTATTCATAGATACGTCTCTTGCAGCAAACATAATTGTAACCGCTTGTTTTAAAACGAAAATATCTTATGATGTATTTATTTACAAAGGCAAATAAAACTGCAAAAAGGAAACTACATAATGTAGAAAATAAAGTACAATACAACAGCGTATAATAATAGAGCTGATTGAATTTTGCAAATAAACATAGACGACCCATTTCTACTTGCTCGAAGCCTGTCTTGAGTACATAAATTATGTAAATGCAAAATTACAGAAGAAGCAGAAAACTATTTTATATAAATCAATAAGGGATTTATTCTGTATTAAACTACCCTTTAAGGCACTGTTTCATAAATATAGAAATAAATAAGGCACAGTTGTCAGAGACGAACAAGGAGCTCAAAATTTGAGTATTGAAAATTTAAGTAATGAAAATTTGAGTATTGATAAAGGCATTACAAGAAGATAGAAAATAGTTTGCAGGTGTCAAGTAATAGCTACCCAATTTGCAATTTAACCAGAAAATACATATTTTTGCATTTCTCAGAAAATACAAAAATTGGTTCACGTCACTTACTTAGTAATTTTTAGGTAACTAACGTTTCTTTATATCTGTGTGTCCACTCAATCAAGTGGGTTTCCTGCAAAAAATCAAATTTATGAAAAAAATTGTTTAAATTTTTCATAAAATCATGCCAAGACCTTAAAACTTATTCATCTTCTGTACTGCCTCCAATTTTTTGTAACGATTCATGGTCGTCATTATTAACATAGTCACTACTTTCGTCATCTACAATAACTAAAACAAACAATTCGCCCCGACAAAATCCATAAACTGACGAGTAATTCGCATTCGACAATTAAACTACGTTTGATTACTGCTCTTTTGTTCCCTGTAAGCCAAAATAGGTTTTTGTTTTCATACATTTCAAAATTATCACCTATTTAAAAGAAATAAGGTTGAGAAATGTAACGCTTTAAATATAAGGTAAAAAATTACAATTCTACCTGTTTTTGTAATGATTCTTATTCGTTGTAAAATTTGCAATACACTGATATGTCACACAATGACATTTCATTTCAAAATGGCCAAAAATTTAATTTTCTCAAAAATATTAAAATGTCAATTAAAAGATATTTGACAAATAATGTTTTCCAAAAGTTGGCCGTGTACTCAGGAGTAATGAATTTGACATGTTTAATTTTTAATTTTCACCAAAATTTCGTTTTGGCGGAAACGTATTAGAAAAATAAAATAAATATTAGGAGAAATTTTCATTTTTTTTTTATATGTTGTGAATAATTCGGTACGTTAATGGCATTAAATCAAAGAGAAGAAACAAGCAATTGCAAAATTTAAAAAAAATTAGGTAGGGGTATTTAAAAAACATAATTTTGGGTATTTAAAAATTGCAGGAAAATGTTTATCTCATTTTTCTAATATATTTCTGCCAAACCGAAATTTGTGTACAAATAAAAAACTAAACATGTCAAATTCGTTACTCTTTTGATTTCATGGCCAACTTTAGAACGAATTAAATGTCAATATCTTTTAATTGACATTTTAATATTTTTAAAAAATTTTAATTTTTCTGCCATTTTCAAATAAATTATCATTGTGTGACATATCAATGTATTGCAAATTTTATAATGAATAAGATACATTACAAAAACAGGGAGTTGTATTTAAAATTAGAAAGTTGATATCACTTCCCTGTAAATCGGAAGTAAGAAATAAGGCCACCAAGTGTCAAAAGTTGCACATTTAGATGTTATGCTTCACCTGTAAATTTCAAATTAATCGGTTTAATAATATAAAGAAGTTATAGAGTGTAACCTAATCTCGTGGTCACCCGGTATATGGAAATAGAAGCTGAAGTTTTTTCCTTTAAATTAGTTTTCTTTTTATTTGCTAGTGTTAGTTTAGGAATAAAAGTACTTTTTATCTCTCAGCACACGCATAAAGGCACGATGAAATATCAAAAACTCGTAAGCTAGTACATTTTATCGACACTAGATGCCAGTGAGTGTACCAAAGCATGCAAAATTACTAGAGCCGCATCAGCATTGCCACATGCAAGAAAAATTCCCTCAAAAATTTATAAGATTTATTTGCATAGGCAAATATAAAGATTATTACTAACCTCGGTTTTTTGGTTACATATAATTGTAGATATATTATAAATAATAAATATAGCGCCACTGGGTAATAGTAATATCGTAATTATTTAGTTTTAAAAATTTAATACTAATTAAAATAGTAACGTGTATTTAGAGCTACATATTGTGAGAAGACCCATAAAAAGGAATTTTTTAGAAAGTGTAATGTAGAAACGATAATTACTCTAACCGATTTGGCAATAGTGCGTTATAATAGTAGAGTTGTAAAGATGACCTTGAACGCAAGAATTTTACTTGCTTACGACCCGACCGACGTTGAATTCTCTCTATTGGCCAAACAAATAAACAATGCATAATTTTGCTTTGCGACCGGAACATGGTTATTAACAACTAATGCTGATTGGTCGAATACAAATTTTCTGTCCCGTGATTGGTTGTACAAGTATACTGTTCGCTCACGGTGAAACGTAAGAATTCTGCTTTGGATTTGGTAGTTCTAGTTAGTTAGTTAGTTGCAATAATGTAGGGTTTTTCTTTACAATAAAATATGTATATGCAGTGACCGGAGAACCACAACAGTAATATGTTGACATCATAACGATAATTACAATATTTTAGTTAAAATAAGATATTTTCAAATTTTTATGAAGCATAGGTAGAATATTTTTCATGCTAACAACAGAAATTATACTAATAACTAAGAATTCTACAAGAATAATAACATATCTAAATATCTACTACATCAATCTGGCTAGACATAGGTGGCAAATAAGTTTATAAATTTTATTTTGTTATTAGACACCTATGAGTCCTTTAAGTTTTAGTGCTTATTTCACTGTTTTTTCTGTATAATTGAATTTAAAATTGCCGCACTATTTTTATTATTCATAAATTCTCAGTTCCATTTTAGGATAAAATAACGCTCTCTCTCGGCTTTATGTTGAACAAGTTGCTAAAACATTTATGATGATTCATCGACTTATTAGTAAAATCTGTCCAGTAAACTACACTTCTCAAAATAACTTTTCCTACATTATTAATTATTCTTGTGTGTGTTCGGAGGATCTTATGAATCATATTTTATTGATATGGACTACTTTTTGTGTAGTTAAAAATTATGAATTCGCAAATTACGTAAATAGGAGAACTTTAATAATTTTTCTTGGGACAATCTTGTACTTTAAAGAAGAAATCAGTGTTTCATTAGGTGTTAGTATCTTCTGTTATTAAGGTGGATACATGGCATTTTTCTATTTTATGTTTGTAAAGGAGTTGTTTACCAAATAGTACGCCGTTGTTTGAATCAATTTTAATAAATATTAGTTAACCAAATATACACTCAATCCGCAGCCTTAAATGGTGACGTAAGAACGTCACTTGCTTTACATTATAATTCCTATAATTCCTTACACAAGTCGTTTTAAATCAATTCCTTTTGAATTTTATGGACAAACAATTTATGAAGAAAGGGCAAGGACAAACATATTTACTAAAACAATTCTTTTTGGTTGCAAATCTGGTTTTTTCCCTCCTGTATTATAAGGAAACTATATAGCTATATTTCTTTTTTAATAAGGACTAATTCATCTTCGCCCAAATTTGTATGCATTTTGGTCCTCTTTGCAAGTTAGCAATCTTGATGACTGAATAAGGAAATAAATTAATATTGAGTATTCAGGTTATAAACATATGAAGAAACATAAAATATCAGATTGAAAAAAACTAAGGAAGTCTTTGAAAAATTAACATGGTGAGAAGGAAATCTGGTAATGCAAAAAGATGCAATAGAGTTTAAAGGTAGTGAAAAACTAGCTCCGTCACTCTATGAATCCTTTCGATATGTTTTAGATGGTAACTTAGTTGTAATAATTGTGGAACAGTTCAATTTATTTTCCACATAAACACTTTCAAACGCTTCATCAAAATTAACAGAGCTGGACATAAAAATATATCTAGGTGTTTGTATTTTGATGTCTTTAATTCACTTGCCTAACGTCAGCAGCTATAGGTGTTGATATCTTTTGTACAAACGTGTTGAAGCTGAAAGAGGTGAAACAAAAATATTTGGAGTTCATCAAAGCGGCCAGCGTGGACGTAAATCAGACATTGAGAAGAAACTACAAGAGAGCAATAAAGTTGGTCAAAGTCAACTATCTTAAAAAGATGTGAGAACTGATAACACTAAACTTCCCACTTGGATGGATAAGCGTTTAAGATGCAGTTTTCCTAATTGTAAAAATAGTAAAGAATTCACACACATAAAATGTGAAAAGTGTGGCCAATTTATATTTTAATATGAATAAAACCTTTTTTGATCAAGCAATAAATTTTGTTCCACACATTAACTTATTTTTTTCATTTAATAAATTATACCTCAAAACGCTTGTATGCAATACAAAAAAAATATTTTTCTAAATATTTTTATATGTATCCATCATTCACAATTTTTCTGTTGAAAAAAAAATTTGCTCATTTAAGGGTTAATAAACAAGAGATCAAAAATAATGTGAAGTAAATCTATGCCATTTAAAGCGTTTCGACCTTTCTTAAGTACTTTCTTTTATATTTTTAAGAACACTGTAAATTATTACGTAATTTTCGCTCAATATGAACAAAAGATTTTTTCATGTGTCCTTGAATTCGCAGCTAATTCATTATGTTCTCGACTTTTTATGAACTAAATAATTTTCTTTTAATTTTAGGAAAATCACCATCCTTGTTCAATGTTCATGTCAGGCAGAACACAAATACTACCCCTGGACTGGCTTCTAGCAATTGACTTTCATCAGCAGTAAACAGGTAAGGCACAAGCACCAGCGAGACACTCTTGTGTCATTGGTTTCAGCTTCATTAATACACAGGGTGAGGCAATAGACAGAAATTCGATTATTTTCGTTGGTCAATTTACATCCATCCTGTATTGGATTCTGCAAAAAGAAATAAGAGACTTACCTCATTTTTTAGAATATATTTGTGATTTTAAATAATACAATTTTTTTCCGAATAAACCTACATAACTTGGTAATGATTTACTGCTTGGTAAAAAATTTAAAAATAAGTATAAGTATGTGGAGGACAAAATGCCTAGATATTTTATGGTACTTCTTTACCTTGAATTGTTTTTGAAAATCGATACAGCATGCACGCATTAAATACGATATAATAAGGTATATTTTTTCTACCTTTCAGTGTTCGATGCTTCTAAACGACTTTTTCGCATTCCTAAATTCTACTAAGACTTTATGTAGTTTGGAAGTGATACCATAATTTTCTGAGCTAACGCACTACCGACACTCTTTAATATACATGGAGATGAGATAATAGATAACAGTAATGAAACGTGGAAAAAAAGGTTATTGTTTCGCTCCGGTTTTATTTCAACTTTTATTCGTGTGGACATGAAATCCGAAGAAAAAAGGAATTCTTGGCCATTCAAGGATCTGAAAAGTAATTATTCATTGGAGAAAAATTAGGGGAAGAGCATTATTATTATTACGGTTAAGCACGAAAGGCGAAAGAATTGTGTCGGTGGTGACAACAAAGCAGTTATTCTTTAATTAATATACTTGGTTAGTCATAAAAATGTAAATACAATCGTGAACTGGGTGACTCAAGGCAACCTTCGAGCTTTGCAACACCTAGAGTTTCACCTGTCGACCCTGCTTTATCATATTACACTCATTCAGCACTACGTAAGGAAGTTTAAGCCCCATTATTCAGCCACACAAAGCCTTGTACTCCCTTAATTATAATCAACGCCGAACGCCCTATAGCTTCCCCATATCACGTGACAGATGATTACTTTTCTCCTGGAATACACCGTAATTTTATAAGGGCAAAATTCAATACGTACAGCTGGCGACATTGGGAAATGACATGTGTAGGTTTAATGTACGTGGGGGGTTAGCGTTAAATATTTAATTAAATATCGAAATAGATTTTTTTATTTACTTCTGTGTGAAATGAGGGTTTCATTAAGCAGTTATTGATTGCACTACTTCAGTAATCGGGCATATATTCTGATAATATTATATTTTTAATTCCGGTATTGCGTTAAGAGATTTTATTTCTAAATTTTTGTAGTTGTGATCGAAAAAATTATGTCACTTTATAGATTGTTCATAAAAAAATAAATAATGAATAACGAAACGAATCGATAAATGTTTGGTAAATTTAGTGGTACCAATAATAGTTCGCATTTCCATCTGGTAAGCTATATTTTTTACGACATTGATGAATGGATACCTCTGAACTTTATATTAAATATGTAAAACACTTTCTTCAGTGTATAATATTATTAAGGGGTGAAAAATGCGTAAATAATTATGTATTACATTGATGCTAACAAAGCATTATTCTAGGGTAGACTAACCCTCATATGTAGTATGAGACAACCCTCATATATAACTTTATTAGCATTTCTACCGAAACAACTAAAATAGACCGGACATTTTGTATGCATTTATAGATATTAACGATGCCTTTGGAGCATTTTATCAAACTTTACAGTCGACAGTATTCGATACTACTCTGCATTTGCATTGCGAAATAGAAAAATATCCTGTTATTATCCAATATATAATTGAATCCTGGCCTTAGTAATAATAATTGAAAATAGTAGCAGTTTGTTACTTAAGTCTTTACTTCGAATTACAATTTTTACTTGTTGAATTCAAACTCAATCTAGCTCCTTCTGCATGAAGGTCGCATGAATCTACGCCGTACCAAAACTAATCTAGTCTTGAATCGTCAGGAATATCCAGCAAAAGGTTAAACAGTTTTTATTGTGGAACCATACTATAATTAACTATGATTTTAACATATTACGTTCTCGCACGTACTATTGCATCCTATTTGAATGCCTAATTAAATTTGAAAAAAAGGATTAAACATAAAAATACAGCTATATTGAATAAAAATATTTAAATACACTTAACAGTCATTAAGAAAGGTAAGTTCTAAAAGAACAAGAGTTAAAGTTACCCAACAGTTACTATCCTCATTTGGACCAGTACACAGTGTTATTTATCACGAAACGGATATATAACAGCGGTACGCAGGCGAAAGATACTAAGATAATGTGGTGTTCTAAAATAATCGTGCCAAAATAAAGACTAGAAAATTTAAAACAATAGACATTACAATATTTTTTTGACGTACCAACAGTAAGGCACAATTTAGCATTATACACTACAATATAGTTATTTCTGTCCAAATATTGTATCAGTCGTATCTGTTTTATAGTCTTATGAGTGGAAATCCTATACGTCATGAGGAAAAATTGTGTTGATCCCAACCTCTTTAATGTTTCCATGGTTCCATTATTGACCTTGTTTCACGAATCCTCATTAAGTGATATGTGTTCTGCAAAATCCTTGATTTAGATTGCCTATCTTGATTCAAATGAATCTCCAGAAACATCCCAAACCGACATGCCTTATGTTCTGATTTTGCATAGTAAGTCGCTTGAATCGAAAGGAATTCTTACATTCTATTGCTTCATCTGATCATTAGTCCCTGTCTGTCTGAGGCTCCTTACTCACCGCACAAACCTTACATTTGAGAAACCAGAGCTTATATACATATATTGAGGACTATTCATCAAATAAAATCGTCCACATCTAGTCAGACTCCAACTTGTTGGCTCCAAAAGATCCGCCAGGCGCTCCACTTTCTAAAGCATTCTGGCCAACTTGGAATGACGGAAAGTTGTCGCAATTTGGGCTTTCTCAAATTTCAACGGTTTCTAAGACATGAGACGAGTACCATTTTGCACACAAGGCCTTAATTACCATACCATCAGAATTATCTTTCCTTTGGAATCGAATTCCTCTTTGCCACTTGAATATTGGATCTTCAAAATCATTTAGTTGTTCTTCTTTTAAATTCTCAATCACTTAACCATTTATACTGCATTTATTTTAACAATGTCGACTGTTTAATTATGCCCTGCTGCTTCTCCACATGGTAAACAGTGTTTGCAACCATCATTTCATGGTCTTCTAGAGAGAACGTCGCATTCTTATGGGATTTTCTAAGAGGATGTTCGATTTGAAAATTATGCTGCTTCAGTTTTCTCTTCAATTGATATCCTCGGTATTTTAACTGCAACGGTAGCTTTAATTTAATAAAAACAATTGGTTCTGATTCTAAAATGTTAACCTATGAAAATTGTCTACGTTCTCGGCAATGCTTAATGTTCTTGTATCTGGCTTGGAAAACACCTTGTTTATTTTTTCTGTTTATATTGAATTTGGCATTTGGCAAGACACATTCGATTCCAGAACTACTGGCATCCAATTTACATTCCGTTTTGGGTAGAAAAGTCAATATAGTGCCGTCTTTAACATCCTGAATAATATTATTAACTTTTGTTCTATGCTGTAATTGCTAACGTAATGGCTTTGTAATATCTGCAAATCTCCCCACAAAACGTTTATAATAGTTCGACGAACATTTAATCTACTTAAATTTTTTGCTTATTGTTGAATGCTACGCGAAGCTAAACCATATAACAATAGAATTGTGCGATTTGCTTTGAAGTAGAATGTGCGAAATTGAGAAGAGATTATGCAATATGTAAATTTATGTATATCACTTAAAGATCCATATTTTAATAACTAAGTTATCACAACTTTGTCCCGAAGTTCAAAAGATCTACCTGTAGTACAGTTTCAGTTATATATTGAAATTTAGTGTAGTATACTAACTGGAGTTGAAGATACTAACTACTTCAGCTTTGGATGAATTGGGATCTGTTCTATTCTAACGTAATATTTTCATTTAATTGGTCTCGCTTAATAATTTTACATGAGCGTTATATTTTTGTTTCGTTTTGCATTTAATATTATTCTTATGGCATCGGTATTCCGCAACTAAGTTTTATTTGAAGATAGCAATTTAAAAAATCAACTCGTTAACTTTAATAATTAATCATGATATTAAATACTTGCCGAGCTTAACAATATTTACGTTAGGATAGGAATATTTGAAAAATCTTAGGATGTGCTGATAAGTTTTTAATCGCCACTAAATTTTTATTATTAACAGATGTTAAATTATTTTTATCTTCGGCTGTTTTTTTATACAGTAGAAACTACAAGAAAATTCGCACATCAATTCGAGAAAGCATTTCAGAGCAAAAGTATTTCTGTGAAAGTTAACTCCTCTTATAAGCGTAAGTCGTCGTTTAGCAGCTATTAACCAGAAATAGAAGTTACATTTACCCTAGAAAAAAATTGAGAAATCACCCAAGGTTGGAAACTTCTTTGTCACGATTTTCGGTGTCCTTAATGTATTTTTTTCCTTCTTCTCTCGGTTAACACCTCCTTACTATGTTACATACATGACGAGAAATAAATGACAATAAGAAATTACCTCCAATACGTGAGCATCTACAGGGAGATTTTCAATTAGTAAATAATATTACTGAATCAATTTTGAGCCGACACGCTCAAATGAAAGTTTGTACTTAAATGTTTCATTTTGAGATACAGTTATTGTGATTTTTTTAAATCTAAAACAATGAATACAGTCAGAATTAAGCATTTGATTTAAACCTAATGATAATAACAATGATCAAATAATAAAAAAATCTATCAACAGATAATTTGTTGAAAGTTACTTCATACAGATAAAATAATACTAAACGCATCGAATTACGAACAAGATGTAGCTAAATTTTTCAGAAACCACTACTGACACGTTGCGAGATAAAAGAACCTGTACCAGTTGAATGTGGTAAGAGTACATCTGTTGATTCTGTTTGTTAAATTATTATCTGTAGCAGCGCATTTTCAGGTACTTCTTAGGACTGCTTTTTTCCAATCGTCTGGTGTAGGTTAAAGTTTTTTTTTTTTGAGATGGCGGAAATCTATCTTCATCGGTTAGTCGGCAACACAAAACCGTAAAAATTTGTATAATTATAATTAAGGATTTAAATAAGCTCGGTATCGGAAACATAACTTTAGCAAAGTTATTTAAAAGAACAAAAAAGTATTTCTTTAAGATAAAAGGCAAAGTAAACGCTGCACTGTTTAAATTTAAATTTCGGAACGTAAAAAAACACTTTCACCATTTAACCTTTTTTGTCCAATGAGCAATGATTTATAACTTGTAAATTTAATTAGCATTTAAATTAATTCTTTTGTTTTTTTATGAACAGTAAGTGTGAGTCGAAAATTTATGGTATTTTAATTTAATTATTTAAATATCTTAACCCCATGTTTCCCTTAACAGCTTTCCTTTCAACTTTCTCTTTAATACGTGCATTTCTTGCCTTATTAAAATTATCACATTTAAAACTTCAGTTATATTATTGTCTGGCGTTTCAATTATGCTCGTAAATTTTTTTTGTATTATGACAATATTCGGAATACAAGTAAAAAACGAACTCGATTTTCCGGAACGGAACGAAATCATAACCAGTTAAAAACACCAAAGGTCGAATGAAAAATTAACTTATTTATGAAACAGCTGGCGCAGATTTAGTGTAAAACTGCAATATTCGGATATGATTTAAGGAAATCTTGCGAGTAAAGGCGCAGATGCTGCGGCGGACAAGAAATTTAAACCTTTTTATAACTAAATTTCAGCTTCAGATATTCAATGAAAATTAATAGGCATTGACAAGTTGGTTTATAACATCACAGAGAATGCATAGTAATAAATTTTACTCATTTTATGTAAGGCAATTCAATATTAAAAATTGGGCTTGCGCATGTTATCAAACGATATTTCAAGCAAAAATATTTTGGCAAATTTTTTTGAAACATTCACATGTTTATTGATTTTTTGCCGTTGCCTGCAATCCACATATTATATTTTCTTTACAATTGTAAAAAAACTACTTAAAACTAACATAATTTATGTATTATTTCTCTCAAAGCATAAAACTGTTTTTAAAAAATCCCTTTTTTGGTGGGGGTAATTTAATTGTAAAAAATCAAATTAACCTTACTATCGTTAAGTATAATACTTACGTTAAAATTAAAGATTCTAAATTGATATTTTGTTTGGATACAGCGATCGACATAAAAGTTTGTGATCTATTTAATAACTTGATCCTGATCGAAATCCCATAACACGGTCCACAGCCAGTAAAACTTTACAAAGCAAGCCTGATAATTTAGAACACTTAGAGACGAATTAAAGGAAATACAATAGGAGCAGATGTCAAATTCTCCACCGGATGTTTTATACACGTGTATCATGTATAAATTAATGAGAATATTTAATATAAAATGTGTGGGTATTTATACAAATACGAAAGTTATAATTTTGCGTTGTTTGTTTGTTGGTTTCCTATGTAGAGCTAAATGCTACTTTAAGGTTTCCTGCTACTATATAAGACATTGATACATCTTGGCTTGAAGCATTGCTAAAATATTGTCATGTATTTTAAACTACTAAAAGAAATTAAAACCCGATTATTAAATAAATAAAATTAAAAATAAATTCAGGTAAAACTAGGATGAAATTATCCTCACAATAAAACAAATAACGAGAAACTTACGTATGGTATACTCAGTCGATAAATACAAGCTAAAAAAGGATATCATATTGGAGAATAATCTTCCTAAATCAGCTGTAGAACACTTGTTGCTGCAATAATAGAGGTCAACGGGCCACACATAATCAAAGGGTCAGCTACGCTAAAATAAAACAAACGTAAACAAATTAAAGGCGTAAATAAAGTAAAAGTATTGTGGAATGTTTCTTTTAAATAATCAATAACAGAACAGCTGTTATTTACATTCTTTGAACAAAGTTTAAACGACTTTCAACACAACAGTTAAACTAAGATGCACTTTATTTCTGTAAAATTCTATAAAAATGTAAATAAATAGTGTAGGACTTACCTGTAAAACCACCAATCTAGTCTAATGACGAGACACAATGTAAATTAGATCTTAAGAAGTGATTGTGTAGTGCAATTTAAAAAGTTCAGTGATGCTTTGTCGAAGTCAACGGCTGGTCAAAATTTCACCTAACGCAATATCAACAAATAGGTATCCACAGATTCGTCATGAAATAAGGGTGCTGAAAATAACATAATTACATAGCAAAAGTATAGAATAAAGAAAAAATAGGCAAAAATACAAATACAAACCATAAATGACAGATAGCAATCTAGAAATCCTCGATTTGCAAATTTTCTGCATGTTCCTTAGAAACGAAAACAAAAGTTGAGTTGTTATTGGGTAGTGAATGCAGCAAACCCTCGTCCAGATCGCTCCTGAAAAATATTTTTAAAATTACTGGATAAAGTGGAAATTTAAATACCCAGGACATTCCAAGGGTGAGTCAAGGACAAATACGAAAAAGTAACGGAAAAGCAACTCCAACTTACCAGAAATAAAGGTAAAAATTATCCTAATTAGTAATTGGTCGAATTCCAAAATTGCATCCAAGGCCTATTTGGTTTAACCACATCCAGTAAACGGTGCAAGAAATTCTAGAATAATCAGCCATCATAACTGCACCAAAAGTGTCAAAAACAGGACTGCCAATTTAAACGTAGTTAAAACGACTCTGTAACCAGATAGTGTAGAACTTACCCTGAACTACATTTTTTTAAACACGAACTTTCTTTAATTTTGTGAACATTCAATAGGACACAGTCCTTAATTTGTTATAGTTTTAATTAGTTTAATTATCGCAGGGATTTAGATTAAGAAACGTTATTTCTTTTGATCATCTGATATATGTAATAAACGCTGTATTTTGAGTGACATCTATGTTTAATTGTATTAACCAAAGCATTTAAATTCATCTCAGTTGCATATCAAACGGACAGCAGTTTCAGCGACATCTAGCTGTCGATTAGTCAAGTGACATTCATTTTAAAAAGATTTCTAATTTTCTAAGTCCATACAAGTCTAATAAAATAAACCAGCACGACATTCAAATAATCTTTATTTAAGAATAGCAAAACAGCAGATTTATAGGTAAGATATTTCTTCAATGGTAGAAGGGAACCCCCAATAGGCTCTGAAAAGAAAAAGAGTGATTGTAGCAAACCTACAGTAAGTTTCACGTTAAATTATCATAGGTACTAATGCATGCATAAAAATATAAAATTAAGCTTACCTTAAAAAAATAAAAAAATAAAAAATTAACAAATCCATGAAAATAATATAAAATTAAAAATCCAATAATAGTATCCCTAACATAACAATATTTAGGGATCTGCACCTACAACGCTTCTTTCCAAAATCAAGCTTTACTCCTGTGGAACGTCGTGCAAGTATCGGAGGTCTTAATCTATTTTATTTGAATTTTCTTGAAGATTATTGTTTAGACACGTTTTTGATACCACCACGAGCCACTAGATATGGTAACTAGTAGCTACAGGATGCGGCTCCAAAAGTGTCGAATGTATCTTTATCCACCTTTTTTTCTAATCGTAACAACAAAGTTATGAAATTACTTAATAAATTGTCTCGAATCTCGATGATTCACCATTGCTGATTGTAGTGAAGACAATAATGAAATAGTAGTATTTTGTTCATTACATGCCTTGGCCTGATATTATCAACCCGCATGTGCTTTTTACGCTAATCGAGATAGTGGACAAATTATATAGTACAGTCCATATAAAAATTTAATGAGGCAATAAAATAGACATGAGGTAGAAATGTTATCTCTTGGCTTTATGAGCTACAGCAAAAAAAAACTTTGTGACAGTGTCGGAATATTAGCAGGATATTTTAATATCTAAATCATATCGCAGGATCGTTTGGTTTGACAAAATATTGTTCACCATTCAATACAACAGTATTGTTAGGAAATTTTAATAGAGATAGGTTGCTTTCGACCACGGTGTAAGACAATTAGATGATGAAATGCCTCAATGTATCGTATGGTTAGAGTGTCGCCAAACTGTTAACGCAAGAGACGCGAAATCGTAAGACAAAGAGAGGGAGTATAGGGCCGCGCGGGCTGCGCCTTGCATGTACCGAAACTGTGGTAGGTATGCACTCATTTACCGGGAAACCCGGAAACCGAGTAATATTTTTAAATTAGGTAAACAGTGTGTGCATAATATATAATTTTACCAGCTATAGCCGAATTTGTAAGTGTGAAATCTAGGGGAGGTCTAAATTATTCAAACAAAATTCAACTATATTCAATTACTTTCTTACCCTGGAAAACATTTTATTCAAGCACATCAACTCAGTTGACGTATTTGAATAGACCATTGACGAATTCTTATGTATTAATCAGAGCAAAACACTAGAATTTCCCTGTGAATCCCACTCTCAAGACATAATTACAAAACTAATTTTATTTTACATAACAATGCGGGTAATAGTTATTTATGTATCAAGGCATTAAAGTTTAACTTTTTATCATGAAGGTGGAGTTTAGTTGCCGAGATCCATAGGGCCGAGGCAAATAAACCACATAAATGATAACAAGACCCTTTAATGCCGAGGTGCATATTAATTTTTTTTTAATCCAGAAACTGTGAAATTAAGATTAATTAACTCTATATTTTAAATAATTTTTAGTGACATTAAGAAATGTCATATTTATTTAAAATTTTAAGAGACATTAGGAAATGTTACAATTATTTTTAAAATGTCAAATCGGAATAATTTATTGTAAAAAAATCATTATTTTTAGCAATTATAATAGTGATAATACAATTCTGAATGTAAAAAACTGTATTTATTTACCTTTTATTACAACACAATTATTGTCACAAGCAATGAAAAATGTTTACATTTATCTGTCACCTCCGCCATCTACCAAAAACGTACAATAATGGATTACTTTAATGACTATTTCTATCACTTTAATGCCGATTTTAGGGTACTTTAATGCCGATTTAAAAAAAAACAGTTTTATAAATGAGAATCCCCAGACAAAAACAAAATCTTTTTCCAATAAAAAGAAGGAATCTAGATTGCAATTAACCTGATACTCTATTATAGTTGATTCAATATTTACCACATTAAATTTCTGAGCACATTGCAAGAGATTTAAATTAAAATTTAAGAATCAATGTAAATGTGATTAACAGTTTTTTCTCTTATTTTTGATTCGGACAATAAAAATATCTAAGTAATAATGCTTTATGTTTACTTAACTTGAATAGTTATTTAATTTTTGAATAAATAAATAAACATTTTTTCGTATACATTATTTATTTCACTCACGTATCCCTTATTATTTATACGTTATCACATCAAAATATACTACTATTTTTATTTTATTTACAATATTAAAAATATTATCTTTAAATAAATACCTTATTGCAAGCAATAAATGATTCTATCGATCAATGCGATCATTGACATAATATAAAAATCATTACTTACTACAGGTGTTTTAATTACATTCTATAGGTATAGTGTAAAAATATTGTTTCGTTTTTACTGAGTGAAGTAAATTATTTAGATATATAATACTAGAACATTTAAAAAGAATTGCTTTAGATTTTAAACAGCTACATCCATACAATGAGCCCGATTCACGGTAAAATTTGCGGCCCTAGTTCTACCATCTCTCTCTAATCCGAGCGTTAACAAATTGACGCGGTCGACCGGCTCGTGGCATCACCTAATTGTCTTACACCGTGCTTTCGACTCAATCAATGTGGAAACATAAATTCACCATTAATAGAACAATGGAATAAATTATTAATTATAGGACTAATTAACGATATTACTGATCATAAAAATTCCAAACCGCTATAGAAGTTACATCATTGTCTCAATTAGATTTTTCTTCCAATTTTACTCTGTATAGTATACCGAGTAGTATACTCTGCACTTGGGTTGAGGGCACTATGGATATCTAAATAAATAAATAAAATAATATTTCATACTGTAAAAACATCAACATACTTTAAGAAAAATGACTAGATCTATTTCGGTTTTCACGTGGGACAAATTTCACCACAATTGTTACGAATATCTTGAAGTCATCGCACTGATAGTCACTCACCAAAGATATATATTTTCTTGTTTATATTCTTAATTTGTTTTAGACATAATTTGTTGTATACAGGATAAAGTGTAAACTGACAAAGTGTGTATCATTTCTCTCTCTGTCTAAATGTCCCATTTATTTAGTTAAGAAGGAACGTGTATCCTAGTTTTAAAATAAATTGTGTCCAAGTCGATTCATCAACATATCAGCGTCAGTCTCGGTAGCATCACACACGACAAAGCAGCTGCTACCGTTGGCTCGCATAGCGACAGAGGCGACTAAAACTGCAGCGAAAAACAACAGCGAATCGACATGTTTCCGGACTCAATCTTCATGCAAATAAAACTAACATCACAGCAAGCGGTAGTTTCTAAAATTCAGAGTGTTTTGTTAGTAAAACGTGCAAACCCGACAATGGCGCTGCATACTTTTTTCCAGACTGATGCTATTTTTCACAATTTGTATTCAGTATTCTCGATTATACTATGGAAATGTATCGGCCAAAACGTGTTTGGTATTGGTCAATTTTATTAATATGCAAAGTAGCAGGGAAACAAAAACGCTCGTATTATTATTGCAGGAGTGACCCAAAACGGTAAATTTCCACGGAATATTCATTGCTTATTAGATTTCAACGCGTTGCATCAACGGATCAATATACATTTAAATTCCCAAAAGAAAAATTATTATTCCCGCTGCCATCCGTTTATTTACAAGTAGAGTGTGATAATATATACAGTAAACTTCAACTGTTTTATTTACTGTACCGGGAGTAACATAGTTTGTGAAATGTTTCAAGTTCGTGACTTGTCCAGAGCTCCAAATTAAGCTAAACATTTACAGTTTGATTATATGTAGGAAAAGTATATATGAAACTTGGAGGAAAGTCTCGAAGAAAATCACCGAGTAATGACAAACGTGAATAAATATAATTTTGTTTAAAAACAATTTGAGTTACACGCTGCACATTATTTTTGTTTACTATAAACGAATGAAAATCTAACAGTACGCATGTGTGATTAATTTCTCAAGTCTCCGACTTGTATTCATGTCTCAAATACTCACTTTCGCATTTGTTGCATAAATTAATATTTTCTGCGTCTTTGACAGTTTTTAGCACAGTTTTAGCGAGAAATTGGTTTCTACTCAAAATTTAGAGACATTTCATCAACCATATATATGTCTAACCATTGAATAAATAAATAATATAAAGAGGTGCAACCGTCAAGGGGCCGAGATTTTAGTGTTGTATTTTTTTGCCAATAACTACAGAATTATCTACGATATTTAGGGCTATGCAACCGAATTACAAATACCTTCCCGTAGTACTAAAACTTGATAACAATTCTGAAGCTATTGTCAAAAAAATACAATACTAAAATCTCGGCCCCTTGACGGTTGCGCCTCTTTATATTATTTATTTATTCAATGGTCTAACTCCAAATGTCTTTAAAATATTTTGAAATGTTTTTGAGTTATTACAACAAATTAACAGATAGCCAGTTATTTTTTTAATTTGTGATTCTGACGATTTCTATTCCTATTTAGCAGGAGCAGTATTTGTTTCGATTGACTTTAATAACTTCAATAATAAGCCTTGATGTGTAAGTCATCATATCTATAAAACGTTTGATTTCATATTAAATTAATATGTATGACAAGCTACTAAAAATTCACTTAACATTAATTTCTGTGTTATATTAAAAAACGAATTATAATTTAAGGCATCCGAAACAATCAATATAATTTCCATAATATAGTGCTGAGAACATGTGAAATAGCAAATACCAAATTCATTTATTATAGTTTAATTAATAATATAGGTTAGCTAATAAATACATTCGCTTTTCAAGAAATCCTATAGGCTAACTTTGCAACAAGTAAATGTTCACCGCTTGGCTATGTTTAGATCTGCAGTAATATTCTTCAACTATTATTGAAATTAAATTTAATCAGCATTAGAGGAAAACCTATCCTAAGAAAAGAAGCCAGTAAAACTACATAAGGGATGAAATATGATCTAAAAGGGTTGTTCAAACAATAACACTAAAACCAATACAGAACCTCACCCTCACCTCATGCTCTCTTATTTTTTATTAATATAATCTGTGCTAGACTAACAACAATTGTAATTATTTCTATTGAAAAAAAATCAATACAATGAAAATAGGGTTAGATGCATATTGACTTTAAGTGTGGTTGATGTGTGTAATAGTCCTTCCCCTAGCTCGAGAATCGTGCCCCAAGATGATCCCAAAATATTACCAATGGATGGAATATTTAAGATATCAAAAATAATAGGGGGATGTTCTGGATTAGGCTCTCAGAGTAGGCGAAACTTCGGAATGAAATAGTACTTTCTGCCAATCATAATTGTATATGCCCTAATTTTCAAATTCTTCGAAATATCTTAAAAATATGAACATGAAATATTAAATTTGGCAGCGCATACTTCAACTTTTTTGAAATTTCAGTGTCCTCGTGTGAAACAGCTCTGATAAAATAAAATGAGCCACTTATCTTGAATGAACTTGTTTTTGTGCCCAAAAGAAAAAATATGGTAAATAAAATTCTACATCCTAAAAGTATGTAATACCAATTTGTTGCCACTTCTCAAAATACCAACAGTTTTCACTATATTACAAAACAAGAATATTTTTTAAAGAATTATTTTCAACCTTCATTTAAAGATCCTTATATATTGTGAGTTCTATTTTTTACCCACTTAGTATCTTTTCCTTCATATCCTTATTAAAATATTTTTTCATTGCTCAGTAGCATCTTATTCGTTCATGTAAATAAAATATAGCCTCCTGTGAGTTTTTATTGTATGATGATTGGAAACTAACAGCCATTTAAAATACATAATATACCAAAAAAAAGTTAAGTTTCCACTTGAAGTGGCTGATATTCAATTCAAGAAAATTTTTATTGAATATGCAGACTCGCCATTTACAATCAATAAACTTTCACGCAGGAAAATGTTCAGCAATAGAAAATTTGGTATTTTACATTAGTCTTTAAGTGCACATGAAATATTTTAATTTTTGTCGTTTCACAAATTAACTTCCAAAGCAATACAAGACAAGACCCTTTTTTGACACTAATAACTGAGCTTGTTATTTATGCTACTGACAGAGAATAATATGAAAAATCAATTGCTGCATCCTTCAAGGGACATCATTTTGAAAAATATTTTTGATATTTTTTAAATACTTGGAGTTACACTGAGCTACGTTTCGTCACTTTTCTTAAATACTCCCTTGACAATTCCAGCTGTTTTCATTATACCGGGTGGGAAAAAGATTTGCCCATAACGTTTTCGTTTATTAACTGGTTTTAATGAGCTAGGTGTCATTGCTTACAGGAAAGAATGGACTATCGACGAAAAATAAAAAAATGGCCGATTCTTTTAAAAGCAAAACGGTGGCCTCATTTGAAATTTTTGGGATCAATTCTTTTTGATGAAATCGAAATGACACATCCAATATTTTCAAACACATTTTATGTCGATACTGCATTCTTTTCTGTAACCAACGGCACTAAGTTCATTAAAATCGGTAAATAAACAAAAAAGTTATTGATCAAAGAAAGAAGTGCAATTTAAGTAATACATCTTAAGAATGACAAAAAGACGGTTTGTATGATTACGTATAGCTTCTCTTCCGATGGACCGATTTTTATCATCGAGGCCTTAAAATGTAGAAAAAAGTCCATTTTATTGCTTTTTTTCTATTGGATCTGTCATTTCGATATTTCTTCATCAAAAAGAATTGTGCCCAAAAAGGGCTATTTTTAAATAAGGTCACCATTTTGCATTTAAAGGAATCGTAAATTTTTTAAATTTTCGTCGATAGTCCATTCTTTTCTGTAAGCAACGACACCTAGCTTATCGATTAATAAACAAAAATGTTATGGACAAACGTAAAAGGTGCAACATTTTTTTACCCATCCTGTATTAGATGCAAAGCAAGAACATTTTAACGTAGTATTAATCCATTATTAAGCAGATTGCCTCTACTAATAATTATGATATTGCATTAATAGATAAATTACTGAATAATAAACAGAATAGAATCATTCAAAATACAACTTAGACATAACCCTTCAATTGTTGTAAATGACAGTCGTCCTTACCGTTCATTGTCTTTCATTGGCCCAGTTTCATATAAAATTTCTAACTGCTTCAAAGATAAATTTCATATTTCGTTCAAATCAACAAATTCTATAGAAAGACTTCATTCAAATAACAAAGACAAAATAGATCCATCGGATAGATGTGGAGTGTACAAGTTGTCTTGTGATTCTTGCAATGCTACGTATGTAGGCTGTACGTTTAGGTGTTTTAAGACGAGACTTAAAGAGCACTTACGTTGTACACATTCATCCTCTGGTTTTTCCCATTTTGCCAAACACCTTAAAGACAATAATCATAATTACAATAACGATATAAAAATTTTACATTTAGCAGGAAGAGGTAGTTTGCTTAACAATTTGGAAAGTCTTGAAATTCTTAGAGAAATAAAAAACCCTAATTCTGTTTCACTTAATTCACAGTTAAATTTTCAATCTTCACTTACTTTCTCAGTTTTGTTCTAGGATTTGTATTAGCGTTTTGGATTCTCATGTGCTGGTCTACCATTTTAAATATGTTTATCTGTTTTTACCTCATATATCATATGACTTCAATAACTTGTTCTATATTTGTAGTTTTCTTTTGTGTATAATTAGCGCCACCTATTAATAAAGGTCCATACTTCGATTAAGATTGTACATTGTTTTCGTTTTATTATTCTACTATATATGCTTGTGTTTCTGTATGTACCTATAGAGGTCGTTGTAACTATTTAAAATGTTTTTATAATTTTCTATATTCAGGACATTTATTTCATTCAGTTCCTTTTGTACGTTGTTAAGGACGTTATTTTTTAAATTTTAATCTGTTGTCCTCGTACATTGTCTTTTGTTTTTGTGTGTTTTTAATATTGATTAATTTAAAATTAATTAATAACAATAAATAAATTCAATTACATGTATTTTTACATAAAATTTATTAGTTTTCTAAAAATTGGACAAATTTTTCATTAATGCTAATTTTGACAAACCTTTGGTATTTATAGAAATGTAAGTATATTGTTTCTATTTAAACTTATTAACTATTTACAATTTCATTTGACTTTAATTTCTTTAGTATCTTTTGTTCATAACTTTTTTATCTTATTTACAAACATATTTTTTATATATAAAAAACAATATCCGATATTATCATAATAGTTTTACTTGTTTAATTAAATTTTAACCATCTACATTTTATGAATATCTTAAATTATTATATTAATGTATTGTATTGTTATAATTTTTTACATAAATTTTTCCTATTTGTAGTCTTGTGGCCTGATGATGTGATGTAATATATTGATCACGAAACCGGTTGCAATAAAAAAGAATTTTGTGGGAACAAGACCTTTGTGTTTTTCTTCTTCAACAAGAACATTTTGTTTTCAAAGACTTATTTCCATTCTTAGTTATTCTTGTGTTAAATCTCTTTGATTTTAACTGTCTTTCTCTTTCACTTTGTATTTTTTCCTTTATTTCGAGGATACATTTCAGTCGCAGCATCAAAATAGTTATTAATTACTCATTAACCAGTCTTATTAAATACAATATATTTTTATGTGAGTTTTTATACAATTCTTGTAAACTAAAAGATAGGTTAAGTTGCTGTTTCAAGGGGCTGTTATATTTAAGAAAATTTTAACGCTTGAAACTGCCACTTCAACCAATAAACTTTCATGCAGAAAACTTTTCAACAAAGAAGAAACAGTTTTCCTTAGTCTTTATATCCAGTGTAGGTATAATTTTATTAAATGCAGTAACTATTATCTTTCACTTCTTCAGATATAACACGTGAAAAGTTTGATTCCTTCGATTAGCTTCTAAGACAAAATACTTTTTTAACACTAATAACTAGCTTGTTATTTATATGTCTCACTCACAAGAAATGAAAAATCAGCCGCTAAAGTGCAATCTTAGATGCAAAGCAATGATATTTTCATTTTCTTTCTCAAAGGTTTGTTTCTATTCTCAGTTTTGTAAACCTTGTCATTTGTGTTAAATCGGTTTAATTCTCCTTCAGTAGCGCTTTTGTCGGTATCATTTGAATCGTCCTGTATATCGTTCGCTGACCATTTTTTACCCATAATAAGAATAACCGTATCCCTGTTTCACTTTGTATCTTCTCCTTCATTTCGAGGATAAATTTCGGTTCCGTTGCATATATCACCCTTATCAAAATATTTATTCATTGCTACTGAGCACATCTCATTCATTCGTGTAAATGGAATATGCCTTCGTGCGGTGACGGAATAAGAATAATTGTCGGGTGGTCAGCAGATGGGGTTAGCGGATAGCTTCTTGACATGTTGTGTCCAGAAAGTCCTAAATGGGGTGTATATAAGACGTTCTTCAATGGTTGCTCAACAGCATTGTGACTGTCGTACCACCTGTAGTAAGGGTGGCATACCCTAAGTGTGCGCGCGCTGTTGCGGGGCGTGTGGAAACTTCAGAGGGTCGATCGGATAGTCGGGTTAGTCGTCGCGCAATGTTAGTACCGAGTATATAACCGCGCTCTTGCGGTCTCCGATCGCACAGTATCGTTTTATCGTTGCCGATATCAGGTGATAGAGATCCGCGACTCTACAGGTATTGCTCCCGCAACATCATATTCGATGGAAACATTCGACGATTAATCATGGAGTCGTAGTTGTACAAAATTAATAAAGTTTAATCGACCTAATAGATTGCCTAAAAAGTGTTAATGTTCAATTTCCCTGGCGTTTCATTACGCCGAAGAAAATCGTTAAAAACAATAAAGGAAGTAGCTAAAACTTAATTAATTTACTTTAGCATTTAAAACGTTTACCTTGTCATTAACTAACTCCTACAAAAACATTTGCGAAAGAACGAGAGATCCAAATCTGCTTTTACGGGCAAAAACATTTGACTTTTTCTTCGCTCTTTTTGTCGTGTCAGTGGAAAACGTAATGTGTGAGGTTAACAGAAGAAGTGTAAATGATTTGAGATACTTCAGCGCCTCGCTAGAACGCAACAAGTCAGCGTAACCGAAGCCTTACTGCCCTGCTGGTTTCAGTGATTTCTTCTCTTAGGAGAGAAAATGTATTAGCAGGCCTTCACCATGGATTATATTAGCACGGTCTGCTGCATCTTAGCTTTCCTTCTCTATTATAACACTCTGGATGCCGGATTTGTCTATGATGACCGGTGAGTGAGTTGATGCAGATTGTAGCAAATTGGCTTAATTTGAATAATTCTAGCGCTTCCGGTGCGGGATGTTGACGAATTGTAATTTATGAGAGGACTCGCACTGAATTGTCTTCTTGCCCCATCATTAGTGCCATTCTTTTAATAAATACCTACTTAAGAATCGCTCTATTGTTAATGCGGGTCTAATATTTGGGGTGATAAATGTTTAATTGATGGGAATTGCATTTTTTAATAAGTGTCAAATAAGGTACCTACATGACAGCTTGTTTTAAATAAGGGTATTATTAACGAAATATAAAAAATGTATTACTCTTAGTTTATTTTGAGAATAATAGACAGTTATGGTTTCCATCCATTTAATAATGTATTGACCTATTTATTTATTTATGGCACAATAACAGCTATAATTGAAATTGTATTCCAGAGATATTTTATGCTTCTTTAAGTAGCAAATAATCTTGTAGATATCTGTTATTGTCAAAGTCATATATGATTAATGAACAAAACAAAACAACTACACCTGATTTATCGCGCCCATAATAATACCAAATATTCTGAAAACTTTCAAAAGTGCTGCCCATTAAAGAAAATGGCACTGAGTCCCTATTCGAATATTTTACATTCCCAAAATAACCATGATTTTTTTATAGAAAATTTACAATTATATAAAATATGAACGAAATTTTTGTCATTAGTATTTTTTAGTACGTGGTGGTTGTTCTTGGTGTCATTCTCAGAAAAAATTCCTTGTTTGGGAATGTGTCCTAAGCGAGCTACGGTCTTTTAAATGGCCGCCAGTGGAAAAACAGCTTTTTTTTATGTAATAAATTAATTTTTGAGAGTTTTTTCTCGTTTTTTTTTTATAATAATGAAGTATTCCAATAATAAAATAATCGAAATTTCAACTAAATTGTATGTTCTTGGTCCTACTTTACATAAAATATGTGTGTTGATTAGTTTGTTAGTTTGTGAACTGTATAACTTACGAGATAACTTAAGTAAATTTTGAATTATTAAAACGTAATATTGTAGGTGTATAGCCTATTAATAAGTTTTTAGTGGGGTAGTGAAGGGTTGAATACAAATTAAATTTTTTAACAGAATTGTAAAGTGTCGCTAAAAAATATGTTTACAAATATTTGTGATAACTTGAGAATGCTTGAACATTTTTCGAAAATAAGTTTATTGGGGATAAGCCTGCCAAGTTCAATGTTACGCAGAAATGAGAAATGCGAGGGGCAAGTAACGAGGGCACTTTTAAATTATGGAAATCAAAATATTTTCCAAAATTAAACCACATAATAATTGCGTATAGAAATAAAAACGAGAATAAAAATGACAAAAAGTTATGGCCTTGTTTCATTTTTGAAATTATCCTTCCTATTTATACTACAATAGATTTTCGTCAAGAAACGAAATATTTTGTTCGTTGATTTTTTTTTGTATACTAATAATTTTTTCAGAAATAATCATTACTTGCTTGTAATACACCAGTTTTCCTAAACAATTTAAACAGGGAAGCATATACCATACTATTTGACACCAGTCACCAGTTTTTTTATTTCTTCATATAAAATAATTATTTGTTGTTTTTTATTACCAATAAATTTGTCAAAAAATGCATTAATAGAAAAATAAATGAAATATCTAATGTGCCCTCTTTTTCATTTCAATTTCTCAGGCTATCATTTTAAAAATTATAAAAAATAAAGAGCTTGAAAATCTATAGATTATAAATAATAGGTATAAAAAAATCAAGAGTTCTTCTGAGCTTTGCAAAGGTCCGTAACTCCCTTAGGATGCATTTTTAATTATTCGTAGCGAATATTTAGAATAATCCGAGGAATAATCTAAGGAACTAATTCCAGTTTTCACACACATGTACTCAGAAAATATTTGTATTAGGTATTTAAGATTTACCTATTTCCTACAATTAAAAATTTTTTATATTTATTTGTTTGTATTTTTTATCTTTAACTTTTAGTTTAATGACGTGCAAAATATAATTTCATGAAATAATTGCAAGTATCTGTATGAAAATTATACCTCAATTAACATATTTGGAATCATATTTACATAATAAGTGGCAGAAGAGGAAATAGTAAAAAAATGGGACAAATTTTGCAGAATAAAAACGATATGATAATAGAGTATCTAGTACAAAAACGTGTACTATCAATTCTTTAATTATCATAGTAATATTAAAGACTAGTAAATACTCTTCCGTATGAAGTAAAAGCTGTTAATTCAATGACAAGTGTCAACGTACTTTTGAAATGTAACTAATTCAAAATAGTAATTCTACACGTGTCATTTACGATGCATAATTAATAAGCTAAATCAATCTAAATTGAACAAATAATGAGAAGGTGACAGGTGCGAATTCGCACGATGTTTACTTATTTATAATAATATACCACAGGTGTAATCCCACCTACTGCACGCTGCAGTAAATATTGTAGGTACTCCTTCAAATTGTTATTCAAGCAAAATATTAACTACCTACAGTATATTTTTGGAATTTAAGCCGCTTAGTAGCGATTTTCTAATAATGGTATTGCTTCCAAAGAATATTTTTTCAATCAGTAAAGTAAGTAATAACAGCAACCCACATTTTGTTTTCTTATTCGAACTTTTTAAATAAAAAAAATAAACTCGATACATACGAATATTTGAAAAAAAAAAATGTGGATCGAGGACATTTTATTTTGTATTCAAAAAATATATTCTATGAACAAAATAAAATAGTTTTTAAACGAATCAAGCATTTTGATGTGATACAATTCGAGTTCGAGTTCGAGTTCTTAAAAAAATTTAAAAAAATCAATAAAATGGGGTTGCTGGATCCCACCCATTTTAGCGATACCTACGGGATAATTGAAAAATATTTTGGAAATTTAGTTTTCCTAATTGACAAAAAAATGAAAGGCCTAAATGTAACCTTCGTCTTTGGAGGGGCGTAACGAAGCTTTTCTGAATATACCACCTAGGTAACTTTTTTCTTATTTTGAAGTCTCAAATTCAGTTCAGTTCAATTCCTTAATTTCAAGTTTGTCCAGTTAACCGTAAAACACACCGTATAGTACTTATACAGCTTTAATTATTTAAAAACATCCCCTATTTCTGTCATGTTAATATTTTTTAACAATTTACCTACGGTTTCCATATTGCTTAAAACGATATTTATTTTTTTCTGAAAAAATCACGAAGCAATAATTGCTTCGTGATTTATTGATAATTTATTTAAGAGTTTGAATAAAAATAGAGAAATATATGAATTAAATTATTATTTTTTACACTAGAAACCTTGCACTATTTTGAACAGGTAATTGTTCATTGTGATGTTATCACGTGACCTAGAGATGAAATAAAATTACAACGAACCTTAGTTTCAAAATTTTAAATGTTTTGTTTTAAATATGATTTTGTCGCTTGTTGTAAAACTTTCACCGGGGTGACTATCCAACGTTAAAAAGCGACTCCCACTTTCAATAACACCTCTCGGTATCTACTAAATTCATGGTTTAATGCAAGCAATCACCAAAAAGTTACTTCAAGTTGCTATGTAGGCAGTAGATCATTTATTTTGAGTGAAATAATAAAAACTTGGTATCAAAACAAATTGGGATGCTCAAGAAAAAAAAGATTTATAGGTTTTTAATAACTTTAGCCAAAACTACTGTTCTTATTTTTATGCTCTCTTTTCTTTACAATAATTGTATACAATCGGTAGCTGTAAAGACATTTATTCAAACTATTATTCTAATAAGAAAAATTATTGCTCTTACCCCTGAGAAGGTGAAAACCACCCCTAGATTTAAAAAATCAATAATTAACGAAGTACTGAGAATACATTAACGAAACTTATACTATTCATGTTTTTGGGGTCGCTGATCACGAATGTGAAGGCAGAAATTGAAAATTTTATGTTGCACCCTTATTATTTAGAAGGGATAAAATGGATGGATTAATTTTTTATTTATTTTGAGAAATTAGGAGTTTCTTAGCAAATTGTTACATTTTGAGACAAAATTCATCCCCTAATAAGAAAAATAATTGCTGTTACCCCTAAGGGATGAAAGCCACCCCTCAATCAATAAGTAACGAAGTACTAAGAATAAAGAACTACCAAACGAGCAATATCGTAATTTGCTAAAACGAGACGGACTTCTTTCATTTCGGTCATATTTATCTCCTTTGCAATTAACGCTAAAAATTCTCAAAAAAATATTTTGAAGATCTTTTAATCCTCTTTAAGGTCAGGTAGGTCAAAACAGTACATAAGTTCTCAGTTTTTTTATATTCAACTTAAATGTTAGAAGTTATCTTTAAACAATTCTATCTCCTAAGTAAGCAAAAAAATAAAAAGAGCAACGTTTTCCTTAGTTTATTGCCATAATTTCTCTAGTAACATTCAGCTAAGATTCTTCTCTGCCTTAAATCCAAAAAAGTATTTTTTTTTTTAAATTTCCAAAATGCATTAATTGTAGAATCTTTTAGATAATGCATCCATCACGGTGAAGAAAATTGAGCATATTTATAATAGTTAGGATTAATAAAAAAACACAATTTGGTTCAATTTGGAATTTACTGGAATGAAAAACGGGCACATTTTTGTGTAAAGAATAAAAATTTTGCCTTTATTTTTCTTTTGGTTCAAGATACATGCCAAAATATTTGCTTAAACCAGAGTTATAGGGGGGTAGAAATCGACGATCTATATTTTACACGTTCCAATAGTCACTCCCAACGAGAAATCACCCTTATTTATTTTTAATATTTCATATTAATTTGACATATGTTGAATCAAACTATCCAAAAATATTTGAATTTAACCTGCTATAGAATTATTCCGAAGTGAGATCACCAAGTTACTGTATTATATTTAAATTTGATGCAATAGGAGAAAAAAGCATTTTCTCCTTTACTAATTTAGGGGGATAATTATACTATTGACAATTAAGGTTTAAATAAGCCTTCAAAAAGCCACTTGAATCCTTTGTCCGATATTTATTAAATATTAAATTTAAGTTAACGAAAAATACCTCAAAATAAAGAAAACTCAACTCCGGAAACAGACTAATCGAAAGTGAACATTTGGAATGACTGAAAAACGGCTCATCCGATCAAAACGTGATGGTGACTGGTCCTTTAAAAAAGATCAGATCCGATGAAGGCAAAGAATATTGGACTTTTTCGGGAAAAACGACATTTTTAGAAAATTTAGAAGAAATTGGATGAAAAGTCTTGGGCCACAATTGGAGCTTAATTTTGGATATTGCAATTGTTTTACCGACTCGGCTAAATTGATAAAAGAAATAGTGAAAAATTACTGATGGCGGCTTCTTGTTTATACGATGAATATATTGTCAGCTATCTGTCTTTGACCATGAAAAGGAAATCATTAAATATGCTATCCTTGAACTGGGAATCAAATATTAAAAGCAACTACAACAATAAAGCCAACTAAGTTTTCCCCTTTATTGAAAAAAAGATTAACTTTAGGTTACAATAGACGTTATTAATTGAATATTGATTATAGTTTCTTTGTAGTTAAAATATATTTAGTATCAAAGCTTTATGCAGGGAATCATAAAACTCAAAAAAAAGAAAAGGAAAAGCTGTCATAAGAATGTTTGACAAGATACCTATTTCGAATGAAAATTTTTTCTGTACCAGCACAGAAAGTAGAATTTTATCCCAGAATTTTAGGGTCAAAGGTATGCTATTCCCTCCCGACGATAAGTAATGAGTACTTTTTTCAGCTTCTATTAACGAAAAGAAATTAACGTAATAATACGCGCCCCTGCTATTGATGACGGTGTGTAATGCATAACGATTGCCCATGTAATGTAAATTCCTAAAATGACATTAATTTTACTTTACTTTTAATGCACGTACACATTCCTCGCTGCTGCTATCATTTAATAAATCTGTGATCTTATCACACATACCTGTATAAGAACTATATATCCCTTGTTTTAACAACAAGAATTGTATAAATTTATTAGATCAAATTTGTCACATATATTTCAGTGCCTTCCTGAACCTACCCTTCTATAGATTCCCTGCAATCCTTAAAACTGAGCAAGGACGATATTATTCACATAATATAAATATTCTTCAAACAAATCAAAACGTTGGCCAATGTCAGAACGAAAAGCGTAGTACAAGAATAATACAAAAATATATATGTCTAACCTTATACTATACTGAATAAATCTTTAAATATGTGGAGAACAGAGAGAAACAAAAACTGGGGAAATCCTCTTAGAGAAAACGTATTTTAAGTTGAGACTTAACTGCAATAATGAGGAGAAATAAGGAAAAAATGTGAAAGATTTATTTCTGTACACTAAATATATCTTTGAGGATTACACTTGAATCAACAAGGACAAGTATGTTTTTATTTGGAGCCGATAAAGAAAATATCTTGGCTCAGTGCATGCAGTTCTGTTTTGTATTTTCTTTCATAATCAGAAGTATTACTTTTGCTGCATTTCTTTGGCATTGATAGTAGGCAAAAGCAATAAAATTGTTTCTAACGCCTTTCTATTCTGTGTTTGGCACTTTAGAGGTAATTAATATTGATTAACAATTAAGAAGCAATTTATCCATAACGACACAACTGAAATTTACCAAAAGTAATGCAAATTTGGTCTGAAATAGGGTTTCAAAAATTCAGATATCTTTCAGGTTATTAATTTAATTCTCTTTGCTTAAAATGGAGTGAAGGACAATGATTAAAGTGCCTTAAACCGTAAATTAATGAAGTCTACGTTTCAAAATAAATTTGATTCATCATCAGGACAATTTAGTAAAAAATTTTGCAAAAATAAGACCCAGTATAAAAGACTTACAAATGACTGTCTAGGCATATTTATTGTAATAATACCGATTTTCACTCTAAATTAAAATAAATAATTTTTATGTGCATTCTATTTTATTGTGCTCCCTGTGCAAATCCAAGTATGCATTTCCCCCTGTACCTAAATAATATTTCGGATACCTAATAGATCGCTCAATGAAATGTGTTTATCTTAGGTAATACATCACTGTTGAAGTAAATTTGAATGGGGAAAACCCAAATCGTGTTTTCAAAGTTTGTCAATTTTATTCAGTACACGTCACGGTTTAAAAAATGATGGATTAGAATTAGTAAAGATGATCATTCACAATTTTGTAACACATATTTATTTCCTTTCATTCACATTTGGATGCTCTGTCTTTATTAATTATGAAGCAGTTGGGAGGGTCAATACTAGTTTGAAAAAAATCACATTGTGGGAAAAACAATAATAATAATAATAATTTGTCTAAACAGATGAGGAAAAAAATTATAAAATATTGTTATTACCACTTTACGTTCCAAATCTTCCACTAAAAAATTTTTGTTTGTAAAATAGTCTACATCTGCATTAAATTTGCATTGATGTTTTTGGGATCCTCTCTACCATTTAGACTCTTTTTCTTTGGAAAATTAATATCTCTTATACCAATAAGTACCGGATGTGTAGTCAGACAGACACAACTAAGAAGCTTCATCGACTGTCAACTTTTGCCAAAATTCCAATTAGCAAATCAATTCTTGCCTGCGCTGCGGTAAAAATTGAATCTAAGACTCTGCTGACTGATCATTTGTAAAAGAGTTTTCCGATTCTCTTCCTCGTTGAATATTTTGAATTTTTGGCTTTTCGACTTGTGACTTTCTTCGCTTTGGAAGATCCCACATGCATTTATTGTCTGCTGAACCTACTTTTTTATTGTTCTATGTATTGAATAGAACATCTTGCTTATAAATAGAACTAAGAATAACTGTCACTTTATTATCTGAGCTAGTAAAATAATTAGTAGAAGTATATTAAAAAATTCTTTAGAAACTCCAAGTGGAAATTTAAAATTTTCGGGTGCTCTTTGTGAAGAAGGCAAATGACGTGCGAAAATCATTACTTTCTAAAATAAAAACTCCGTTACAACCATTTTTCTCCTATAAGTTGAAATGAAAAATCCGGGATAAAGCATGCATGGTTTCTGAATCAAACTCCTGAAATTCCGCAATTCGCAACTCTCCAGCAACATTATTTCAACTAGTTCGAATTAACCAAACTCATTACATACAGTAAATCCCTGAGTCGGATAAACAGGCATCCATGATGTTGATACTGCAGTCTAATCCTTGTCTGCGCCGTGGGAAGTGTTTACTTGCTACACTCAACCTTGAAACTGCGGATGTTCGGAAAATTTTCAGCACCTAGTCGGCCGATTGGACTTATAGCCTCCTATATGGACACTTCTGTGATTTCCACAGTACGTATTTTCTCATTTATATTTGCTTGTTAACAGTCATCAAGTTAATTTAAAACAACAAAGCTGCAAACAAACTAGTAAAGCACAAGTTTTAATTGGGGCCATATGCTCTTAATTCTGATGCACTATAACATAATTGACGTTCACAAATAAAACAATTAATTCACAGGGCAGTAGCATTTGTTCCAAACAGTAATGATAAATAAATTATTATTACATATCGTACCACAAA
Organism: Rhagium mordax; assembly: GCA_963680705.1. Lineage (NCBI taxonomy): Eukaryota > Metazoa > Arthropoda > Insecta > Coleoptera > Cerambycidae > Rhagium > Rhagium mordax. The sequence goes on from OY796660.1 coordinate 67,557,065, forward strand.
ATGTAATCTAATCACAAGGCAGAAACTGTTTTTGATACGTAATGGCGGTATGTAGTGGAATCAATTTATGTACAATTTGTTATTGATTATTTAGTCTATGAAATTATCAACAAAAAGAATTTGAAGCATGCTGCGCAGAGAGATAATTATTCCAAATATTTTTAGGCATTTTTATGTCGCATTGTTTATGAATAGTAATTGAGCCGATTTTAGAAAACCCTGAAGTCTCTACTAGAGAAATACTTCACACACTACAGGTCCAATCCGGAACCGCAGGATTCTAAAGAACCATACATCTAAACCATAAAAAAGGAGGCTTACTCATCAATTATTCAATATCATATCAATATCAAGTGGACCAACGAGGTAAGTGTGAAAAGCAGTGGAATTTTCAATCTGCATAATCGACATCATTCAACCATTTTGAACTCATTTTTAAACAAAGAAATAGCCACGACGATTTGAATTTAATGTTTGGCTCGGAATAGTAGAACAACGTTTATCTATGACAAAAACATCAGCACTCATCGGTATACTCTCATTCTAGAAGAATTTGTGGAACCATGTACTGAGGACTTGCTGATTTAGTAACCAAACTCTGTCAACAAGATTGCGCATCAGCTCATAACGTCATGATTAAAACTCAAAGAGTTGTTTGGGAACCCCGCCTACAAGATCATAAGACCTTGGTCCATTGGATTTTTTTTATGAGGCTTTGTCAAAAACTTAATATTGAAAACGCTTACAGGCATTTGAAAAACCCTAAAGCAAAGAGTTAGATTTTCTGTCGCTCAAATAATACTCTCGCAACTCTTAAATGCTGAGAAATCAGTAAGGAGAGGTGTCACGAGAAAAATGGCTCAAAATTCATTATGATTACATTTTGGATTTTGTTGTTAGGTGGAGCAGCGATGAAAGAATACCTACCTACTGGAGATTTTAGGTGGCTTGAAAGAGAAGAAATTAAAAGTGTTAACTCTTCGACCATTGAGGATGATTCACCAAAAGGTTATGTTTTAGAAGTTGACTTGGAATGTCCATCACACTTTCACGATGACCACAACGATTTGCTGTTTTGTCCAGGGAACATGATTACTCTTTCCAGATCAATCCCTAGCTTACTTAATAAATATAAATATATCATTTACTACAAACATTTATAGCAGTGTGTAAAATATGGATTAAAATTTAAAAATATTCATAGAATAATAGAATTTTCCCATTCGTCGTGGTTAGGATTATATATTGAATGAAGTTCAAATTTCTGAAATGCTGCTAAGAACGAGTTTAAGATGAATATATTCAAGTTAATGATGAATATAATATTTGGCAAGACAATGGAAAACGTTGGTACGTTGTTACCAATGTCGTAAATTTGCTAAGTCAAAATAGAAAACAAATATACGACCTAATTATTAATTTTATCCGTACAAATAACATACAGATATAGCTGAATATATGAAGTCAAAGCCAACTATAATTCCTATTTGATAAAAAAAATTTGATTTGACGTCTAAGAATTTAGAAAAGTTTTAACTGCAAGAAAAAATTATCACAAATATAAAAGTTATGACACTTTTTCAAAATCTGTCAAATGCTAATCATGGCATATTCCTGTATTATCTGATTCCCGTACGTGCTCTTGGTAACACGCTTAACACATTCACAACAGACCGGGTATGTTTAAGATCTGGAACGCAATCGATTATTCTCATTTGTTTAGTATAATTTTGTCTCTTATATAGCGGATAAAATATAATGGAATTGGAGTGGCCGTCTGAGGAAGTGAATGGGACACAGTAGAGATACTAGATTGCATGACGCTGCTAAGAAGTTAGATTATATTTAGTGAAGAAATAAGGTACAGCACAATGTCGGAGACGGAGATTATCATTATACAAAGACGGTGCTGAATCTTGGGGCTCGTTCTCTCTTACCATCTCAAAGGCAAAGGCGCAGTATGGATAAAAGGAAATCATAAAGGGGTGTCCTGGTAATAACAGGGCCTGTATACATGCCTGTTGTCGGTCGCAAACGATGCCAGCAGAATTTAATTGAATGGATCGTTTTCAAAATCATAACACGTACTATACGTCTCTGGGGAGCGCTTTCGTTCTTACGATTGCTTGATATAAACATCAGTACAATTGTCAAAATAATGCCTACTCTTTGTCGCAGCTTTTGTTTGAAATGGTCTGGTGAATATTATCCCTAAGTTTCGTTGATTATACGAATTGTTTTGAAGGGACGCTTGCTCTCAACTTTGTTTAAAATAAACATGAATTTTAAGGAGGTTCAACAGATCCCTAGATATACAGACGGTGTATTGCTGTATCAGTTGTCTTAAGCCAACAAATCACGGACGATTAGTTATTCTATTAAACGTATAATCAATAGGGGTGCAACACTAAATAATGCGCAAGATTGATAGGTTCAGTATAGTTCCAATCCCCCGACGATGTGAACTTGGTATGCGGTGTTTCAGGTGCTGATTTTCGTCAGTATATATTCCTAATTTCATCACATACATTTAAGAAAAGATGTATAGAATAAATGATGTTGGAAGTAATGTTTTGTCTTTTATCAACGTTTTCCATTGTCTTGCCAAATATTGAATTTAATCATCAATTTGAATATATCCCGCTCAAACTCGTTTTTATCAGAATTTCAAAGATTTGAATTAATTCAATATATGATTCCAACCACGACGATTAGGAAAATTCTGGTATCCTATGATTTTTTTTCAACTTAATCCTTATTTTAAACACTGCTTTAAATTTTTTTAGTAAATGATATATGTATTTATATATTTTGTGATTTTGATTTCGTAAATAAAAGTATTTTTATTTTTTTCAAAAAATATTATTTCTGTATTCAAAATCATTGATTTCTGTATTGAAAATCATTTACTTTTATATCCTGGCTGTTCCTTAATAGTAAATTTGACTACTCTTGTTATTTTTAATTTACCGAATCTTAGTGAACATATATATTTTCAAAATATATAAGAACTTCAGTATTAACGGTTATACTGAAGGAAGAATATTATATTGATGCATAAAACAGTGCAAAAAAAGGTTTATAGTTAATAAAATTTAGATTACCCTGGAAAAATAAATTTTAAATCACGAAAGTGCAGCATTTAATTTTATAAGCAGGCCAAATACAGGCATAAATAAATATTAGAAAATATTTACTAATAGAGTCTACGCTATAGAGCTGGCAACAGCGTTGAATATAATACCAATAATTTATAAATCCACTGGCTCCAAAAAGGAACGAAATTGGCCTTGGACTTTAGCAGAAAAAAATTTATAATAATATTCCCTTTTAATACCCACAACACAAAATTAACAAGAAACTAGAATCTTCAGTAGGCAACGTCATGATATTGTGATATCTTACACAGGCATGTGAAAAGTGTCTAAAGTTCGTAAACATGACAGGATTTTGACAAATTATACTTTCCGTAAGCTAATTTTTATCATTAATGTGCTGTCAAAATCATAATGGAAGCAGGTAATGACTTGTTACGTTATGCACGAAGTCATAGAAGGGGAGTTCCATTAGTGAGCAGTTTTATTAGAGATAACCGACTTATAGATTTATTCAAATCAGAAATGAAAAAGACGTTATTCAGATGTTTTTATAATAATACACTCATTAAGATGAATTCTATTATTAGTAACAATTTTGGTCAAAAAATACTTCTTAATATGTTTACCAAAGACTGTAATATTCTTTAGTCATCACCTTGAATCGAAACTATCCAGACCAGTTATTAAAATACTCCAGGATTGCCTTTAACTCAATTGTCAAGTAAAGTAAAAGTTTCCTCTGCCTCTGCTCCTTATCCGTTTTAAACTTCCTCTATCATCAAGAACAGCTACTTCTAATCTAACAGCTCTTCTTGTTTTTCCTGAATAGTTTGAGCACCAAAAGTGTCATCAAAAACACGTACAGATCTAAACTGCTCCAAGACATGGGATAATATTTTACACGTGATATGTGCTCTTTCAGTACCTTAGCAGTAATCTAGCCCAATGATTAAAGGCTCTCATTACCACGTTTTAGAGGTTAATCTTGTGAATATATAATGTAGCATAGTTCATATTAAGGTCTTCAGCAAATATTTATCTTACAGATAATTCGCACGAATGTTATTAAAGAAAATAATCTATGATTATGACATTAAGTACTTTAATTTCTAAAATTTGGTCTACAAAACATGATCAAAATCAATTATGTTGGCTCGGAATAATCTTAGATGATTCAGAAATCAGATAGTAATTATGATCCTAATGGAATTTCTTCTTAATTTATAACCATATCTGAATATTCCTTTGAATTATTTAAACTAGAGAGTGCTTTTGATTCTATATCTACCTCGTAGTTGTAAAGGTATCAGAGCATTTAAATGGATAGAAAATATCTACCGTCATTGCTCATTTGGATGGCAAAGCACCATAAATAGTTCTCGTACTTTAAAACATCAATACTTTTCATGGAGTGGTGAGCAGCTGTCGATCGACAATTAGATAAATGGTTTGGTCTGATATTTAAATGGTACATTAGAAATATTAGGGTCTTAAAATATATGCCAGTAGTATTTTTAGAATACCCATAAAAATTGTGACAATATGGTTAACTATATTTATTTTCCTCGCCTCTTCATATTACGAGACTTTTTCTCACGATAAACCAACAAAATAATTTCTAGTTAGAAAATTTTTGTCGTTAAAATAGTCATTTTATGGCATTACGCCGTTTGGCGTAATTTGAAATAATAGGCCAGGCCAGAAGACTGAATATTCAAGAGTTACAAGGAATTAATCTGTAATAATATTTTTTTGTGTACGTTGGTATAAAAATAAACCAATAAAATCTGAATTTTCCAAAATGAATGGGGGTGGAGGCGAAAACGTTAAGTGTTAAATGTGCATTTTTTCTTATCCAATTTTTTTCGTTTTGAAAATGGGATTAACGGTAAAAGTTCTTTATATTTATTTGTAATCTACTTAACTACATGGAAAATAAGCTAGTAGCTACTTGGTTTTCTACGATAAATAGAAGAGGCTGTATCTCTGAAACTTGATCCAAGAATAAATGAAAACACTCCCTTAAAAGTGATTTTTTTCGTTTCCCCCTCACCTTTTTTTATTTTTCTTTTTTAAAATAGACCCTGTAACGATTAAAATGAGCTGGAATTTAAAATTTTGGGAGAAACGTTTCGGAGATATAAAAAAATATAATGAAAATAAAAGGCTATTTTGCAGCTTACTGATAGAAACCAGTTGTACTCCAGTAAAATTAGCATTCAATTCGGAACAAATTTGTAACAAGCTAATTTTAGGGGGAATATGTAGGGGAAGATGTCCTATTTAACAGGAAAAAAATCCCAAAAAATCCAGGTGGCGGAACCCCTCAAAAATTAGGCCGCCATCTTGAAATTAGGCACTTTTTAGCCTTTAACTTGAATAATTAATCTCACATTGATTTTATCAAAAAAATGTATCATACAAAAATTTTAGAACATTAAACAAGCTACAAAACAGTCTAAAGTTTTTTTAAATCGGTAAATAAATAACTGAGATAATGGCGACTAATGTTTGGGTACTATATGCATTAAATTAGATAATTTAAATTCTAGCACTAGAAAACAATGTTTCTTTATTATAATTGGCATACTAATTTTTATTATTTTAAATTATACTTCAGTTCATATTAGGTGAAACAGTGGTCAAAAATATTTTATTTTTACATGAAATTTCAGGCTGCCACACAACGTCAGCGTTCTATAAGAAGGGGGAAAAAAACAGCACTAACTAGGTATATTAAAAAATGATAAGGAAATTTCAAATTTGGAAGATTTTAAATATCCCTATACTAATATATCACATCTTGTAGGGTTGGGTGAGAAATTTATTTTATATTGGTATGGAGGTCGTAAAAGTAAAGATTTGAACTCATTTAGATACATTAAATATATACCCAACTTGTTGCCCGCCAAAATCTATTTAATAATTTTGAATTGGAAGTTTTACCTCCGACTTCTGACGCAGCCAAACTTCATATAAAACGAGTGTATTTTCAAGTTCAAGAATGGCTAGGAAATAACGTCAATCCTGAAAATTGGGGTCGGATTAAAAATAAAATTTGTCTAGAACCAGAAAAAATGTCACAAAAGTGTGCCCCTGAATTTATATTAAATATATTTTTTTTGCAACTGCAAAACAAACTGTTCAAAATTATGCAGCTGCAATAAATACAATTTAAGATGCACAACAAGTTGCATTCATTGCATTGGGCAATATTGCACGAATGCAACACCTGTGTCTTTGTTAAAAGACGAAACAGAGATTGACATCTAATGTATTAATTTCTTTAATATTTTGTTTCTGTTTTTTCTTCTATTAATCTTTGTGGTTTAAATAAAAATGTGTTTTTATTTTATGTGGCCTTTTATTATATGTGGCCTTTTATTATATTATAAATACAGGGTGAGTCAGGTTGTATGGTAAAAAATTAATAGGTGAATAGGGCATGAAAAACAGTATTGACGTTAATATATAACCCTTAATTTTTTTATAAAATGTGTTAAAGTTGTAAATGTTTCGTAGAATTTTTTTAATATATTTTGGTTAAATACAGTCGTATCAATGAAATTAGGTTGGTATATAAAGGGCGCTATCAAATGGCGATAACAGTTTTTCAAAATTAATCTAGTGGCGTGCGTTAACACATTTTTTTCTGATAAGAATGCCGAGAACTGTGCGCCGCTGCATTTTTTCATACAATTTCTTAGTTGAAAACCTAATGTAATAATAATAAAATACTCTTAAGGAAACAAAATCTTTAATAACGAAAATTTAAAAACAACAGCGACTTAATTACTACTGTTTGCAATACATTTTCAAAATGAAGTACATTAACCTCAATGCACTCTAAAAATTAATCAATTAACAACCAACAAGTACTAGTTGACCGAATAGTACATTTTTCACGTCAACTAAGGGTAAATGTGCATAAACTAATAAGGAATATATAAAATGAAATTTCCTTGCGGGCCCGAAAGTGCATTGGGGTTAATGGTCTTCATTTTGAAAATTTATTTAAAAAAATAGTAATTAAGTCACAGTTGTTTTTAAATTTTCGTTAATGAAGATTTTGTTTCCTTAGAGTATTTTATTATTATTGCATTAGGTTTTCAACTTATGAAAAAATCCAGTGGCTCACAGTTATCGGCATTCTTATCAGAAAAAAAAGTGTAATCGCACGCCACTGGATTAGTTTTGAAAAACTAATATCGCCAGTTGATAGCGCCCTATGAAAAATATAAACCAACCAAATTTTATTGAAACGACTGTTTTTAAAATTTTAATCAAAGGATATTTAAAAAATTCAACGAAAAATTTTCAACTTTAACACCCTGTATAAAAAAAATTTAAGGTTATATAGCAAAATCCTGAGACACGTCAATACTATTTTTTCATGCTCTATTCACATATTAATTTTTTACCATACAACCTGACTCACTCGGCACCAGAACACAATAATCAACTCTTATAGAAAAAAATTACAAAATTCCAACTGATACCTTATAATCTTTAAGCTGTAACTCTTTTAATTTTTAAGCTATTACAAATTTCTAAACGTCATTTTATAGATTTTGAAGTTTTCTCGAATTTTCCTATTTTCATAATTTTTGATAACGACTAAGATAATAAAGTTATTTGACTTTAAACGAAAAATATCGTGAATTTCAAGATGGCGGACGATTTTTTAGTGTGTTCCGATACTCGGATTTTTTGGGACTTTTGTTGACATATTCAATACCCCCTCCCCGACATTTTAACGCAACAAACAGCTTGTTACAAATTTGTTCCGAATTCACGGTGTATTTCACTTAATTTTACTGGCCTATTGCTGATGAAGCCTGTAATTAACTTAAATGAAATACAATTTAACAATGGCAATAATGAAATTAATAAATGTTTTATAAAAAGAAAAGAAAAAGGAGGTCAGATATGGATAGAAAAGATACAGAAATAATTGAAGGAAAAGGAAAAAAGAAGTAAAATATCCATATAGAAATGAAAAATCACTGCAGGGCTAAAAGATTTTTATTTATTTTTTTTAAATAAGTTGCAGGAGGGAGAAAAGTCGGTAAATTTCAATTTATTATGCAAGAAGCTACCTTGTATGAAAATGAGCGTTTAAATATCTCTTTATGATGGGCCAGGATTGTTAAAATGTTTAATCGAATATTCATTGTGAACGTGGGTTCAGCAAATAATTTTATTATGCAGATAAGGGGGCGATTTAAATAAATAGAGCGTAAAAGCTGGGCCTGCTAGAACTCAAAATCCAAATTTTTTTGTTTTTTTTTTGCTCATTTAATAGTCACATAGTGCTCATTTTGATTGAACGAGTCTTACTTAAATAATGCACTTTTCCCAATTATAAAGAATTTAAAAAAATGGAAATGATAGAGAGAAGACGTATCTTGGAGGTCTTACAGACTTTATTTTTTTGAGCATATTTTTAGGCATTTAGGCATGTTTGGCTCGGAATAGTAGAACAACGTTTACTGGGATGATTTATGTATGACAAAAACATCAGCACTCATCGGTATACTCACATTCTAGAAGAATTTGTGGAATCATGTCGTGAGGACTTGCTGATTTAGTAACTAAACAAGATAGCGCGTCAGCTCATAACGTTATGATTAAAACTCAAAGAGTTATTTAGGAACCCCGCCTACAAGATCATAAGACCTTGGTCCATTGGATTTTTTTATAAGAGGCTTTGGCAAAGACTTAAAATATTGAAAACGCTTACAGACACTTGAAAAAACCTAAAGCAAACAGTGAGATTTTCTTGCGCTCAAATAATACTCTCGCAACTCTTAAATGCTGAGAAATCAGTAAGGAGAGGTGTCACGAGAAAAATGGCTCACAATTCATTATGATTACATTTTGGATTTTGCTGTTAGTTGGAGCAGCGATGAAAGAATACCTACCTACTGAAGATTATAGGTGGCTTGAAAAAGAATAAATTAAAAATGTTAACTCTTCGACCATTGAGGATGATTCACCAAAAGGTTATGTTTTAGAAGTTGACTTGGAATGTCTATCACACTTTCACGATGACCACAACGATTTGCCGTTTTGTCCAGGGAAGATGATTCCTCTTTCCGGATAATCCCTAGCTTACTTAATAAATATGAATTTATCATTTACTACAAAAATTTATAGCAGTGTGAGAAATATGAATTAAAATTGAAAAATATTCATAGGAACTAGAATTTTCCCAATCGTCGTGGTTAGGATTACATATTGAATTAAGTTCATATCTCTGAAATGCTGCTAAGAACGAGTTTGAGACGAATATATTCAAGTTGATGATGAATATAATATTTGGCAAGACAATGGAAAACGTCGTTACGTTGATGTAGCAAATTTCGTGATGTTTCGATTTAGTTAGAAATTTTGGGTTATTGACTCCTATTATGTTGACATAAGTAAGAATTAAATATCTTAAAATATTTACCCATATTGAGAATTTGATACTGTTAGAATATTAGTTACCAACAATAAGCTGTAGCAAAGCCTGGTGCGTCTCTATTAATCTATTAGTGGTGTCACAAATCCTATCAATATTGTTTAATATCACACATGTAGTCATAATTATTTATGTTTGTACAGAATTTGGCAAATTTTAAGTTGATTATAATTGTTCTGAATGCAGTAATTAATGGCAAATGATAAATTAAAACGTTGAAATGTGAACTAATGTTGTGTTTCATTTAACCGTTCAAACGGTAATTTAATAAAGTTTTTGAATTTTCCATATTTAACCTAAATTGCCGGTACGGTACAAGTGATTGATATAGTTCTGTATTTGAAGTTAATTTATGACAAAAAAGTTCACTGCTGTCCGTAGATTACTGGACACGATATTAATGTTTTAAAATAATGGATATCGTCTGTATGTAGAAATCAATATAGTAAAAATACTTTAGTTAGAGTTACGATCAACTTTCCCAATAAATTGTTATTTATTTGAATGCTTCCTAATATAGGGAAAAATATAATTATACGGTAATTATTTCCTGAAGGTTTTCGTGTGGGCTAAATATAAAAAATCACATTATTATAGATGGTAAGAAGTCTACTCATTTGACACTCTTTTTAGGAGCGGCACTACCAAGGTTGACTTTAATATATTAAATAAAAACATTCTTAGTAAAATCGGAGTTAGATATTACCTGCTGACTATCTATAATTGCAAGAGATCATCAGGTATTATATTTAATCATTTTAAAAAAAAAATTTAGCCGATAAGTGGTTTTGAAAAAAAAAAGGAAACATTTTGCAATAAGATCACAAATATTAAAAATGACACTTAATATTTAGTCAGCTATTGGCTGGTCATTCCAGTAGCTGTACGAAATGAAGACAACTTCTCTCTTTTCTAGAAAGGATTAGTCGTGATTTGACAAAATATAGATTTCCTAAACTACCAGTCGCCACCTTATTTCAAATAGATTTTACAAATGCACTTGGAACCCTTAATTATTTTTGTTAACGACACATTAAAAATTAAATTACTTTTTTATCTTCTAGCATTCACGCGCTTCCGCGAAATTTATTAATAAAAAATAAACAAGCGCCATATGAAATTATTCAACTGTGAAAATTTCTGGCACAACGAACAAATTCATTTCCTTTTGTAAACATTACACGTATTATCCTCTACATTTAGGATGATACAGCTAAAGTGAATAAGAGGGGAATTGACTCTTTGAAGATTGCTATCTTAGAAAATACATTTGTGAAGCCAGTCAGACTTAGGATAAAACTGTTACAATAATTACATGCAGGTATTTATTGAAGCAATTTTGTATTATATGTTTTAATAGCAACGAATTAACGATTGGGGCATAAACGTTATTTATTTTTTATTGACAAAGGACAGACTTGTTACATTACATCTAGTTGCTAGTGCGAGAAGATTGGAAAAAGTATTTATCAGTTAAAATGTGAATGATCGTAGCTCTAAAAGGATATTTGGTAAAGCGACGTCCGCCAGCTGTGAAACCTCATAGCAAAAGGATTCTATTTAATGATCAACAGTCTTTGTGGCTTGAACTTTTGTAGAAGAGACTACGATTGTTAGCATTACGACGATGTTTCAAAGAAGTAAATGAACTAATAAAAGCCAACAATTCGTATAGCTGATTTCGCTACGTGTATACAAAGAAAGATTATAGCGTATGGTCAATCCAAATAGATATTTAAGAGCTCCTAGACTCTGCCTTGCCTGGTTCCTGCCATGACTGGATTCTGGATTTGCATTGATAAGCTCAGATCTCTTAATACCCAGCATAAAAACCAAATTTGCTTCAGTAATTTAAAGCCTATACTCAAGAATGAGTAACAATTATTTTTCTTTCTTCAATACCGGATTTGGAATTGGAAAATGATATCAACAGGTGTTATGGTTAGCTATACGACTAGATATATCGAGATAATTTTTGACAACAAAGTTATCAGTAAATTAAATGGACCTAGTCATTGCCCAGATATGAATCCTACAGAACAAGTTGGAAGATATATGTCTCGATGTTTATACGTAATAAGTTACCATGGAAACAGATAGAAAATACTGGTTTGGGGAAAATATTTAATCGATGTCACGAATTATTTATAAATGTATATTGATATTGTTTTTTATAAATTTCAGGGTATTTTCCCATTGAACGACATGACTGAAGGTTAAACTGCTAACTAAAGAGCCTTTTTTGTGAGTCATTATAGTTTTATTATTTATCTGCCATCCTAGTCGTCGGCGTTTTTATGATAAAATCGATGCATGCATGTTCCGAAAGCAAATACCTGTATTAATACTTTCCTTTTCGCCGGGTATCTCAACAAATCTGTATGTATCTCCTCTCACCTCAGTTAACGCGTCTCTCCTTTTATCGTAGTGAAAATAACTGAAATTTTTATCTCCCCCTTGTCAAGTTGGCGCACACCTCTGATCTTTCTTGCTTTATCGATATTTTATAGCCAGTCGCTGAAAGCGATAGAGCAACTTATTTCGTAATATTCACTCTTAATCGGAACTATCTGAAAGAGGATACAGCTTGATATTTGCATTTAAATGCTAAATGATTTTATCTGTAGAAGCAGATCAAGGCGATATTGCTTCGTCGAAATGCAAGCACACTTCACTCTCAGTTTCGGTGGTGACAATTTTTAGGTAGAGACAAAATTAACCTCAGTATACTTGGATAAGGTTTCACTAATCACAATTACGATTGTTTACACTTAATTATTACACTGTGCTTTGCCTATATACTTAATTAATGTATTGTTATAGAAATTCATGTCTTTACATATACAAACACATGCCTAGAATCAAAGACAATGCAATGTCTTACTGGGAGTGTGAAGCCCTTGTGGTATAAATGCTTTTCTACTGGTAAATTATTAAGAACGCTTGGAAATCTTATTCTGATAACTGCTTATTAGTCTAACATGAATTGCTGTTGGAGATCCATTTAATTTGACTAAACTAATTTGCAGTTGAGAACTCGGTTTCATCGCCATATTTCCTTCAAACAGAGAAGCGATGGCGGTTAAAGCAGATCGTTATATTGAGATATTACACAATTCTGGTAGACCCCAGATTGAATATTATGGTCTAGTTCAGATTCAGCAGGAATATTAGTGAATGACCGACGAGGACGAGATGTTTGGAGCAAACTCTTTATCTACTATCGCTTCATTAATTTAACGCAAAAAACCAATTGGGCTTATATAATTTTGCTGGGTTTTTAATACTCAATTTTTATTAACGTCTCTGGCCAAGGTGGGTTAAATCAAGGGAATTTGCCAATCGTGGTTGGTTCTTATCGGTTCGTTTTTGGTTAAGCATGATTCATCTAAATGATGCAACTTAGATCAAGATTTTGCATAATTTACCTTATCATTTCCAACTGTGTTTGTAAACCATGACCTTTGGTTAAAACCGCTTGAAAAACATTATATTCACATACATTTTATTTTTGTTCTTCTGTTTCGCCAATCGATATGTTCTCTCAAGGAACTTAAATAATTCGTTTTATATTTGTTCCTGTCATTTTGTTTGTTTTTCATTTCTACCGAAGCTGAAGTGCAGATACAGTCGAAAACAAGGGCTAAATTCCATTTATATTTTACAAGTATTCCAGTTAGTTGCCCATTTAATATTAATGCCTTAACTCTTGTCTTTTCAAAAGTAGAAAAATATTAGATAGCGAGAGTTCATTTTTATTTATGTATCTTGTGATCTCCTACGATCCAATTTTTACATTTCAATTTGTTATCATAGTGAAAATAAATAACTCGGCTCTTCTTGGTGCTATCATATAACAAATACAAAAAATAAATTAAAATAATAATAAGCTTTGGAATAACTTACTTAAATTACAGGTTGTATAGAACATCCTTTTCAACAGTGCGAGAAAACGATATTAAAGCCTGACCTATAAAATACATGCAAAAATTATTCTACTTATTTTTCTGATTTATGAAATTTTTCTCTTGCCTCAAGTGCTCTTAATTTTTTACCGCTTACGACCAATTTGATATTGCTAAAATAACACCCTTTGAATTAATGGAAGCATCATTGTATGAAAACAAAAAATAGCACATCGGTAGGTGATAGGTAATGCGATATGTGGAATTCGCGTGCATTTCAATTTAATAACTAAAAACAAGCAAAAGAATGAAACAGAAAATATGCACATGTATCGATCAGCTTCGCTATTGTCATCAAATATAGGTGCTTTCCAGGCAGCTTTTGTTATATCGCTTGCGTGCTTTGTTTTGGTGTTTATATAAAATGAATACAAAAAGGAAAACTAGAACCTGCATAATTCGCCCTTTGTTATTTTGTGAATTATCAGGTCTTCATTAATAAAAAAATTCGACAGCGAAAACGTTTTTTTTCCTTTTACCTAATGTGAAGTGAGTGGGGAAAGGTTGAGGAAGACACCTTTTTACTCTGACCCTTAGGGGGAAGATGATAACTTATAACAGTACTATTAGTGAACTTCATGGTTTTCATTCCTTCCCAAAACCAGAAAAAATTAGTTCTTTTAACATTAGTTTTTGTAAGCGGCGAAGTAGTATCTACTCTTATACAAGAAATTAAATTTCCTTAAAGATATTAATGAAAAATTAAAGCAGATAGTTAATTCAAGAAAAAATTGATGAGTTCCTAAACATGCCCTACCTCGCAAGGTTATGTTTGTATAATTTTTGTTAAATTTCTTGGAGATTGTAAAGGATTGCGTTCTCAATGGGTAAAAGCCAACAAGATATTTTTACTACATGCCATTGCGATAATGTAGTTAGATCTAAGTTAAATGAGTTGGTCTGTAACTATATGAAGCTGTAAGAATCAGTACGATTAATTGGCATTTGAAGAGCTTCCATAGAACGTATTATTATCCTTGTGGAGCACCAATTGAGAGGTCATAAAATAGTACCTTGTTTGAATATCAAATGTCTGTTTGGGACTTTCTTTAAATTATCTCGTTCTATTTATGTGTGGAATTACTAGATGGTATGCCAAATATAGATGAAATAGTAAGTAAAAACTAGTTTCAAGACGTTCTCTTTCTTTTAAAGAGTTCTTGCTCTCTCAAGAAATATATTGGGACATACTTTTTATAAATTTTTTCCGTATTTTTACATTAGAACTATTTTCTGAATTTTTCTTCAGCAATTTAGAAACATCCTGCTATTATTACAACCATTACCTTTGTTATTTACACCTAAACTGAATATTTATTTTACAAAAGCAGTAGGAGAAAGAGCACCAAAGGAATTATTGGGGTGAAATTTAGAACGTCCTGCTTTCTTTTGAAGTAACTGATTATTTTTTAGAATAAACAAAAGTAGAAGTTAAAGCATCTAATCAATCATTCGTATAATTGACAATGCGAAGCATATTTTCATATAAAAAGTAGAACGACTTGCCCATCGCCTTCCACAAGTTTATATATAGCATCTGGTCCAATGGGAGTTTACGTTTGGGTATTTGAATAATTAATTGCTTGAGTTAGATACGACACCCCGATGAACGCTATTTTAGCCGACGTATGATAATATCTTAAAGAATCAATAAATATCTGATATTAATCCATATAATTATGAAGCACTTAATAAATGAAAGTATAAATAATTAATGGCTTAATTTTATCGATACTGACCGGATAGATTTTATGGAGAAAATACATTTGTCAGCTGACCAATTAAATTACAATAACATTCTTTGGATCGTTATACACGCGATCATATTTATTGCATTACCATTAACGTTGTTCTGTAAAAATCTCGTTTTAAAGTCATAAAAACTCAAACGACGTGGAGTAAATCCTGGACAGCCCTAAAAATTAAATGGTGGAAAATAAATTATTTCAAAAAGTTAAATGTAGGATTGTATGAAGCTGCACATTTTTATCTTGAAGCTGAAGCTTTTGATGTGATGATAGCCTAACATTCCACAAATATTCATACACTAACACTACTGCACTCGATACATGTTTTTTCAACCAAGCTGGCGTTATTTGTAGATGATTAAAACTGACATTACACGTCGCAATAGCAAAACGAGACGTACTAGTCATTACCAACGGCCAAGAAGAAATAACTTTAGCTAATATTTAAGAAGAAAATGCCTCTATCTGTACAGGTAGTAGGAAACAGTCATTTGAGCCGCCAAGAAGAATGATTTTTAATTTTCCTCCACAAGTGAAGTTGAGTTATGACTTTATAGTTAAACATGTGTTTTTTTTTATCAATTTAAACAATTGTATCTCAACCATCAACAAAGATAATAAAAATGTAATGTCACAATGATTTTTATTATAACATCACAGTTTTCGTTCATAAAATTTATTGCAAGGTTTATATTTTCCATATTGTAAAAATGGTCTGCAACTGAAACGGTAGTAGAAAAAATCATAGCTGTAATGTCAAATCGAGCCCGAAAAATTCAACTAAAGCCAAAACCATATATAACATGCTAGCAGAACAAAGGAATAAGTGCGCTTACCATTCATACTTAAAGTAAGTTATCGTACACCAATCTCAAAGTAAAGTATGCATGCTTGCAAACGGGTATTTACTTTGCACGTAATAAAGGAGATTTCGCCCTATTGGAAGGGTGCTTTATGCAAATTTGCTCCACGTTATTATTATAAGCCACCACCCTGAGAAATATTAGGTTCCTATCTATATTGGAAATAGGAGACATGCAACACATTCTTTAATATGAGATATATTGACAGAGTTGATACATAGTGTTTATTTTATTTGATCGGTGTATGGTTGCTTCCAAAAAAACAGCTATTATGATTGTGGTATCGCTTTTATTTCCTTCTCTTTCTATTCCGAAGGTTTGCGGATACATTATTAATATTTCTCTATTTTTAACCGAATGTTCATGTATCTTTAAGCAACACATGTATGATACAAGCAATGACATTGCTTGTATCATACAGGTGACCTTCGACTGTTAGTATAGGTACTATATAATCTTTGGGTTATAAAGCAATCAATGTAACAAAATTTTTGGTGTTTTACTAAATGTAGGTTGAAATGTATTTTAAATCATTTCTACATTGAACTAGATAGTATGTAGAGAATAATAGCAGTTATGTATCCTACTCGTAGGTTTAATAATCAATATTTCCTTCAATTGCCATCCATTATCTTAGAATACCAATTTTACGTAAATTAATTTTAATAAACAATCATATACATTCAATATTTTCATGTTTAAAGCTCTGTGACACTATATAGTCCAATAATTATCTGTAACATTCTGTTGATTCTTTTCCACATCCATATTTAGTAGATACCATCAATTTAAGTGTGGTCGTCTTGGTTTCTTCTTTCATAAATATTTGAGATCTAGCTCTGTAACTAACATCAATATTGTTCTACTAAGAACATTATACACACGCTACTTAATCTAGAGAATTTCATCGTCTTCATTATCATTGTCTTCATCTCTTGCACATATTGTGCACTATTCTTTACCGCTACCATAATTTCTTGAAATCGAAACCAAACTAACTACTCACTATCTCCCAATATTAATTCGTTAAAAAAATTGTTACTTTCAATAATTCAAATGATCTGTGTAATTGGAATGACATTAAATACAATGAACTAGATTGAAGGTGTCAGTCAAGTTAGGTTCCAAGTATCATGGTCTTTTTCGGGTTAGATTTTTCATAAATGCGAATGTGTTCGATAACATTCGCGCCTTTACAGCTTTCCACATTTTTTTGAGTTTATATCTCAATGAGCACTATCCTTCCTGTAAGTAGTCCTACTATTTTCCTGAGTTCAAGCAGACTTTTAGCTATTTTCTTGCGAGTACTTTATAAATATATTTGTCTTGGAATTAGATTCCAGTAGAAGGATAGTTTTTCCTTTTTCATGTTTAAACTTGATCCGTTGCTTGACTTTTGAATATCTCATAAAGCGGTTCCAGTCCAATAAATTATGTTTCATTTTCCTTTGGCTATCCTTAATCTCATTCCCTTGTATTCCTTTATGCTCTCACATCCAAATCAAGGTAGTCTAGTTGTTCTTTCCAATCTTAGAGCTGAAATTAAAAAAATTACTCTCCGTGTGTCTATAATAAGCAACGACATTAACAGTATCTTTTGCTAAAAACATACATAATACAGGGTGATTCACGAGGAAAGGGACAAAATGTTATGGTAGATAGAGTTCACTTAGGTGAATTAGAAATGACTATTGTAAAAAACCTGAGCCTTTTTTTATTGATCTACAGGGTGATTTATGAGTTTTGCCCAATACTTCTTAAGGTAATATCTTATAAACTAATCACTAGAATCAGCTCGTATTGTGAGTATATAATATACTATTAATTGTCAATTTACATGCATAATCAAAGACAGAAAATTCCAGGGCCGGCTCAACTAATTTTTATTTTTAAGGCTCCTTGACAAAATTCACCCTGTGTACGTGATTTTTAAATTCTAATACTGAATTATGAAATTACATACAAAAGTGATCGAAAACATGTATTTTGTTGTTTTGCCACACTTTGGGCGAATTTTAAATAAGCGATCAATTTTCGCCAAAATCGAAGGTCTGCGCAAAATAAATTTATAAAATTACATTTTCCTCTCTTATTCAAACTAAAATATTTGTTATACACAATTTTGTGATTTCTTGCATGATTAATATGAAATAAATAATCAAAAATAAATAATTTCAACATCAGATTAAGTAATTTTTATTTCTAAGGTTTCTGTGAAAAATCAGTCTGTATTCAGTTTTCTCAAATTCTGATAATAAATTGTGGAACTATATTTAAAAATTAAAGAAATTATTTATTTTTTTATCACAATACATCAATAAACAGAACATTATAAACAACAAATTCACAGAACATAAAACCTTATAACTTATATTTTTAAAATGAAAGCCTTCTGCCTCCCTACATTTTCTTTGTCGTAAAATTAAATTTCCTACAGCTTTTCTAATAACGACAGGATAATTAATTTTCTGTTTATTGATGTACTGTGATAAAAAAATAAACAATTTCGTTAATTACTTCCTCACCAAAAGTGTGGAAGATATGTATTCGTGAAAAAATTTTTGAAAATTCTTATTGCATTTCTGGACGATTCTCTACGAATTATGACGATACAAAAAGATTTTCTTTTTTTGAAATAAAGCTTTCAAATTTGGTACACACGTTCTAGAGGTCAAGGAAAAGATTGAGTTCGTTGATGAGCAAAATCGATCCACTGGAATGGGGTCTACCGGACCCCAACATTTCTATTTCTAACTTTACAAAAAAAATTATTGGTGATGAAAGATTATAAATAGGAGCTGATATACAACTCATTATAATATTGTGTCTAAATGTTGAAATACACAAAATACGCCAAAAAAACAAAATACGTACAAAAAAACAAAATGCGTCAAAAAACGAAATACGTCAAAAATTACTTTTGTTATAAACTCCACCACACAGTGAGGAAGTTTTTTAATGTAGTTCCATAATTTATTATCAGAATTTGAGAAAAATGTATACAGACTGATTTTTTTCACAGAAACCTCAAAAATAAAAATTACTTTATCTGATGTTGAAATTATTTATTTTTGATTATTTATTTCATATTAATCAACCATGAAGACACAAAATTTTGTATAACAAATATTTTAGTTTGAATAAGAGAGGAAAATGTAATTTTATAAATTTATTTTGTGCAGACCTTCGATTTTGGCGAAAATTGATCGTTTATTTAAAATTCGTCCAAAGTGTGGCAAACAACAAAATACATGTTTTCGATCATTTTTATATGTAGTTTCATAATCCAGTATTAGAATTTAAAAATCACGTACACAGGGTGAATTTTTTCATAGGAGCCCTAAAAATAAAAATAAGTTGAGCCGGCCCTGGATATTTCTGTCTTTGATTATGCATGTAGATTGACAATTAATAGTTTATTATATACCCACAATATGAGCTGATTCTAGTGATTAGTTTTAAAGATATTACCTACCTTAAGAATTATTGGGCAAAACTCATAAATCACCCTGTAGATCAATAAAAAAAGCTCTTTTTAAAAAACTATGTAAACAAACATCGATCATAGAAAAAATAGTAAGTAAAATTTTTTGCAATATCGCGAGGCGACGTCTTGGATACATCTTGAGCCGTAATTTTCACACTCTTTGCCAAGCGACCTCCACCACACAGACACTATTATTAGATTGTCTAACTGACCACTTATCCAATTCATATCCATTTGCAACAGCTAAATTCTATTCACCAAATTAAAACGACTGTATACTATCATCTAATAACGCGATTTTTATTATAGCCCCAGCTAACATTGCATTTGTGGTGAGACCATTTGATTTGATAGTTATTTGTTTATATGAAATAAGTGTTAGTAAAGCACGCCACCGGTATCTGTGACTGTCATACATACGGGACATGAAACCATAAAGAATTTAAAAATGGGAAATTTGAATTAATTTTGGGTTTCCATTTACGATGAAAAAAGGGACACCTGCTTCTGATCCACTGAAAACTAGTTGAAATTTTAATTTTGTGAATGATCAAAAATCATTTTTATATGACTAAGTAAAGATATCATCTGGTATAAATTGTTACATTGATTTTGTACAACTCTGTTCGTTGTCTTTTTATAGTCGTTTCCATCTCTTACTTTAGATACATGCAACTACTTATACTTAATAGCGTTAAATTTTAGCGAAATAAACAAATAAAAGTCAACATTTTGTGTGCTTATATTACAAGTTAGCTCCCTTGCACCTGTCGAGAGTTATAGCTTCGGAAACTAAGGAACACGAATTTAGTTTCCAGGGACGGTTAATTTAACCTGAAGATATATTCACTCACTAGCTTTATTAATGATACAAAATTCAATTTGTAAACGGTATAACTCAGTAAACTAGGTGATTTGTAATTTAAATTAATAATAATTTATCTTCCTTAATTTTATTCATAAAATATGGATCGTAGGTATTTGGCAAGGTTTAGTATCTAAACAATTTCTGCAATTTGCAATTTTGCTATTTTACGACTAGCTGTATTTAGATGGATAATATTTTAGTAGTGAGGTAATACGCAAATAGAAACATGTTATTTATTTGGCCTATCAAATCTAAGGACTATCAATGAGTATCACTTCACGAAGGACAGTCTTTATTGTCTACAGGCTAAATAGCAGTAAATATTGCTACGTAAACTGGGTTATAACAGACGCTTATAAATATAGATGTCTCTTTTTTATGATGGTCAGGATTACATTTTGATTTTTGAGGCTGGATTATTTTTGAAGCTGATTGTAGACTCTTATAAGTTTATAACACCAAAAGTCTGTTTTGCCATTGAAATGGCCCGAAGAAGGGACCGACGAATGTGTAATAAGGCGCCTGAGAAAAAAAATATTTACCCTGGGCTTTGTAAACAAAACTATTAGAAATGTTGTGGTAGGCAACATATAGAAACATTGGGAACAATTGATATACAAGGTGGTCCAAAGATTTGTTAACTTTTTGAAATAAAATAAAAAAGAAACAAGCCGATCGATTTTAACAAATTTATTTTTATAATTTACAAAAATTCTTGGAAATTCAAGTTCTGAAGATTGCATTGTCTAAATGTGCCCCATTTTTTTGCCCTGGCACTCTTGAAGCCGACCTCTAAAATTGGCCATAACCCGGCGGCAAGTGTCTGCAGTTATGGCTTCGATTTCTTGCCGAATACTGTTCTTTAGATCTTTCAGAGTGGCGGGGTGGTTGCGGTACATTTGCCTTTTAAGATATTTTCAAAAAAAAAAAATCACAGAGAATCAGGTCCGGGATTCGGGGGGGGGGGGGGGGGGGGCACTGAATGTCTCCTGTCTCCTTAATTTTCAAGCGCCTGAACGACGGGCAAAGAGAAATTGGAAATGTGGTAGGTGGCTCCATCCTGTTGAAACCAAGAAATTATATGAAAATGACCTAAAGCTTTCCTTTCAATTATTGCTATATATCTAACTCATCGAGTCCCATTAGTCCTACCCAAAATGATACAATAAGTCATTAATTTCTTGTACACTGTTTTCACTAAAAGCTTCTAATATAACGCTACTGCTTCTTTAAATTTCGTTTAAAATTTTCTGAACAATTTAAGGATTATATTCGATATTTTGTTTTGAAATTATTTTAAATAATTACTGCCAATGGGTCATATCCCATAATAATTTTTATTTACCCAATCGATAGTCGCTATAAGTTAATTAGTATCTTTATAGAAATAATTAGAGGAAATCCTAATTTTTCGATCAACTTTTAAAAAAGCTATTACGAAATTTTATAATAGCTTTGGAAAATTGAAATAATGTAACAAACAAGATATTAGCAAAAATGATTTTCAAATATATACTGAAAACATTAAAATCGATGTTGTTACGTGTCCTTTAATTGAAATGTTAATAACACATTGTAGACGTTTGATTAAAACTACTCCTGAATCTGCATTGGATCATTAATTGCCAACTATAACGGACAGGCTGCCACTTTTTATTAATCAGACCAGACCTTGACGTTTCAACGTCCACATTTGTTAAAATTTCGATTTACAGTTTAGGACGATTATATTACTCCTCTCACTGAAGTGATAAAAAGTAATAGCTATCTAAAAGGCAATTTCTAAGGCCTGTGGTCTGTTATTCTGGGATAGGGAGTTTTAATATCGAGAACTCCGAATTGCTTTGGACAGTGTTGTCAGAAGTTTTTGTTATATCGGTGGCATTTTCTGAGAAATCAATGTATTCATTGTGTAAACTTTCTATTTTAATCTCTTTTGCTGTAAATTCTTCGAAAATAAACGCGCCCTATATTTCCATAAATATGTTTACAGTTTTCTCACGCATCTGTTTATTGATATTTACAATGGGATTTAGTTTGATGGCTATTAAAGCGGATGTAAGATAAATTAACTGATTTTATACGCGTAAATTGGAGAAGATACGTGTGGTCACCAAGTAAATTTTATTTTAATTTTTTGACTTGGTTTTTAACAGGCTACTTTACTGGATTATTTTTCCTCAACTTATGATTTAGCAATGTTTACTTTGGTCTAGGAAACGTTGGCACTAAATTATTGAAACCAAATTTTCATTTCAAAATGGTCACTGATTTGTATGAAATTCCTGGCCACCATTTCCTCCCATATTACCTGTTAACGGTGAGATGTGACAGATTGGGCAATGCCTAATTTCGTTCCGCAATACAATCGCTATCACCTTGATTTATATTATAATAAAGAGTAATTCATGCACAATTATGCAAAAAGTTTTGCTGCCGTTAACTGTTCGCTAGGAACCAACGAGAAGTCTTCAACTCCCAATGTTACATAATTCGCAGTAAATTATTAAGCTTCTATTTATGGTTATGAAACAAACTGACAGCAGCAGCTTGAAGCGGTTCGCTTTCCCTTGATCTCTGTCGACGGCCATGTATTGTCTTACAATTTTGCTATTCTTCTTACAAAAGATACAAAAAATATATTTCATATGATATTCTCTTCCTTCCTTAAAAATTGATTCTGGAAATTAAATAAATAGTTAATGAGATTTATTAAGCATTTTATAAGCAGATATAGTAAATGTATGGATTTATTGATTGGTATTACTGCTGAAAACCTAAAACAATTTTTTTTAATAGCAAGTTCTTTAAGTAATCTTATTAATATTAGTATTGAAAATGCAGAATTTCCAGAGACATTAAATACTGCTATAGTGACGTCAATATTTAATTGGGTGAACCAAGAACTAGAAATCTATAGACTCTAGTGTTAGTTCTACTGAGTATTAGCAAAATTTTTGAGAATATCCTGAATGAAAGAATAGAAACAACAATAACTTTGGTTTTCGCAGTGTTATTTCAACGTCGGATGCCATCGAAGCATTAATATCAAAAATATGTAAAAACCTGGATCAAACGAAACCCCGCATAGGAATTTTTCTTGTGGGTTTGGAAATTGTTTAAATCATGCCCTATAAAATCAAGTTATATTTACATTATTTCCAATATCAAAACATCAATCAAATTCGTAAAACAAATCTAAATTATCAGCTTATTATTATATCAGTTTGAACGATTTACGTGAATTTTGACTCATTTCATTATAATATCGGTTCACAGAATGTCATTATAGTTAGGCCCGATTTAATCACCTAATAGCCAATTCCAAGTAAACCTAGTGCGACGTTTATTTGCCGATAACAACTTACCTATACAGAAAGTTTCAGTTGTTGGACACGTATTTCGGTATTTTTTATACAATCAAGTTTGAAATGTAATGTTCTATGAAAATAATTATTGAAACACGTATGCTGAACTAGGTTGCGCTCTACCAAATTAGAATAGAGAAAATTTTAATAATAAATCGAGGATGGAGTCCTCAATATATTGTGCCGCAAGAACCCCATTTAGACCCAGTACAAACCATCAATTAATAGAATAAATTGGAATAAAATTAATTGCAAATAATGGAAAAAAATTAAACTTAAATAATAAAAAAGGCTTGAAAAATTATGTCGTCAAAATAAAACGATATGGGAACACGTGCCAACTATCTTCAAAAAATGAGTAAGGTCGTGGTTTTTTGGGGTAGTTGGAGTGCTATTTTTTGTGGTTTTATTGAGCCGGTAATCTTTTACTCGGCTTTATTTATCGAATAGAAGCTCACCTAGCCATACTTGTTATTGTTCTAGACTTACTTGATTTAAATTATTTTCTGTTGCTACGAAAAATATTGTACATTATTTTTTTATCTTGTTTTCCTTTCTGTGGCTATCTGCTGAATGTGTCGTCCTCAACTAAACAAAGCGTCCTACATCCAATATTCCTGAACTTTCACTGTCCGTTGCATTTAGCTTCCTCATATATAAATCGGAGTAAACCTCAAGGCACCGTATAAAAACCTGAAAGCTAACTAAAGACCACGCAATGCACGAGGAACATCGCATGTCAAGAATGAATATCCACCCTAATTGACTGATGCAAAGTGATTTATTTTTGAAAAATTACTTTTAAATGCATTTTGACAAACCGTCTTGGCTTTAGTATTTTTGGGGGAATTATTTTTCGACGTTTGAAGGACGACGTTTCAGTATATTCATGTTTAACGAAAATTTATAAGTAGGTACTCGATGTTTCTTCACGTCTATCAACAGATATTTTCAGTCACACTGATATGCTTGAAATTTGGTTTAAAAATAATGAATGTTCAACTAAATGCAAATGAAACTTGCAGTATGTGGTTTGGGAAATATGTCATTGAAATAATAACCACTAATAATAAAAATCATTTTGAAATAGTAACGATATTAACATTGATAATAAATATTGATATTCTGATGATCTCTATATTCAATAAGAATCTCTTTTCATTCATTATGAATCTCTTTTTCTTTCTATTATTTTCCTTTATTCATGAAATTAGTTCGGTTTTTAATGCGACATCAAAATGACGGTTTGGCTGCCATTGAGACCAATTCATTCTGATTAATTCTGATCATGACAGTATTGCAGGATATGATTTCAACCACATTAGCGAAAAATTTTTTGTGACCAACCTCAAACCTGTCTGTACTACTCTCATGACAAAAATTCAAGTAGCATTTAAACCTCTTCGTTATCTGCCCAAAAAAACATCGCATTAAACGCAGATAATTTCATTCGACTTTTACTAAAATTTTCTATTAATATCTTTTACACGATTTAGGCTTATTACGGGTGTAAATTGACTAACCTCTCATTCCACTAGTTTTAGTTAAAAAATAAATAAAATCTCAATAGTGGCTCATGAATCATTATATCGTTTTTCAAACTCTCCTTTTTCTAACTGAACTTTGGCGGCTTATACCTCCTCAGGAATGCAATGTAGCTAAGTTTCGTTAAATTATCATATTTTGAGTCCCATAACGCCCACCTGTTCTATTTTGGTTCATTTACGAGTCACCCTATATTTTTGTAAAACTTCTTTTCCGAGATTAATATTATTCTTATACAGGAAGTTGGTGCCATATCACAAATTATTTTTATGCAAATCTTCAATCTGATCCTGTATTGTAAACTAGAGCCATCTAAAGTATCCCGTACGGCTCCCCATTTATACATTTTGCGAACTACTGCATGATAAATTACCTTGTAGTCAAAAACAGCAAGTTTTTTTACCATTAGTGCCAGTTGATTTCCTTTGATCACACAATAATTAAAAACAAACAACGAACTAATTGTGTAGCATACAAAAACTAATTCCCTTTATTCATCCTCCACTGCATTCTGCCCTTGGGTGCGACGTGGTATCAGTCAATGGCAACCCTCTGCAGTCTGATACAAGGGGGAAGATAACAATTATGTCAATATATCTATCTTTACCTATACAGTGCACAGTGTGGAGACGCGGCAGCACTATATGAAACAAATTATATTGATATAGCAAATGGTGGAAGTTTCCTAAGAAGTTTAAGTTGGAATGAGTTCTTGCCCATGTTTATCGTGCACTTTACTTCCGGAATGTACATTATTAATAGAGTATAAAACGCAATTCTTAGGTTTGAGATCGTCTGCAAAGAAACTAGAATTATTAGGTATACTGCTAAAGACTATTTTTATTAATTCCATGACTAATTACTGTGCCTGAAGATGTATGCATGGTAACAAGATGAACTATTAACTTACCATATTCAATGAAAAAAGGAGAGGGATCTTATTTTATTTAGATTCACGACAATTCTATAATCTATTATGCACATTTGGCTTTTCTTATTTATTTTAATTTTGGTTGTGCATAATAATTGGTTTTACTTGAGTAACTCTTAAAACTCGCCTGTAAATAATTCGCTAACTAAAAAAATACAAATAACTGATGATACAGAAATAGCTAATTTATTTGAGAACTATTTTATTTTGGTTATAGATAACGAGGTTAAAAATAATTTTGATAAACATATTTCCAACCCCTGCAAAACCTTATTGAATTCTACAAATGAATTGTTAATCATTAAACTCATAACGTCAGGATAATCAAGTATACTATATTAGGCCTAAAAAAGAATATGATGGAGTATCTGTCGTTTCACTAAAAAAATGTGGCTCTGAATTTTTCTAATTTATTAATTTAATAAATAAATCTGTTTGGATTCGGTGAATTTCCTAGCCCCTTAAAAATATTAACGTATTAAAAAAAACTATCATCTACTAATTTAAAAATATAGGCCACTTTCTTAAAAAATACTAAGTATCTACTTTATGTAACAGAGTAAATAAATTTTTTTCAAAACTTTTAATTTTTAGCTAAGTATAATTTTTTATAATTTTTATCTAATATTGAATTTTTACTAAGAAATATCGTTTCTTTCAATTAAAATCATTCTATATAAAGTCTATATAAAGATTCCCACAATTTTAGTTTTAAATATTTACTTGGCAAATACATCAAAGAAGATTTTTCATTTCCTTTTTTATTTTTGACAGCTGCCAAAATCGCTGTCTTTCGTAATTCGTACCTCCAAAATCTATGGAAAAATGTCTGTTTACAACTTTAATTTGCTGAAATAATTATTAAATGGCATTCTCATTAAGTTGAGTGGAATTTTGACAGCTGCAGCCTAAAGTGAAAACTTTATTTTAATATTAATTATGAAACTAAGTTTTAAAATATTTTATATCTTTTCCTACGAGCGTGCGGAAAATACCACTTTTCCGCACGCATTTTAGTTCCGAAAGTTGCACTTTTCCGCACTAGTGCGGAAAAGTGCAACTTTCGAAAGTAACATGCGTGCGGAAAAGTAATTATATTTTTATTTGCATTTTTGGGTAAGTTATCATTACATTTTGAAAATGTGATCACTCTCCTAGGAAAAATATTGTTCCTAACACATGCGAAAACTGTCTTTTCCGCACTCGACGGCAGTCGCGTGCGGAAAAGTACCACTTTCCGCGCTTGTTAGGAAAATAACTATTTCTTCCGTGAAACATTATTTTCAAAATTACGGAAAACACTTGCAAATTTTTAAATTTGACAGCGATTTCCGCAGCTGTCAAGAATAAAACAAATTGAAATGAAAAATCTACTTTGGCATCGATTATGCGTATTCCTAAAGTTAAAATTTAATATTGAAATTGTGCGAGTCTTTATATATTTGTGACCAGAGACTGATTTTAATTGAAAAAGACGATATTTTTTAGTAAAAATTCTATCTTAGATC
Source organism: Rhagium mordax (assembly GCA_963680705.1). Taxonomy (NCBI): domain Eukaryota; kingdom Metazoa; phylum Arthropoda; class Insecta; order Coleoptera; family Cerambycidae; genus Rhagium; species Rhagium mordax. The sequence continues at coordinate 67,584,912 of OY796660.1, forward strand.
AAAATTATAAAAAATTATAGCTAAGACTAAAAACTCCGACTCGACATTGATAGAGAATTTCAAAACGAACATTTAAGAAAAATGTTTCTGATAACTTTAGACTGATTTTGTGGCACAGTGGGGCTTCGTCGTGAAAATAATTCAAGCATTATTTATTGAATCAAATAAAAATAAAATCAAAAGCTACTGCATTTTAATTTATTTATTAGTTTAGCAGTTAAATTTGGATTTTAATATAACTTAAGAAAATACAAAGTTTCGGTTGTATGTGTTTTATATACGCTTGCTTGTATACTGGGCAAAAACAAAACATTTAAAAGTCCTCATTTTTATATATTTATCTTCGACAAAAATTCAGTCGCTTCACTGTGTTTTTAAGTCGGTTCGCCATACTAAAAGGAAAACGTAATGATCTGTTGAAAGAAAATAAAATGCGTATTCTAGATTGTTCTAAACGAACACAACCGTAACTCTATCTTAATATTCTATTTCCCCCATTTTCTCCTATCTGGTATGTATAGTACGCAACCTTCTCGGCTATTTTTCACTTTAGTTCCTTTTTTAAGGTCGCTGACGGCATCGCCAAATTTGTATGTAAATTTAAAACACTTTGTTAAAGGTTTCCTTTTTACAGTGTTTAAAGATTTGACTATGCCGAAAATGCTGCTTTTCGTTTTAGTGCTATCGTTTACAGAACATCCCCATAATCTGGCGCAGCCCTCTTTAAGCAACCCCATTGAATATCAAACAACTAATCAATACTAACGAGTATAACTTGGGGATTATGGAAAGAACATTAGGCCTAATTTATGCCCGTTAAAAGTATTCCGAAAATGGTCAATTTCATGCGATAAATCGACAATAGGCGTAATGATTGTTTTCTAGATTTAGATGTGTTCGATTATTTGAATAGAGCCGTGGACTTAATTATATAAGTATGAGATGCCCAGTCAACATAAAAACAACATTTGAAAGAAGTCATTACCTAACATGAAAGTTACGGTTAATGAAATTACTTTAGTAATGATCCATTATACTAGGCAATCTAACTGATATCAACGAAATATTGGAATAACGAAAATAGATCAGCTGCGTAATAATATCGAAGAACTAAACAAAATTATTACCATTCGAAAGGGTGATATGGCACCAGCATTGACGTAATTCGCACTTGACGTTAAAATTATTTATTTTTAGGTATTTTTGCAATTTTAAAATGATATCGGTTCTCAATACCGTCAATATTATCCAACTATACCGGTTAAATTTGAATCCAACAGTAAGATGTGCACTTATTAATTTGTAATTAGTTCTCATCCATGAGTTATGATTCCACTTTTATTGGATAGAATACTTTTTCTATAATTCATTTACTACATAAAACCGCTATCATGATATTTAGATCCTCTCAGTGTAACATAACTCTTGACAATGGCATTACCATTGGCAATAATTTTACACAGTTCTCTCAGTCTGTTAAACTCCTGGGAATTCATCTGGATAAGAAACTTGATTGGGGCGTTCAAGTAGATAATCTTTGTCACAAACTAACAACAGCATGTTACGGACTTAAAAGTCTATATCAAAGCAATGCAGTCAGTACATCTTGGTATCTTTATATTATGCTAGTTTTTATTCACACCTTCGGTATGGCATTATTCACTGGGGCTTGAGTAAAGATTTTAATAGAGTTTTTCTCATTCAAAAATATGCGCTGCGAATTCTTGGTGGCCTTAAACCACGAGAATCCTGCAGAACTGCTTTTAAAAATTTTAAGATCTTGACTGCTACAGCTGTGTATATTTTGGAATTATTATGTTTTGTGTATCGCCATTTTCATTTATTTACTAAACATAAAGTAGATCACTTGTATGACACTCGTCGTAAAAATATGCTTCTTCCCGATCGACACAATTCTACATTGTATCAAAAAGGTTCATACTATAATGGCTGTCGTTTATATAATATTATCCCTTTGGAGATAAAAAATTCAAAAAACATTAATATTTTCAAAAATAAATTAAAGAACTATCTCAATATGATATGTCCTTATACGTTAGATGATTTTTTTCTTTATCATGCTGTAAAAAATTAATCACCTATGTTTTATATTTTATTTATTTAATATGCTGTTTCTCCATCCATTTTATTGTTTATTGTTTTTTATAATTTTATATAGCTTTACTTTACTCCTTACATATTTTTATCTATTAATTATTTGTATTTCTTATATGTAATTTTTGACGTATTTTCTATGTACCTACCCCTATGTAATGCATATGAGAATAAAGTGATATTATTATTATTATTATTATAATTGCTCTGTTTAGAAAAATACGAGCTTATCGACAGTGTTCATGAATTGAACCCAATACTATAAGAGTAGTACTAAAGTGGAAATAGATTAGATTAAATAGATAATTCTGCGAAGTCTTTATTAACTAACGTTATGACCAAAAATAGTAACAGGAGATCAAATAAAAATCATTAGAAACTATAAAATTTGAAACGCATGTCTCTGATTAGACTACTATTGTGATATGTTAGATTTTAAAAATTTTTTGAAATGGTTTTAATGGAATTATACTCTAGAAATATCCTCTAAAATGAGTTCGCATTTTGATCATGTAAATTTTATTTACCAGACTAAATATTACTGAGATACGTTAATACGAGTTTATATGAATAGGTCCTGAACTCAAACAATCTGGGCATTATCTTTTCCGCTGACAAGGCATGGCTTTATCTTAATTGTGTGAATAGCCAAAATATGAGAATTTTGACAAAAATGTGAATGCAAATTTTTGTATTCATGTTGAGTCCAAATTTTTGTATTCATGATTCATCTTGAGAATAATCACAATAGCTGTAGTCGTAAAATATGATTTAAACAATTTATACACGCCCTTGATCCTGTTCTTTGTTAATCTCTAGGTACATATACAGGGTGATTCACGTAGCCCGTTCGTTAGAAAATTTTTGACTTTACGAAATCGTGTTAATATGAAATTTTGGCCATAGTCAATAACTGCAAGTCTAAATAATATTTTCCTAAAATTGCGACGCTTCCGGGAATACCGAAAATCTACGCCATTTTTGTTTTTTAAAATGGAAAGACCTCATTTTGATTTCATATTTAGATTCTATATACATTAAATTGTGAGTTCAGAACGTCCCAGTTGTCAACACGTACCTGGCATAATTTTTTACATGTGTCACATTTTTCCCAAAAAATCAGGAACTATTGGAAATAAATAAATGTATTTTTTAAAAAGGTTTTGCCGATATTTTTCATCATCACTGACACTTTTTTTTATGTTTCATGGGCCTGTACTGCCTACTGCGATTTTTCATAGTTGACAATAAAAAAATATCAAAAATAAAAAATTCTTTGTAACGCCATATCCTAAATTTTGTATATAACACGTAACAGAACACGTGACTAAAAGGTGTTTTTTTACTAGTGTGGTTTATAGCACTCGCCTTTGGCTCGTACTATAAACTCCACATTCGTAAGAAAACACCTTTTTAGCCACTTGTTTTATATTAAAATACCATTTTCAAATGGCAACTATCATTTCTCGAGATATCAATGTAAAATTAAACACTTTTATTAACCTCAGTCTTTTTTAAGTTGACATTCTTTGAAAGGAGTGTTATTTTTTTTCTTCAAATGTAGGCTTTGGAAATAACCAATTCATTTGAATTTTTTTTTTTAAATAAAAATCTAAGGAGTAAGATTCAGAGATCGGGCAAGCCAAAGTGATGGACCTCTATTAAATTGAATTTGAAATTGAATTTGATTTTCCACCCCCATTACGAAACTAGGATTTTCGTCAGCCCAGAAAGGCCGATTTTTTCAATTCTAGTTAACTAAATTTCATTTCGTCAGTCCAGATGATTTTATGTAAAAAATTACGACCTTCATGAATTCTTATCGAAAATTCTTCGCAAAATTTAATCCTGTGTACATGGTTATTTGCAAAAAGGAATAAGAAATTCCCAAATCAGTTCTGACTTAAACACGTGGATATGCTTAAAAATATCCCAGGGCGTTAATTTCAACTTCTTTCCTGTTGTAGGTTTAATTAACAGGCGTAACTAATAACTAACTTTCCATGATCAGAAATATTATTTTCAAGTCTAAGAAATTTTTCTTTTGCCATTTGCGATAGATGTGAATATTTTAAACTAAACGCGCGGCATGTTCTGTCAACTACTCTGTTATTTTCACCATAAATTAAAAACAAATCAAAGACAACATCAATTGAACAAACTAATTGAAACAATAATAAGATAACCCCATATCAGAAATGCGAGCAGAAATGGTAGTTGTTATTTGAAAAAATTAAAATAGTTTTTGATAATTTTTCATTGTCAACTTTGAAAAATCGCAGTAGGCACATGAAACAAAAAAAGTGTCAGTAACGATGCAAAATATTGGCGAAAATAATTCAGTAGTGTGAATTTCTTACAATTTAATGTAGAATACAAATAACAAATCAAAATCAAAATGGAGTCTTTCTATTTAAAAAACAAAGATGGCGTTGATTTCCGGTATTTCCGGAAGTGTCGCCATTTTGGAAATATTTTATTTAGACTTGTAGTAGTCGATTATGGCCAGCTACCAAATTTCATATTAACGATTTCGGAAAGTCAAAAATTTTCTAAAGAACGGGTTACGTGAATCACCCTGTATATTTGGCCATAGAACATATTTCTTCACGCCTCTTGGATACCCCTGTAGCTTAGATACATATAAATAATAAATATAAAATTCTACCGTTTTCAACTTTACCTAAAATAAGAATGCTGATTTATTGAATCACTCTGTATGGAACTCAACAGCTTACAAGCGGAAAACTGCTGGGTTTTCAACTATTTATTAAATATGTGAAGTCAGTCCAATAAGAGTTCATCTTCGAAATGAAATAAACGTCTATTTCGCTGAACATTCCTATTTATTTTGATTTTATGTGGCAGACGAAACCGGCAGCACATAAAATAAAAGTAAACAGGAATATTGAGCAAAATAGATATTTATTTCTTTCAAACTATTTATTATTGTTTTATTACTATTTTTGTTTGTTCCCTCTCGTCCATCGTCAAAGCGTGCTCTAATAAACCCTGACACCGTGAACTTGCATAATTTTTTTTTTATTAACGTGCACCACACCGCCAAACCCAGTTTTGTATATTAATTTTCTGTTTTAAAAACATTTCGAGACTCAGCAAAATACCGTATTCATAGGGACAACTTTTAATATTGTGCCTGCGGCTATATATTAAAGTTCTGACATGTTTGCTGTTTAAAACCCACATTATTTATTTTATAATAAATAATAATTGATGGTTTGTGATCAGAGCGTTGTGTGCATTTGGGTCGTTTAATTGAAATGACATTTGTTATTAGTTATAACACGCAGTGACACGCAATGAAATATGCATTGCAATACCATAGGCACGCCATCGTAATTTAGTAATATAGACGCTAGTTAGTATCGATTAGATTATTTCGACGATATTTAAATGGCATGCTGATTCCATTATAAATAATTAATGCTGATAAAGATAAATACTGTCATGTAGGCACGTAAATTATTTGACGGATTCGGAGGAAGATAGAGGTTTCTAATGCATTTTATGGGAGAATTAATAATATAATTTTCGCTAGTTTAACTTGCACAAATCTGTAAATGATACTATAAAAATTAAAACATTTTGGTCTCCAAATCTAAAACTACTAAGTAAAGTAATACAGATTGAACTTCTCCATGATTATCTGGGGAAGCAACTGCATGGTAGTGGAGAGGTGGGGGAAGTCTTACGTGCTTCTCGGCATTTTAAAAAATTCAGAAATCGGAAATTGTCTTACTCTTGTTATAATTTTACAGCAAAAATATCGCAAATGAAAGAGCGAATCAAATTTGTTAATGATTTGTCATATTATTACTGACCATATAAACTAATTTATATTTTTATTCCATTCCAGACGTGCCATTCTCAGCAATCCAGACCTCCTGTCGAAGACTCCATGGAACCGTCTACTAGAAAACGACTTTTGGGGTACACCTCTAAGCGACAGCGGTTCCCACGGTTCATATCGCCCCTTGTGTGTTTTGACGTTTCGCCTCAACTATCTCCTCGGGGGCTTCCAGCCATGGGGATACCACCTAGTGAACGTGCTTCTGCATTGCCTAGCTACGGTCCTCCTGATTCGAGTAGCTCGGCTCATTTTGCCGAAGTCGAGGCAAAAAGTTGGGGCCGCCATAACCGGCCTGATTTTCGCCACTCACCCTATACATACGGAAACTGTGGCGGGGGTGGTTGGCAGGGCTGATTTGGCAGCCTGTAATTTCTACTTTTTGTCTTTGTTAGCTTACATTGCTCACGTTAGATGTAGAGATATACTGTGTTGCCCGAGCTACTACAATAAAAATTTGATTAACAGAAACGATACCAGAAGGTATCAAAAATTCGTGTATGCTCTGCAAAAAAATGTAACGAGCTGCAATTGGCCGAAGAGGCACACCAAAGACTTAGACAATGGCGAGAGGGAGATCTGTACAATGGCTAACATCATGAAAATCAACAACAAAAAATTGGACAGCTTCAGCTTGTGCTGCTGGAGGAACAACGTGAAGTTGTGGATTTACTTGGCTTTGTGTTTGTTGCTGGCTTTGGCGGCAATGCTGAGCAAAGAGACTGGAATTACAGTACTTGGGATATGTTTTGTGTACGACATGGTTTATTCAACGTCTAATAACAAGGTAGGAAATGTATTGATTTGATCTATTTTAGATAAGCACCTAATGTTTCGGAATGTGGGAACAGCATTAAGGAAACAACTGACAAATTACAGACCAAGTCCGTCGTAAAAAACAAAAATAACATTTATCATAAAATGAAATCAATATAAAAATTAGAATAAATTAATATTAATATAAAAAATATAGCTTAACAAGTGAATAGTTTGACTAGTTCTTTAGTATCGTAAATAACAAAAGATGGGAATGTTATTATATTACAATACGAGCACACCAGTATTAAGGTTGATTGTTTTAAAATTACCTCCTATAGTATTGCTATTTTGCACTCAACTTGTTCTTATTTTGATTTTGGGTTAATATAATTTTCTCTGAAACGATGAAACGAATCATCTCACCACAACTACATTAGTCTCATTTTATCTTGGTTCTCTGCCATAACTAGTACTCCTTTCCTAAATGCGCAAAGATGTTTCAGATAGGTTCATAAAACATCACTGATAAATTGAAGCAGCAGCACCTCGCTAGAAAAATATTGTGATTATACTTAACGACTTGGTCGAATCTAATAATCCAATTTACATGCAGTCCACCTAACTGTTCGCAGTGTTCGTGTACATGTGGATGTGGCGTTATAAATAATGTTATCAGGAAACGCGAACGAAAGGAAAGAACTAAGGCAGGAACAAGCACTATTTATTTGTTCTGTTCATAAATAACCATGCAACGCCGGTCATTAGCATTCGGCGTAAAATCAAAATAATTACTATGTTACGTGATGAAGTAGTTTATTTTCTTTAATCCGTTTATTTATTTAAGCCAAGATGTTACGAAAAAGGATATATAGGAGCTCGTGAAATATTTAGCGTAAACAGCATTTGGTTTAGTATCACTTCGAACAAAGACTTACTTCTTGATGGGGAGGGCATAAAAGTATAAATAGAATACTTAAGACATTCCAGAATGTCCCAAAATTTTCTGGGTTACAATAGCAGCATTTTACCAGCACTAGGTAGTTTTATTTATAAAATAGCATAAAAAATACTAAGGTAATACACCAATCCATGTGAACTTTTGAATTCTTTTATCCATTTGGATAAAAGGATAACCAATATTAGCGGTAGATGAAAGAAAATCCAGAGTAGTAAGAGTCGTAAAACTGAAGTATTGTCATGTATTTTAAACTACAAAAGAAATTAAAACCCGATTATTAAATAAATAAAACTAAAAACACACTCTGGTACAACAAGAATAAAACAAAATAATCCTCTTAATAAAACAAATAACTAGAAACTTACGTATGGTATACTCAATAGATAAATACAAGTTTAAAAAAAGGATATCATGTCGGAGATCCATCTTGATAAATCTGCTGTAGAACACCTGTTGAGGCCCACGAGCCACATGTAATCAAAGGGTCAGACACGCTAAAACAAACCAAACGTAAACAAATTAAAGGCGAAAATAAAGTAAATGCATTGTACTATGTTTCTTTAAAATAATCAATAACAGAACAGCTGTTAGTTACATGCTTTAAACAAAGTTTAAACGATATTTAACATGACAGTTACACAAAGATGGACTTTATTTATGTAAATTTCTATTAAAATTGTAATTAAATAGTATAAAACTTACCTGTGGAACCTCCAGTCTAGTCAAATGACTAGACACAATGTAAATTAGATCCTAAGAAGTGTTGTGTAGTGATCTTCGAAAGGTTCAGTGGTGTTTCATCAAAGTGAACGGCAGGGCAAAAATTCGTCTCACGTAATATCAACCAATGGGTATCCACAAATTCGTCAGGGGATAAGGATGCTGAAAATTACATAATTTCATAGGAAAATTATATAATAAAGTTAAAAAAGGCAAAAATACAAACCATAATGACAGTTGGGAATCAAGAAATCCATGGTTTGGCAAATTTTCTGCATGTTCCTTAGAAACGAAACAAAAGTTGAGTTGTTATTGGGTAGTGAAGGAAGCAAACCCACGTCCAGATCGCTCCTGAAATAAATTGAGAAAATTATAATTTAAACTGGAAATTTATATTCCCAGGACTTTCAAATGATGGGTCAAAGTCAAATGCGAAAAAGTAACGGAAAAGCTGCTTCAACTTGCCAGGAATAAAGGTAAAAATTATCCTAATTAACGACCATCCACCTAATTGGTCGAAATCCAAAATTGCATCCAAGGCCTATTTGGTTTACACAAATCCAGTAAACGGTGCAATAAATTCTAGAACAGTCAGCCATCATATCTAGACTACAAGTGTCAAAAACTTAAAACAGGTCTGCCAATTCAAGTGCAATTAAAACGACTCGGTAACCCGAAAGTACAGAGCTTACTACTCTGAACTGAAATTTTAAACCTTAAGTTTATTAATTTTGTTAATATCCAAAAGGACACTGTCCTATATCTGTTGTAGATTTAATTAGTTTTAATTAGCGCAGGGACATATGTTAAGAAACGTTTTTGCTTTTGATTGTCTGATATTTGCATAAAACCTAATATTTTGAGTGCCATCTATGTTTAATTGAAATAACTAAAGCATTTAGATTGATCTCATCTGGATATCTAAAATACAGCAGACTCAAAGACATCTAGCTGTCAAATAGCAAAGTGATATTCATTCTGATAAAGATCTCTAACTTTTCTAAATCCTTGCAAGTCAAATGAAAATAAACCAGCACGAATTTTATTTAAATAACCTTTATTCAACAATAGTACAACAGCAGATTTATAGGTAAGATATTTCTTCGATGGTAGAAGGGAATCCCCAAAGGCCCTGAAAGGGAAAAGAGTGATTATAGCAAACCTATAGTAAGTTTCACGTTAAATTATCATAAAATCATGCGCACTGTCGCTTATTAATGAAACATTGAAATAATTCTGCCCATTGGCGGACTGATCGTATGCCATAAGGTCGATTATTCAAAACTGTATACAAGAACTTAAAATTATTTCTTTTGAACGAACTATTTGCAATTTCTATAGAAAATAAAATGAAATTTCAAAACTGAACAACTTAATTACAATAGCATTCATTAAAATATAAAATATAAAAGACAAATTAATATCTAAATGTGCAAATCCAAATTTAAACTTACCTTAAATTATAAAAGCAATAAAACAAATAAAATATAAATTCAAGATCAAAAAAATCACCTAAAGTCTCCTATCTTAACATTTTTAATGGCGCCCAACGTGGGGCCCAAACGAAAGAAAACCAATAAAAATAGAAATTAAAAAAATTCCACAATCTTAACAGCATGTTTAGATATTTAACATATTTTAAAGCAATAGAATCCAGGGCTGATTTACGAACTGAATTGTTTTTCAAGTAACCCGCGGCCAGTCTTAATGCAACTAGGGTGACTATACGAAAACCGTGGCAAATTTAAATAAGTTCATTATGAGCTACATTGTACTACGAAATAATGACGGAGTAGGTTTGACAAAGAAAAGACCTTGGACTAGGAATGTCGGAGTAATGGTTATCCTGAAAGTTTAGTTGATGATATAATTAGGAAACGTATGCTTCGAAATTCCTTAACCGTCCAAATTGAAAGAGAAATTCCAAAATCGATATCAATTCTATAGGTATAGAGTGGATATATGACGATTTTTAAAGACATTGGCAAAACAATTATTCACCCTTCAGCAAGTCATTGGAAACAATTTTTACGCAATCAACCGGAAAATGAAAGATCTGAAATTTACGAAATTATGTTGGACACACGAGACAATCAATTCAAATTAGACTTAAAGACCACTTTTTAGGTGAAGAAATAATAAATCGGTTCAAATATCTCCTAATTTAGATCTTACAAAAGCCCAAAATCTAAGAGAACCAGCTAAGGAACAGCTCCAGTAACTTTTTCGTTCTATTCATCTAATACTGAAAGAGAAACGTTCGACGGTCTACTGCGCCAATTCGCAATAGACGAATAATGTTGAAAGACACCGTCCCTTAATATTTATGGTAACCGATGGAGATCGAAACTAATTCACTGTTAACGTCATGGTCCGAGTTTTTCACTTATCTGTGAAAATTCTTCGTTGCTAATAAATATGTAATGATACGTGCTAAAGAATAATATTTAGACAATTTATTATTTATCTATTTTTGGCTTGAAATTTTGAAGTTGAAAGCTTTGGTATCAGTAAATTATGTTGGAGCTATTATTATATGGGAATTATGACCGTGGAAATATGTTGTTGTAATTGATATCAGGAACTAAAATATTGGTGGTCACTGCCAAGTAAGGGCGGCACTATATTGTCCTTCTCGCCTCATCATTATCCTTTCAAAATATATCACATTATAATCCTTCAAAGTTACATCAACAAACAAATCAAATACTTTTAATCGGTAATATCAGCGAAGAAAGAACAGATCAGTATCGCCCTCTAATTGTCTTTTCATGCCTTCGTACTCTGTAATATGTATCATCTTATAATTCTTATATGTTGCGTCATATTTCCTCGTAAATTATTAGATGAGGCACATTACCACAGAAACTAATTGTACATTTTGTTAATTAAATGTTACTGAGTTCAAGCTCCATTAAGAAAATTTAAAATAAGTGACCGGATGCAATTAAAAAGGCCGTTAGGTTAATTTAAAATATGCTGTTATGGAAGATGAAGCAAAACGGGGTTTTATTTTTATGCAAGCAACCCCGGTTTTGGAATCTGGGTCGTGGATCATAAAAGTGTCGTACCATATTCAGAATTTCATTATCATATCTGCATGATCTGAATGTTTACTTAGGAAGTGAAATATAAAAATTTTAAATTAAATTACCGGCGAAGTTTTTAGTTGGAAATTCTACAAGTTTAATTCGTGATCCAGTAGTAATTTATAACCCGGCACAAATCGAAGGTGTCGAGATCAGATATACAAGGAAAGCGATAAGCTGCAGGCGTATTCTTTGACCTCGGCTGCGTAGATTTAAATTTTATCCAGCTGAAGTTAGAAGACAGGAATGCGTGGATAGTTCTTAAAATTGTTAAGGAAATTTTCTTTCAATTATAGTAACTAATAGCAATCGAATTCAAAACACTGTGGGCGCTCTTCATGGTTCTATTTATGGGCTGTTCATCTACGTTTTATTTGTTAATGATTTGTATGTGAGTTAAAAAATTTTATTCTTTTACCTATGCAAGTGAAAGTTATTTATTTCTGTCTACTTGGTATTATACAAAATTAGTTAACCCAGTAAGTAGTATTATCAATTATATAAAAAAATGGTGCAAGAGATTGATTTTATACAGTCAGAATATAGATTACTCGTTAATAAAAGAAATTCTCCAGTTTCTCTACCACCTTGAACTGTTTCATGGGGACAACTAAGTGGTCTCAAGTGGCTAATAATTGGTTCAGGATCATATAATCGCTGACACGACTGTAAAATGGTTCTTAAGATCGTTTAATCACTTTCTATGAGCATCCACAACCCACATGCTCCTTAAATAAATATACTACATTTTAATTATTAGGGATATGGAATTCATGTACGTTTCCTTAATACTCTTCTTCTTTTCTTTTTTCGGGTGGAGTCACCACCGCTGTCCAATGACGGTTTCCCAACAAGAACTACAACAAATGCAGCAGTGGTTCTTATATTATTATTATTTGCATTACGTGACTTTACTATCAAGTAAATCGCAAAAATTGAAAATTTAAAAGAATTGAAAACTGACCATGAAAAAGTCATGTGGGGAAAAATAAAAAATTTTCAGGAAATATATTCTTTATTACACATCAGTTAGTCCTGTTCTGTTATTTTCACTTCTCTCGGTGATATGATTTTTTTAAAGTTAAAGTTTTGGAAAATGAAATCTACAGTTTAGGCTTCCATAGAGTTATATAGCTTTAAATATAGTTTTCAGTTCAAATTAGCGTTATTTTTACCCTCTGAAGTGAATGGATATTGCCTTCTCTCTTCAGCTGTCCGCGGGGAAAGAAGACTGCTGCAATCCCCAATTTTTTTCATTAAAATTTAAAATCATGCAGCACACCCCATTTGAAGATTCCATCTGAAACGACCCTAATGGTGTGCAGACTTTGGCATTATCTATATTGTTACGTAAATAGTTACTCATAGTATTATCAAACTTTGCCTAATACTAACCGGTAATGTAAATTTATTTCCAAAAAGTACGTGAACAATGGATTGAATATATATATTTATTTCCCTGCTGTCTAAATTCAGTTGTATTGCGATTAACTAAACCTGAGGTTTTGGTGTCTACAATGTACATACATAGTTGATGAATCGAACTTGATTGTAAAACGATTAGCGTGATTGTGGCAACAGAATGTTTTCAATTTATCGTCGGAAAATAAATAAATAACAAGAATATGACATTTTTGTGTATAAGAAGATTATCACATGTATGCTTTCTCTGTTTGATTGTAACAACCAAATCTTAATTTGAATACTAAACTTAAAGCTATTATCTGCCTTAATTCTGATATTGTTTATATTTGAAATCATTTATTCACACGATAACTAGTTACTAGCCACGACTCCAAGCTAAAAGTTTAGTTATAAGAAACTTATCATTTAAAAAATTATAAAATGTTTTGTCTAAATAAAACACTAGAATATGTAGATTTTTTTTTGTACTTCAACAACAGACTTAGTGCTCCCTTCTGTTATTAAATTTGTTTCTGAAAATAAAATAAAGAAGTCAGAATATAATAAAAGATAATGGTTTTAGAATAGTGTTTTAAAAATTAATTAAACCCCTGCTATCATCAGCAAAATTGTCTTCATGCTACTCACATTCTTGTTGGTCAATATGATTCATTAACTAAAAATATTTTCTAATTTTACCATCTCCCACAGCTAGAAACTGAGCAGATTAGTCCATGTGGTTATGATTTCATTTCATAACATTGTTTTCGCTACAACTCCTTAGTTGATAAGTACACTGGAAAATTTTAATAATCTAAAACGTTTTCTCGATTGTACATTATCAAAATTGATTTTATATTACTTGTTAAAATCTCTTATAGGGGTTCCTGTTCTAAGCCGCATTGCTGCCATTTTAGTTCTAGAACTGTATTATGAAAACAATGTGGTTAAATTAAATCTGCCAGTGACATTACCAGTGAACATTTAGAGTTATCTGCGTCAAACTAACATGAAATTTGATAATGGATCACATTTTAGGCGTAATACAACTTCTCTTATTTATATGATTAAAACTTGTTGCTCAGATTTTTTTGTTGCTCAGCAGTCAGCCGACTGTTGTTAGTATCTCATTAACCGTGTTAGGAGGTAGAACTCTTGTCTGAAATAAATTTGATTTACGTATTTTGGACCAACGTTTCGAAATTTTTCTAACTTCAATAATTCATCCTAGATAGGATTAATTATTGTAATTTAAAAAAAATCTCAAAACGCATTTAAATAGTTCTTGTTTGTTTTTTCGCAACAAAAATGTGATTCTACAACATAAAATTAATTGTCGCTGCACCTCGAGTGTTGCAGGTGTCATAAAAATTATTATAAAAGAATCCAAACAAGGAACAGTAGACGCGAGAGCCAACGGCTACAGCGCGGAGATCTACGATTCCCACCACTGTGTCCGCTTGCCTACAACGGGCACAAGTAAATCGCGCAAACTAATAACCATGTTCGAACCTCCTCGGTCTTTACTGTATAGGGTAAAAATACGCGGGAAAGGTCAATTCATAAGATTATCAAAATCTGATGAAATTCTCTTTTTGAACGAATGCAAAACTACCCCTCGTTTTGTTCTTTCCAGCTATCAACCTTGATTTCTCAGTAGTGTCCAACATCAACATCTTGCCATTCCTCAAAAAATTAAATGTGAAAAAAAATTTAGTCCCACACATCTTGATGAAATCAGGTCTGCAAGACCTGCAACCCCATTTGCCTGACCCCTTTCTCTTCTTAGCAGCAGGCCGCTGTTGGACTTCTGGGAGATCTTTTAACCCTACCAAACTAAAATACCCAAAATACTTCACTCACTCACATTCACCTCGTAAAAAAAACCAATCTGTTAGGTCTGGCGCTGTTATAAGTACCAAGTTTTAAATAATAAATAAGCAGTAATCATTTACTTCCTTTGTATTATTCATATTATTCGTATCAACTGACTATACTAGTATCAATTTCTTCTTCAGAACAATCCCACTGCCATGGCCAGTTTTTAAAAATGAAAAAAAATGTATTTTTGCATAACATTGGACACAATAAATACAAAATTGAGTAGATAAACATTATTTTTTGGAAAATGCCCTATGTTTATTAATATACAATTCCCCTTTATTTTGGCTTATTATGATAGAATCAACGAATGGCAGTTATTCCTAAATGGAAACATGTTTATTTCCATAAAACGAATTTATTCCGACTGCTCTGGAATAAAGTAATAAATGTACAAATTATTGTGTGGCAACTTATTTGATGGTACTGGTTAATACAATTTTCGCCCAAAGTTTCCGCTTCGCCTCATGTTCGCGACTTGAAATGAATTTTATTTAATCAAGGCAAAGACAAATGACACAAATAAAGGATTAGGCGTTCTCAGCAATTAGAGGAAATATACGCACTAAGCTCGTAGAAAAGCGGCACGTCATGTAATTAATTAATTTTATTATTTTCTGAACAAGGGTCACCTATTTTTGATGACGACAGTCATTCATACAAACATTTCGTTAAACGACGCAAGACGTGATTTTGTTCTATGTAACAGTGGTTCTATTTGATGCAATTGTTTCAGTCGTCTGTATTCTGATTTTGTCAAGGCTTTGTATCGTTAATGGATTTATAATGTACAAGGGAGATTGCATGTGATGATTTTATTAAATCATGTTGTTTTATGCATTTGTGTAATATTAAATTATGCATTATGTACATCTCATGAAATATGTTTCATTGTTGCAAACAACTCACGGCGGATATTACATTATTTATGTCAAACAGTATCAACGTTTCATAAAATTCGTTACAGTTTTTGTAAACTATTGTAGACATTATCTAGTAAACCTTCCTACGCTTTAATTTAAATACAGGGTGTTCTTGAAAGCATCATTAAAATTGGATAACCTATTTAAATATTCAAAAGTGAAATTGGAATACAAAAAACCTTCATCTAAACTTTTAGTGATTACCAGATTCTAAAGGAGCATCACTAATGACTGATGAAATTATGGGGGAATTGTTGAGCTCCCAATAATATTGAATGGACACTAAATCCCATTTAAGAGTTCAAATAGGTTTGAGAAGGAATATTTTGTTCCTTGTACCTATTTAAGGCCCAGTTGTCAAATACTACAGGGCTGAGTTCATCTAGATTCACCAGGTTGAATAACTAAATGGATTTTTTGTGATTAATTAGAGCAAAACTGTTTCTTCTTAATCAAAATAAGTGAAGCAGTTAAAGTCATTAAGCGTAGAAATAAAAATTTATTGTTAAGGTCCTCAAACTTACAAACATTTTGTCATTTCCTGTTCCATTAGAAAGCTTACTAGAACGCCGACGTTAAAAGATAATTATGCTGTGTCTCTCGCATAAAATTTCAATTTATAGTTTGATAAAAATTTTAAAGAACACACTTTTTTATCTATAAAAGTAAGCGGACTTTTGAAACTTTTAAATCCATTGAGAATTGATTGGCTTTACGTATCGAACTTGAAGTACCTTATACCTTCGAGTTTCCGGAGTTTGCAGTTGGTATTGTGGAAATCCAAAAATGAATAAATTTTCTTTGGATACTTTAAGTTAGTAAAAGAGTTAGAGGTGAATTATAGATGGCACTAAGGCAGAATATTTTACAGCGATTATTTTAACATTATGGATTAAGGAAATAGCAAAATAAATGTCCGAGGTTATACTTCTTGTGTGCAAAATACGTTGTTTTATGCAAACTAGTTAATGGTGGGTTGGGGTAATTTTACAAATCAATTATCAAATTACTGAATATAGCCCATCTATTAATATACATTTAAAAATTGCCTCCGGTGTATGTGTTAATTAAAGTACGGTTCGTTAAATAATATTAGTCTTTGTTTGATCAAATTTAAATGATAAATACATATAATATCTGACTAAACACAGTTAATTGGCGAATAATTACAGCAATTATACAGAATAGTACGAGAATAAATACCATATGCATATTACTCGAATTTCCACCTATACCTACTTAGAAACTGCAGCTGAAATCAGAAATGTTTGGTATCGATCGTGGCAGGCAGGCGGGTTACACCTTTTCCAAAAGTGTTACCCAAGTATTTTTCTGATTTATATAGACCACAAAAATTTCAGTTCCATACTAAAATATGCTCTTAAAGGAGACAATATAAATCATACACGATTTGTTGGTAAAATAGTGAGGATCGTAGATCTGCAGAAAGCTATTATTGATTAATTTGAACAACGTTGCCAGTATCGTTTAATTTAGTCGTATTAGTTGAATCCTTTATCCTTTATAAACTCCTAAAATTTGGTACATATTTCTTAAAACTAGACACAATGATAGATATTAGGAATTAACAGTCAAGTCCAAGACCAAGTTCAAGAGTAAGTGCAAGACCAAATCCAAGTCCATTTAAGTTATTGCTAAGCCAATTCTATAACTCAGATGATGGTGAGTAAGTGACGGTAATTTCACAGCGGTATTAAATTAAGTCTTGTTGACTTCATGAATGTTACGTACCGATAGTTGTCAATGGATACTTCTGATTTGGGAACTCCATACATTGCTAGTGATGGCATATAGAAACAATAGATGCTTTTTACAATAGGAACCTTATCTAAAAGAAGACTATATCTTTGAATCTAATTTTTCCGCTACCTGGTTTGAGGAAGAGAATCTGCTGGTTAGAAGAAGCACGTCCTATTAGGAGAACTAAAAGATCTACATCTCCTCCGACTATAGTTGTGATGTTCTTTAGTGATTTTTCAAGCGCAGTTTCTACTATTAAAACGTCGGTGTCGTCCATACCTTGTTTCACAGACTGTAGTTTGTGCATTAGCATTGATATTAACCTGATGTATGCAAAATTTCAGCTTACTTGGATTTTTTCGGCAGATGCTGCTTTTTTGCGCCTAATTTAGCTGGACTAATCCTCTGGTCAAGTGATACAAATGCTTAAGGGAAGGGTTTTCATAGTCTCCATGGTTCTGTTAGTAATTGTCTGTATCCGTTAAATCACCTGCCCAATGCTTCAAATTTTAATACGACTTGGTCCACCGTTCCTTTCCACGTAATCAACCATCACCAATGAATCCACCAATCAATGAATTTAAAAAAAAAAATCATCTTGTCAGTAGTTCTATTATTACTCTTAACTTCAACCTGTTCTTTGGGCTCAGTTCGTTCGTTAATTTAAGGCATTGTCCATTAATTAGTGTTTTCTCATGTTGGTCTCCTAGGATGCTTCTCCAGTAATATTTGTGGTTTTAACCTTGATCAAGTCTGTGATGGCATCTCTTGCTGTGTTTGTGAAAATACTTACCTCGGACTCTAAGCCAACAGAAATGTTAGTTGATCCTTTCTGGAAGAGAGTGAATTATTGGCCAGAATACAGACTTCTCCCCCTTAGCCTTTCTCCATATTCCCAAGCTCCAGCTTCTGTTTCGGTCCAAGATTCGTCTGTGTGCCAGAGTTGTACGTAGTCCGTCAGAAATTCATGTTTGTCATTCCTCTCTGTCTCAAATAATGATACTAAGTCGCTTGTGAAATCTGATTGTGAGCATAATGAAGTCCGAACTTATGTTCAGTATGGGATCTTCTTCTGTATTTATCATCTTCGGGTTCCAATTTTATTCCATGAGGGATCTGATTAGCAGTTGCAGACGCTACACAAACTGTTGAAATTATTTAATCTGTGATGGGTTGCCTTTTTGTTACGATGCTTTTAGTCACTATACTTACGTAATCTTTTATACGAAAATCTCGGGCGCCAGTACTTTAACTTTTGAGTGCAAAGGACAGCACTTTTTGGCTTTCCTATTTGGGAAAGCAATCCGGGGTAGCTAACAGTTGAAGATATGGAAAATGCCAGGGACTCGTAAGCTGGGGGTCTGTTTAAAGGACTTCTACCCGTACTCAAACGGGGTAATCAGAAAGTTATGACAGAAATAATGACTCATGAATTTTACCTCTTTAAAATAACGTATTTATTCAGTGATAATAATGAACAAATCAATTTACTCTAACCCTCCACGACTGTACAGTCGCGTGTGTATAAAACTATTTCGAAACAATTAAAAACAAGTCAAGCTGGCAATCAAAAGTCTTTACGCGATTTTGCGGCGGAATTTTCGGAGACGTTGGGTTAATATTTTACTATGTACGACAAGCAAAAGGACCTTTCCCCTAGGAAATATTATAAACGGCGGGCAATCCGTTAGCTATACATATTTGAGGCTAGACAAGATATTATAACACGCGGTAAACTACTGCCACAAACGTAGTGCTATTTGTTAAATAATTATGTTGAATAATGTGAGTTTTGCGAATCAGTTCTATGCGGATCCCCTGTACGTATGGCCCAAGTGAACAGATACACACAGTTGATGCATATAATGACTAGGTTTTCCGGTAACCTATTATGCAAGGGGACTTTTAAGATGGCCCACGTGAACAGATCTCAGCAGTCTTTGCATATATTAACAAAATAAAAGACCAACGGAGGTATTACTAATGAGCTCTAGTTTACTTTGGTAGCAAGATACGGCGATACTCACGGACAATAAATTCTCTCAATATCTATACTTAACTGAAGGCAGTACCTGCAGAATGTGGCAAGTTGCGTTGAATTCTTACCAATATTATATTCAAAGGAATTTACTATGAAAACTCGGAGCGGAGGTACGGAAAGATTTTACGGGTTCAGTTTGATCGTCAATTGCTGGCGGTCGAACGGATCCGATCCCGACTCGAGTGCCATTTGGCATTTTTATTACCTTTCTGACGTATCTGTCGTGTTAAAAGAGAGGTGGTCACCGACTTTAAACGACAGACTTGGATGCACAACCCGGCATAACGTGCAGAGGTCCAGCGGATTATGCAATTTGGCGCATCGACTCTAAACGTATATAACCGGGAATGAATTACTTGTAAGTTCTATACTATGTTGCAAAAGTAAAAAGAAACGGATTAAAACGGACAAGGTTTACCATTTTTAGTAACGAATGATTTTTATTTCCGACTCGGTCATTATTTATAATATTTCTCGGATTTGACTTATACGAGGGATTGTCGAAAATTAATCAATTAATTACTTGACTGCTTGTTTACCAGCGGACTTTTTAACAACTCATTTATAACTTAACTAGAACATGACTTACTTACTAAAACAGCGGCAGGGTGTACCCAAGTGACGGTAATACCTAAAGCAAAATCGAACATTCCTTGATTGGAAAAATCACTTCGTTACAAATCTGACATACAGAGGTCTGATTCATTATGTTAAACAGGAGAAGATCTAGTGTATTCCATATGATCGCTGGGGGATGATTTTTATAGCGCCTGTAAATTCTAGATAAAAAAGCATAATGAGTTGATTAGTTGAAAGTTATTTGAGTTGCTTTAGGCCTACATATGTGATGGTTGAGAGGCGGTGTCTAAGCCTTCATGTTTTGCTGTAAGGAAACAGATAGGGTATAGAATTTTCATTTCTACCAAGGTAATCATCAAGAAAAAGTAAATTATTGAATTTTGGATAATAATAAATTAGATGTTTAGAAAAAGCAGTAACTTATTCTATGATTAAAAAATCAATTTTCATCAACAACAATATTAATCAGCTAATATTTCATTTTGTCGGAAACTAGTACCTTTATCTGCACTATTGGGATGAGAAATAGAGGATAATATATTTTGATAGAGATATTTTTGCGTTTAACCTAATTTTATGTTTTCTTTTACAACTGTGTTACATTAAATTTAAATTTAATAAAATATAGCTATATCGTGAAAATTCAAAAAAATGAATCAAGCAATGAGAGATTTGTTATAATTAATGTTAGTTGAGGTTCGCCGAGTCCATAACAATTAATAATCTAACCTCGTTTATACATTGTGGAATTAATTAATTAATGAATTAATTAATTTCCAATTTCAATTTTCACCTAAAACTTTAAAAATTTGGTGCAATTCGGCTCGGAGCAGTCTAGAGGTGTTACATAATTCTGGCCTAAATCGATGCCGGAAAAGTTCTAACAGGGCCACACTGCCGCCACTGCAGGTGCACAAAAACAAAGCATTTTATAAAACTTTGCGAATGCTCTTGTAAATCGGTTGATAAAACATCACATGGGCAACACTCTATATATTCGCAGTGAACTTTTCCAATCTTGGCGGAGCAGACGATCGGGCGACAAGGCAGGATAGCGACGGGTGAACGTGACACATTAACACGTTCCACGGGGAGTCAGCAGGCGGGAGAGGTAGCAGAGACTGTCCGCCATTCCACCAGCCGGTTTATTGCTAAGACCGAGATCAATGAGTTTTTCGTGAGAGAAATGGTTAAAAATTTAATGCAGCCCACGTCTATAGAATTTTACACAAACACCATTTACCAGCAGTTACTCTAATATTCACCGGGGTATTGGCGGCGTAATCGAATGCCAATTAGTTGGCTAATGTAAATTTAATAATTCGGGTAACCGAATAATGACGTTACACTTTTAATTAAATATTTGTTCGAATGGATGTGGAGCGGAATTGTCTTCCACAAAAAAGAATATTTTGAATTTTATTGCGGCGGAATTTTCCACGATTAATTAAACACAGAGGCACGTCTTTCGTTATCACTTTGAACGGAATATTTCACTTTCTGCCTCCAGTAAATTATTTAGGTGGCCATTAAAACCCGACTCAATTATAAAATAATAAAATAATAAATACACCACATATAATTACGACCCCCTTTATCCCAGAAGGCTCTAGGAGCCTTGTGCGGGAGGGGGCTACACATTTAAAGACAAGGGACACACATCCAATATCCGTGTATAATGGAAAAATCCCTCTCACAGTATTTTCCATTGCCACGACCGGGATTCGAACCCGGGACTTTTGGGTGAGAGGCAGGTACTCTACCATCTCGACCATCAGTCAATTAAATTGAACATTCCAGAAAAAATGCAATAATAGCAACACATTCAAATAAAAAACGTTTTCAAGTACGTGTGTATTAAATTGTGTATTTAAAGTTATTAAATTATTACCAAATCTAAATTCTGGGCAATATACCCACTAAAGCATAGAGAATACCCGTGCAAAATTCTGCCATTGCCATATTCATTAGTTTAGAATATTTTGTCCTTATTTTACTGAAAAGTGTTGAAATACTTTGAGTTTCTCTTGTTACCAAGCTACATAGGTATTTTACTCGTATCCCAGAGACATTTTGATTGAAGAAGATATACACTAGACTTGAAATATAAGGTGTCTCGCAAGGATCAAATTTAGGACCACTTTAACTTTCACTATTTATTAACGACTTAATTCAGAAATCAACCTGCCAGATTTCTTGTTGATGAGCCAAGCTAAAAATCGATTTTAAGAGTCCAAACCCAAAAAATTGACTCAGTTTTTAAAATAGGCCAACTTAGTTATACAACTACTTTAGCATAAATAAAATGTTTTTCCCTCAAGAAACTTCGCTACTATTTAAAAAATTATAAATTTTAGTTAAATCTGCACACCCGGTACCTGAGTGTTTATTTCAGCAGGTTACACATCAAATCTACGACATGGATTTATTATACTCATTAAACTTCGGCTGGCATATCATGTCCCTGAAAACATTCGTCAAAGTTTGAAAGGGCAATAAACGGTAGTCGTGGCTGTTGTCATAAAGTTAACTCATAATGCCAGTCTGTTTGGGCATGTGGTACTAAATTTTTATTCACAATGAATTAGTAATTATATTATCTCCCATGGAACTCTAAGTACGAAAATATTTGCACTAGAATTATTAAGTCATCAGTCTAATATAACGTCAGCATTATCCTGGAATCTAATACATTGAAAGTAAATTAATTCTCAATTCTAAATCTCTAAATAAATATATATTATCTTCTATTATTATAATCATCACTGTTTCCCAGGAGTACAATTTAATTGGATGGTTTTAAAGGGTATATAAATCACGTTTTGAAGCTTGATAATACCCAGTTAGTAGTTGAGAAGTTATACTATAAATATTCATAGGGAAAGTGTAAGTGTAAAATTATATAAGGTAATAGTTGGCAGATTATAGAATTATAAGTTCTTTGAATTCATAATGGTGTTAGTTCCTGCACCCACAAAATCAAACAAATAGCTAAAATATGTATTGTTATTTTATGTTTTCTATAGTCAGTTTTATGTCATGTATATTTTAATATTTCGTAGACTCACTAATATTGAATTGAACGAGTTGCATCTATTTAAAAGCACCTATAAGTAAGTAGTAAATTACTCATAATTGGTCGTAAACAATATTTTTGATGTAACAAAAATTGTAAGGATACGAACGCTGTTAAAGGTTTCCTCGGTAAGGTCGACGAGGACAATAGATGAAAATAAACAACGGGATGTTTTGCTGTCAGCTGAAAAATCCTTCCTGAAAATCCTTGCGTCTCCGTTCGAGGAACGAGAGAACAATGATATTAATCATCTTTAGATATTTCGGATAAACGATGACTTCAATGCTAACGAAATTATTTTTGTTGGGGCATTGTATGTGGTTAATTGGACTTTCAAAGCGAATCATGATGTTACCGAACGCATTCGAATTAGTTAACTTCTCTGATTTAATGTTTTTTTGTTTGAAGTGGAAATACCAAAATATTATATAAATTTTATCAATTCAACAGGACTATAACAAAAGATTGGTGATTTGATCACGCACAAGGGGCATGGAATTTTACAGAGTGGTCTATTAAAAACAACAGGAATTAGATTTTCATTTTAGTATAATGTATTGATCACATAAAATTCAAGTAAAGATGAATACAGTTAATAGGGTCCTATTTTACAGTATAAAATGAGGAATACAAACCAGTGGTAATTTCTTTGAATTGTTATATATGTGTATATAACGTCGTCGTTGTAGCTTAGATACATGTGCATGTAAGTGTCTGGCTGTGTGACCTAATGGCAAAAAAAAAGTGGTATAAAAAAGTATTTAACAAAAACTGCAGGAAAAGATTCATTACCAAAAAATAAGTAGAGTTTTCTCTATAAACTTTTTTCCTTGGGGACGCTCTATTTGAGATACAGGGTGTTATAGTTTGAGATACAGAGTGTTAAAGTTTACAAAAAAAATACTTGAAATTTATTACAGCGTATCCGCTTAATTAGACCACGAGGTTAATATTTCCTCAAACAAAAGGCTTAATTTATTAGAAAAATTCAATAAAAAGTAAAAACAAGTCCAAATATCTCGGCTGCTACTATTAAAAAATACAAAGGACCATTTTTTATTCATTTAACGTAACAGCACCTGAATTTCTACAAAAAAACGCCAGTGGCGTATTTTTTGTATTTTTCTTGGAAACCTTTTTTTTTGTAAACTACCTCAAATAACGCGTCCCCAGGAAAAAAATTTATAGAGTAAACTCTACTTGTTTTTTGGTAATAAATCTATTCCCGCAGTTTCTTTATTTAAAGTGAAATCACAATGGATATATATTTTTATTATTTTCCTTGTAATAAAACTGACTCAAGAGCGAAGTGTGATGTTATTTTCTGGGTGAATATTTTCTTCTACTTGCACAGAAAGTACTCGTAATATTTTCTTCAAATTGTAAATGAAATCAGGCATTTATTTCCTTTCATTTTCAAGTTAAACAAAAAATATTTATTTTAACAAATGGCGAAGTCGCCGCGATTAGAAATAATTTCTACACCTAAAAGAACCACAGTATATAATATTTTGAACAACTCTAGTAACTGTTTGTTTCAGAACTAATAGAGGCCCGCAAGAAATGAATGGCGGGAGTTAGAAAATAATTCAGTCCGTATCTTTATTATAAAAACACCCAAACCCACACAACATACGAAGTACCTACCTAGATAGATATATATTTTTTCCTTTTAAAGTCGTATGCATTTGCCTTGCTAAAATGCAACCAAGTGAGGTGGGCTTGTTGCTAATAATTAAAACAACAAATTGCTTTATCAGTTAGCTTAAACCACACCTAAATTTAAAGAAAATACCATTCACAGATCCACTTAAAATCATTATTATTACTGATAGTTCATGTTTCTAATACGTAATGTCAGATTTTAACACCGTATTTGTGGGAAATTATTACTTTGAGACTCCTTTTGTCTAAAAAAATTTAATAACTGATTACAATTTATATACCTACATATTGTAGTGATATAAAATCACATATAATAAAAAAGAATGAATTTTAATCAAGTAAAAGAATAAAATATAAAAGTTTACCTAATTCAAATGTCATTGCAAGGTTTATATAATGTTTCACTAACGTAATATACAAAATTAAAGTCATTTCGTAGTTGAATTTTGCTTATCGTTCACTGTAGTAATCAATGTTGAATAGATGGGCAGTATAGCAAATCAAATCCATATGTAGAATATTAAAAACCAAAATCCATAATGAAACGTTCAGGGTAAAACCTAAATCAGAAAAGAAATTGTTACAAATTATGAAATATGTCACATAGAATTAGGAAATAAATTTAAGTAAAGGTGTTAAGTGAAAAGAATAGAACTGAAGATTCTAAAAGAGAATTAAAATAAGTGTAGTGCAACAAAAGTGACCAGAAGTGAAGCAAAAGGAACACAAGTCCATAATTAAATACATAGTTCAACAATAATGACAGATAAATAAAAAATAATGACAGATTTTACATGAAACATTAAAAAAAGAATTCAAAGCAACAAAATAATGACAATTATTAAAAATAAATAGATAAATAAAGTAATAAAAAATAAGATAACATTTACTTACCAGTCATAGAAAGTTAACAGTAATGGGGAAGCCAGCCATGAGATTAAAAAAAACTTGGTATCCAAGAAAAAAAAAGAAGGTTGTTGTTGAAACCCTCTCTGCAGAAAAAGCATCATGTTTGGAGGAGAAAAAGTAGAGAAAAACCAAAAATTGAAGTAATTATGGTAAAAACCAGTGTTTATTGAAAATCCATCCCGATCCAGTTCAAAAGCTCGAATGTCAAGATATGAAAAGACAAAAGAAAGGTATATGCATCCAGGTGTACCTGAAACAGACAAGAAAATTAACATAACCAGTTTGAAAAACAGAAAGAAAACACAGGAAAAGTAAGAAATTAATGTTTCATATAAATTGAACATAATAAGAGTCATTTTATCAATAATCAAAGTCAATTACTTACCGAGACATATAAGAAGTTTCTGTTGAAAAAGGAAACAGTTCAATTGCTAATCGAGAACCATAAACATTCCTAATTAATCGTAAAATATTCAAAAAGGACTTTCATTGCAAGGAAGCACTATTAAGTGTGTTGTATTGAAGTTAATAAGTATAGACATAACCTTAAATATTAAGCAGCAGGCAATTTAAAAATTCAAAGCCAGACATGAACTATTTATGAGCACTTAATCAATTATTATGCTAGAATTCTTAAATAGCCACTCGTATTCTTCATTTTAAGTTAGCAGGGATAATATTAGTTGTACACAAAACTCAACGATCACTAACGTTGTTGATTTGTGAATGTTTAAAACTGCAATTTATCTCAAGGATAAATTAAAGGTATAGTTGAAAAGATAAGGCAGTGATCTTTTATTTTTTTCCATACCGAAGTATATGCAACATAGTATACATTAAACAGTTAACAAAATATATGTCGTAAGTTAGGCAACACAAAATGCAAATTAAATAAAATTCATTTAGACAATATCAAATAAATAAACCCAATTTCAATATCTTCAAGGAACCCAGATGAGCCTGAGAAAAGAGGAAAGTAAGTAAAATATCATATATAAGAGTAAAGTAAGTGAAATATTATATAATATTTGTTATACTTACATAGAAACTAAAAAATAAAAAAAAGTAAATTCCAAAAATTAACAATAAAATTCCAATATATAAAATAACATAACAATATGTAACTATTCCAAACTCTCTTTCTGTGAACAAAATTGAATTGTAAAATATATATTACGTTCCACATACCTATGCAACGAACGCATTAACAGATAATAGACATTACAAAGCTTAACTCAAACTACCACCATGATACCTAGCTGACAGATCTGGCGATTCAATTTATATTTTATTATACCGTTTCACATGATGGATAAAATCGATTCATAATATTACAAAGTTATAGCGACATTTGAACGATTTCTTTAATTCAATACGTTGAAACAGTTGCTTTTCGCACTGTATTTCTCTCAATGAATTTTGCCTTAATTATTCATATCATCATATTGAGCAACCTTAGTGGCATGTCCTTATTATTCGATAATAAGTCAAAATAATTATCTAGAATTGATCCATCACTTAGTCAAACGAAGCTTCAGATGAAGACCACGGAATGTCAAGAATTCGTCGAAGAGATTCAGAAAATTCTTCTACAAATCATATTGTACTTTACGAAAGCCTTGGAATTAAAGTCTAAATCTAACTCTAATTCTAAGTTGAATTATTAGGTGTTTGTTGTTGTAATCCTTGTGGGAAAATTGAAGGAAAAGCCAAATGGAAATTTTCGTGTCATTAAGTCTTTAAAGCATTATCAAAATAATTTTTAATGTATTATCTATCTTTGATTGAATAACTGTGTATTAAGGCAAACCCCAAAATTCTGTAGGTCCATTTGCAGTGCGAAACAATACAAAATGGAAAGCTTATTAATTAAGCAACATGACTTGCAGTTATAACTAAATATAAATTATCTTTTTCAGCCGCTCCAATGCAAACATAATTTCACACACAACACAAAAGTTTTTTAATATATTTTCGAACCGTACTGGAATTCCTTTAACAAAATGCCTGCGAGTATATAGAAGAGATTTTATAATGCCGTTTAATTAAATCTAGGGTATCCTTTAAATTTAATAACCACCCTAAAAAGTACATAAAAGGTATAAATAATTTGTCCGTGTTTCCCGCAAGCACAAAAGCTCGTCTTATCGTGGACAGGGCCTCATCTCGCAGCATTAGTGACCATGTAGAATGGCAAAATGTAGCGCAAAAAAGCTCGTTATCCATCCCGAATCTGAGCTGCTTGACGTGTCGTAGGGTTGGCCTAGAATTCGGCAGTCAACACAAGTTGTCGTCATATCCGTCTCCGGTTCTTCGCGCTATTACATTACACGAATGGTACCAATAAATTCAATGGTGAGCGCCAGCACGTCTGATAAACATGTAAATACACGGTCTGGTGTCGAATGCCACACGGACCTACAGAGACACTTCATATTTATGCCTGCATCAAATTACAATAATTCATTAGGCAAAGAACGAAGGAAATTCGATTTGTGACGCTATCAGATGCTGGTAAAATACGATCCTATTTAAATCGCAGGCGGCAGCGGTGCTTCTGCACGACTTTCGTAATATTAACTCGTAGAGGGTCAACATGCGAAATCAATTTCTTGGTGACGCCTTTTCGATACGATCTTGCCGATACATTAACGCAATCGGTAGCGACTTTGTATAACAGGGTCGTATTCAGACAACTCGTGAGACGAATTATTTCGTTGAAAATTTACTGCTTCAAATAATACTAATAATAAAACATCTTTATTGGGGTACACAAGAAAAGGAACTTACAGTGAACTCTTAACCTAACACAAAATGGCCGATGTTTAGCCTAGGGCTGCCTTTACCCTTAACACATAATTTAATCCATCGTAGTGCAACGTACTCTTAACTGGTCAAATATAGATTGTACATAAGCAAAAAGTAGATTATTCATAATTATAAATTGATGATAGATATTCATGTCGGTCTCTTCCTAGAAACTTCGTTAGTAAGTCAGGAATGTTCTTGGTAACAACGTAGTTAATAGTTACATCATTTCCTATAATTATCTTCCTAACATTGTGATAATGAACATCAATATGCTCATTTCTTTGGAGTAAAACTGGATTGGTAGATAAATGTATTATTGCTTGATTATCATAAAGTAACGAAGGATGCAAAGAGTTTTTAAAATCCTTAAGGCATCCACATAACTTGTTTCCATGATGCTGATAGCGTGATATGATCTACTTCTATTATCGAAACTGCTACACTTTGTTGGTTTTCTGAAAACCATGAAACAACTGCATCACCATATAGACCTAAATAACCACTATACGACCGTCTATCATCAACTGAATTTTCATAAGGAGCATCAATGTATGAGACGGTGTGGGCTTATAAATAATAAATCATAAATCCTTTAATATAACACCTAAGATATACTGAACCATATTATTATGGGTAACTTTTGGATCTGAACTAAATTGGGACAAAACATTCACAACTGAGCAATATCTGGCCTTATACTCATTGCTAAATATAACAGACTGAAAGTCAGTTCTTATTTCGTTTAATTCAGCTTCTTCGGGCTTTAATCCACAATTCATGAGAGTTGAAGCTAATTGACAGTTCAATAAATTATATTTTTCGAGCATTTTGTTAATGAATTGTTTTTGAGATATTGTTACATAATTTTTAAACCATGTAATTCGAGTTGATAGAAAATACCTTGGAATTCCCAAATTGGTAATTTCAAAATTTTTAGTCAGTAATTTTTCAACATCTTTAATGTCTTCAATGGAACTCAAGACCAGAATGTCATCGACATATATTCTTTCCGTCTTGTGTGGCAAACATGCAAGGATCTTGAAATGACTGTTTCAAACCAATCTATATCAATACAGAGACCAGTTTTTGATTCCACAGACCATAAACACTACGTTTTAAAAAACATAGGTACTCTCTCTGGTTCAAAATCTACACAATCAGGAACTTTCATGTACACTTTTCGGTTTAGAACATCATTTTAAAAAGGCAGTATTTATATCAAATTACTTTTCAATCGTATTTCAATGAGCAGCACGATCAAGAAGTATTCTAACAGTTTCATAACGAACTACAGGTGAAAACATTTCTTCAAAATCAATTGCTAGTATTTGGCTAAAACCTTGTGCCACTAGTCTTGCTTTGTATGCAACTTCACTATTACTTAATAATTTCTTTTTAAATACCTATTTACATCCAAGAACTCTTCCTTCTTTTGGAATATCAACAATTTCCCAAACACTATTTTTCTGCATTGATTCTAGTTCTTCAGCCAATAGCTCCTTTCCACTTTTCAGACCCTGATATAGCTTGACAATAAGAAATAGGTTCATCCAAATCTGAATGACAGTATTCATCGCAACATTCTGGTGGTACATGTGGCCGATTAGTATGTTCATCAGTAAGTATGTCATCATTGATGAATATTTCTCTTTCTCCTTGCTCCATTTCATTGACTACTAAATCTTCCGCTTCATCATTCATTATTTTTTCCACTAATTTATTTCTATTTATGGGTGAAAATTGCAATTTTATAATCTCTGGCTATTACAAACTGCTTTCTTGTCCAAAAACGATACCAGCTTTTTTTTTCTCCACATACTACCAAAGCAGCTTCTGTGGCTCTTGGTTGAAATTTACTACCAGCTAATTGAGCTTCTTTGGGAATTATGACCGTATAACTTCTGACCAAAACTTCTTAAGTGAGATATTGTAGTTTATTTCCAAAGAAACGTTTCAAATGGTGACTTCTTGTTAAATTAATGTAGAAGACAATTCTTTGTGTGTATTGCATAACCTACAGCTTCCCAAATCGACTGTGGGTCTTTTGAGTGAATTAAACTTGTTCTTGGCATTGTTGATTCTGTGTTTGGTCAAGCCATTGATTTCGAGAACTCTCAAAATGGAGTTTCCAATTCTAGTTTATTTCTATTTATGAAAATCAAAACTGCCTCATTTTCTTCATTTGCAATTTTAAAATCTCTGGCTATTACAATCTGCTTTCTTGTCCAAAAACGATACTAGCCTGTTTTGTTTCTACCAAAGCAGTTTCTGTGTCTCTTGATTGAAATTTACTACCAACTAATTGAGCTTCTAAAATTACGTACGTATGACTTTTGACCAAAACATCTTAAGTGAGATGTTGAAAGTTTATTTCCGAAAAACATTTCAAACGGTGACTTGCTAAATTAATGGGAAGGCGTTTTTTGTGTGTACTGCTACAGCTTCTGCCCAAATCGACTGTGGGAGTTCTGAGTTAATTAAACTTGTTCTTGGGATTGTTGTTATGGTTCTGTTAAACCGTTCGGCAAATCCATTAGTTTCGTGGACTCTCAGAATGGAGTTTTCAATTTTGATTCCAACTGATTTTAAATAATTAAGCAAAGATTTTGAAGTATACTCTCCACCATTATCACTTTTCAATATCTTAAACTTTGGATCAGTTTGTCGTCAATTCTTGCAATAAACTTTTTAACTGTATCTTCTATTAGATTTTTGTTAGAAATAAATTTGATATCTGTATGTATATCGGAAATACTCAATACTATGGCCAATCATAACAAATTAATTATATGTACATCTTCTTGTGGACTTCGTTTTTTAATTGGTGACCATAAAGAATGAATTTTGTGGTAAGTGAAAAAAATTTTTTAATAATTTGTTTTTTAGACATTTTGAATTTTATAATTTAAATCGAATATTCATAATGTACTAAAGAAAGTCCAATGAATTTAATAATAGCATGTTTAGAGATGAAACATAAATATGAGTATATCAATTTGGATATGTTTGTTATTATTATGCTTGTATAAATCCTAAAAAAGTCATTTATAAAAAATTAATTTAGCACGCAAAAGTTCATTATCAATAGTCTCAAATGCCTTGGAGAAATCTAAGGCAGCC
The DNA here is from genome assembly GCA_963680705.1 of Rhagium mordax. Taxonomy (NCBI): domain Eukaryota; kingdom Metazoa; phylum Arthropoda; class Insecta; order Coleoptera; family Cerambycidae; genus Rhagium; species Rhagium mordax. The sequence goes on from OY796660.1 coordinate 67,616,591, forward strand.
AATACTATGGCCAACACAAGGTCTGATAATATCATCACACATATTTAGAGGTAAGTATTCGTACTGGATTGAAAGAAAACTTGTTTAACACAATTGTCGCAAAAGTATGAACTTTCTCCAGAATTTTTGAGAGAAATATAATTGGCCTTTATCGATGAAATGTTTGCAAATTATTAATAATTAAATTCCTTATTGATATTGCAAAGCGCCGTGAGGAATTCCTGGTCCCTAAATGAAACAACTTCATGACCTACTCTATAAACCGGTTCAGGCTGTTGGGAGGCTAAACCCTTTGGCTTTCATCACTGATTTATTTTTAATTTATATCCAAATCACAAAGCAGTATAACATGTGACATTTACCATCCGAAATTTAAATTATTAAAGCTTGTTGCTTTTGTAATTGCTTTAATCTGAATGAGCGATATGATAACTTTCAGTAAACTAACCTTTTAGTTCTATCCGTGCATTAATCTGGACGACTGTAATTACTAACAGCTAACGAGTTTAAATTTTAATAACTAGGAAACATTTTACCTGATTAAGTTTAGCTCTCAACTGTATTTGACTAGCTGAATAGCTCAGAAGGATACAGACGTAAATGCAAAAGGCATTACCCAAGTCAGCAGCAAAATGAGACAGATTCCTATGAGATTGGAAACAAAATCCGAGAAATTCATAATTAATGTTAAATCGAATCTCAATCGAGAATAGATAAATTATGTAGAGGATTGTATACAAAAGTAAATTATAAAACTCTTGGTTAACACATACTTGCTCTGCACAAAATATAGGTATCTACGATATAATAGAGAATATTGTTTTAGAGTTAATTGTAGAAACAATGAACTGAAGATTTTCTTCGCTACATTGGAATATATTATCGTAATTTCTATAAACGTTGGCACCCCTAATTGGTAAATTTTGCACTCTTGGTAGAAATATTTAACTGCAACGTGAGCACCATTTCAGATACATAACAGACAATTTTAGTATCCCCTTAAAAGACTGTGACGATGTCGGTGCGAATCCATTCATTGGCTCGATCTTACCAAAATACGAATTACTAGATTATCGACATAAAAAAATTAAAATGAATTTAAAGATGTTCGAGAATATTTATTAAATAATAATTTGGATTTAGTTTTGCTTGCATACACACAGTTTAAAAGTGGAATATATTTTCATGAATAGTGGTGGTCTCAGTTATCTCCTTCATTTTGTTGGATAGTATGAAAGAGAATTTTCGTGTTGAAGTCTTATATAAATTTCCAGCTGCCATTAAAATATATCTGATCGATTGAACTTCTATTTGTATTTGTACTATCAAAAAAGCTTTTGTCGGTGTGAGTGACACAGATAAATTCAATTGAACCTGCAATGTTATTTAATATTCTTATTTGAAATGAAAGACATTCGACGATATATTTGGATAAAAACTATTTAAATAGAATACAGTTAAGTAGATCAGAGAGAACGGAAGGGAATGACGTGAAATGCCTAAAATAGATGGAGCAAGTTATCACAAGAAATGAATACGTAAATATAGCGTCTTAGAAACAGTTGCGAATCTACCGTAACCAAAACGTGAAGTAACGCAGAAATTCGATCAACTGCGCATTTTCGTCGCTCGCCTTCCATCGTATGATGTATTTAAGATGCCTATAAGTCTCTATCTCATAGAACTGACAAAAATAATACCTTTAATTAGGATATAGTTGTGAGCAGGTATTAAACTTTGACTTTATGTAATAAAGTAATTGAGAAACGTAAGCCTACGAAAACTTTTTGAAAATTTTCCAGTGTCAAATGATACTAACTGGTTACCCTCATAAAAATCTTTAATATAAAATTACTGTATGGACACACAAACGTTTGACAACCCTGGTATATATATATATAAAAAAAATATTAACATACACGATCAACAAGTGAGAGCATAAAATACTTATCAGCTAACAAACAGTCAAGTGACGGAATGTACTTTTTACACACAACAATTAAATATTTATAGACACCTATAATATTATCGATTCGGTAAGAATATGATATATGTAACAGCTGATTTACACAATGGTTCAATACCTATATGGTGAAATAAAACATAAAAAAAAATAATAAGCGGGAATTACGTCGAGTTTCTCGCTGTTCTTACTATAACTATAGTTTTTACGACGTAGCTTACGTAAGCGACCGTTAAAACGTAGATATCACATTCATTATTAAAATCTAACCAATAAACCAGATTAATTTCCGCTGTACAATGCAAATTATATTTATATGACCAGGTGGAAGTTTTTACCTATCGATATGATAATCTAATAAATATTGTTTAAACTAAATCCTCGCATTAATGACATTATATACGAAAAATAATATATATCACGTATGCTTCAGTACACATAAAATCAACTAAATATTATATAATAAAATTTACACCAAGACACAATCAAATTTTTAACTTGCGTGCTCCTACTGATGTTCCTCTGTCTGAACGTCTTAAACTCGGCAGTTCCCTGCAACAGCTTACAACCGAACCAAACCTCGTGACATTCCTAGAAGCGTCTCGACCGACGGTACGGCTACACCCATGGACAGCAATCACGCAAGAAATGAATTTGAATTTTTCAACAGCTCCAGGATACGTTGTTACCAGGTATCCATAAAATAATCCAGTACAAAAGTAAATCCACAATCCAGTACCAAAAATCTTGTACAAACAGCTGATACCAAGATATTCTTGTATCCTATATACTTAAACCGAGACTGAAACCCTAAAAGACAATTTTTCGTTTAGAAGAAAAATTCCACAAAAACGATTCTTAATTAGTATTAACAAAAGACTTAATTACCTCTTTCTGGAAGGTCTCCAAGTTCCTACGATGTTATGAACTTCTGTATTCACGTGCTCAACGAACCATGCAAATGGCGTCTGAGGAAAATAGCAAATATCCTTCGAAGAAGAAATCGACTCCTTAATACACAATATGCAACTCTGTGCCTCTCTGAACAACCAAGGAGATCGATGGAATCACTTTTCAGATAAAATCCCCCGCGATGGGTTTGATAAAACCAAATCTATATCTGAACAGCGCACTATGTCCTTGTCAGCCTTCCTCACGTGAACTACTCGCTCGAATCTTCTAGATTCCGCGCAACTCCGGCAGTTAGATCGAAAACTAAATCTATATCGGACCCAGTCAGTCAGGCAACCACCCATACATCGACATGTCGGTTGAATAACAGTGACCTCCATAATTTACCGCGACCAACAAAATTCGGAATTTGACCCGTTACAAGACCATAACTTTTCTTAATAGATTGAAGAAATAATTCCCCTGAACCAACTTTCATATTTGAAACCATTTTGTAAGACAACAGTGATAAATTTCTGGCCTCCCTTCAAATCGAGGGATAACTTGAGAGCAAAATTGCTGCTACTTCCCACATCCTCGAACTTCCTTGATATTTTCCTGAATTTTTTAAATGTTGTTCGTGCATTCTATAAATTTTTAATGCATTCTAGACAGCGAAAAGCAACAGTTTTCTTAAAGATTTTCATCATTTGTAAAACTACTTTCTAACGACTGCACATATCCCCTACCAATTGATACTATTTCATAGTCAATTTCGTTAATTACACAGTACACAGATATATAGCACTATTCCCTATCGATTCCTTATTTACAGAGCATATCCGCCTTACGAATGTATAATTTCCCAACCATATTTTATTGGTTTCCTAAGGGAATGCGCATGCGCAAATTTACTTCTACTAAAAAATTTCCTGAAATTTCTTCAGGTCTCCTCCTTCTGTGTTTCCTTCAAACGTCCTTAGACTTTCCTGAAACTTTTTTTCGCGTGTACCCCAAACCAATTTAACCAAAAAAAAAGTTGTTGCCAAAATGCAAAATTTTTGACAAGAATAAAAAGCGTTTCTGTACTAGTTAGCTGCTAACTAATAACTGTAACTTTCAGCTAGTACTAATTGTGATCAGAACTGTTTTCATATTTTGGGTATTTTGCAATTCCTGTTAAACTTTATCAAACACAGTGTTAATTATTCTTATACGTAATTGATAATACCTATAAATTACGTGTTAGTACATAACGGTGTACATCTTTCAAATAAAAATTCAGCATCTGATATAAGAGATCCTTTTCAGCATTCGACGCGCTATTTGATTTCAACGTTACCAGACGAATTTACACCCGTATAAGTAATTCGTCTGATGTTCTGCTGCTTTCCGACCAAAGCAAGACATATTGAACGACCGAAATAAAGTAAGAAAAGCAATTTGAACGGTCTGGAACAGTTTCGAATTGATTTCTACAAACTGGTGTGTCTATATAATGGCAGCGCCAACCAGGGGGACCAGTCAAAATGACCTCGTATATTTGAAATAGGGATTTTCAAGCGACTCGATTGAATAAGGCCAGCAATAAGGACCATTGGAGAACGTAATTGAACTCTAAGAATCAATAAAATAAAAACGATATAAGAAAAACTGCGAAGGAGTTCTGAACAACTATAAATCCCTTCTCTGACAAGAGTCAAATTGTCTAACTATATTATTTTAAACTACTTTTTTGTTCCTAAAGGAGTTGCCACTGGATAGCAGAACAGTCGCCCCAAGTTGCGCCAGGCAAGTTGAAATCATCGAAAGATATTTAGAATTAAACTTGTACAGGTTATTTTTGCCTATATTATTATCTTCATCATTATTAGATTCACATTGTGCAGTTTCTAAAAGCCTTAAGTTGTCTACTATTTGTTACATTTTTAGTTAACTTTAAATCAATATTATCATTTTTATGCAAAGAAGTGAAATATTAGTTTATTTAAAGGTGCAAGATATAACTAGATTTCCTTCATCACAAACACTTTGATCCAAAATCAATCAAACCACGTACTTCTTGTTTGATTACTAAAATTTTTTGTACACAATTATTTGAACAAATGAGCCTTATGAATGAATCACAGCAAAATCAAAAGAAACTAAATGATATAAGTAACTTCGTATGAGATGGCAAATAACAATTTCTCAAAATTGTTTTATGAGAATATTAACTCATCATTTTTCTTTCAAGATTCGATTACTTTGGACCAACATCAGTATCATAAATATGGCTTGCCCCATTTCTCCAATACCAACATCTGACAATTTATAGCTCATTGCGTTTAGCGCACATTCTCTGAGGCAATTAGCTGCCAAAAATAAATCATCCTTGGCGTATGGTTCTCTGAGAAGGAACAGTTGTTTATCAATATTATTGTTTATTCGAATAGAGAATTTGTATCCATTGTATACGAGTGTATCAAAATATGCTTAAGAGATCAAACTTAACTTACTTCATCTGGTTTCATTTAAATAGAAAATGAGTTGGAAAATAAATATTCTTCCAATCTGTTGAGATTGCGTATCGCGTGCAGTATTCCATTAAAAATGGATAGAGGAAAACTCGTAGGTGTTTCTTTAAGTTTCCAGGTCTATTGAAAACAATTCGATAAGTCAGTTTCTTTAGTTACCTTTATAACACTGATTTAAGGAGGTGAGCATCAATTAAATTGTATCTTTCATGTCATTTAAATACTATGTCATTCTTCAGAATTCATCAGAAACGAAATGATATGGGGATCAAAAATAATTGCTACCTATTTGATTTGATTTTGAGTTTTTGCCTCAGTTGAAAAAATTATTAGATATGGTATCTTACAGGATTATACCGTAATCTATCTTGTACTGATTGCTGAGACTAAAATAGGAAAACGTGATTGTTGGGGCTACAATTAAAAATATTGGAAAATAGACTCCTGAGAAATTCTCCAATTGCCAATAAATTCAATAATAAAGACAAATCAATAGCAACATTGCAACGACTGTAAGATATACATTTTATATAAATTTTTTCAGTAATAACTGATGATCATTGATTCCCTTTTCGCAAACGTTCATTAGAAATTTCTGAGCAGCTGTAGACATTTTCAAGGCTGAATATTTTCTCAAACTTGAATATTACGTTCAGAATTTATTAGTTTTCAACTTCCAAAAAACAATATAGTTCATTTCGCTCGAATTTCCCCTGCCGTCATCTTTCGTCTCAATATGCGAATGAAATTGCGAGATCGGTGTTTCTCATCGAAGCGGGAGAGGTCGGGGGCCGCGAATAAAATCAACCAAGCTTCCTAGTGTACGATAAACCGATATTCCTGATCCCGTGATAGGCGGCACGCCAAAACATTATATTACATGATGGTGGTAGTAGTAGCGTGATCCCACATTAGCAGAGCGGTGGCTCTGCCGAATGTACAGGAAAGCTATTAATTAGAGAAAAAGCCCCGCTCTTCAAGTTAATTACCTTGTCGTGTTATACAACAGTACGTCACATCAAAAAATAAAAATGTAATTGAGTCAATGCTGTAGTTAATAAATGGAGTTAAAATCAGCTGTTGATCACAGCTGCAGAAATTACTATAAATAATTTGGAAATACCGGCAAGAGAAGTAATTCAGCAGTTAAAATAATTAACAGTTGGATTGATATACCTATTAGACTTGCTAAGTGTATGTGTGACCTATGCTCTTAGTGTTTTGTGAAGTTCTGTGGTAAGAAATAATCAATAGGTCTTAGTTCATATATTAAGATAAAGTATAACTAATCCAGAATTAACTGGTATTCAAGTCTGACTCAAATTCAAGTTAAAATCAACCATGGCAAATTTAACCAAAACTAAAGAAAAAAATGATGGAATTTTATAATCACTAACCAAAACTGAAAGTGAGCTAGTAGAAATAAAAACTGTCAAGTATTAAGAAAATTCAACCTGTAGCTTTAGATAAACATTTATTATCTCAAAGTTTTTATAAAATATGGCGTCAATGCTCTTACAAGTTATCACTCTATGACTTTTTAGCCGAGTTGAAATTTTCCCTCTAACCGTTCTCTTTACATCGTGATATTTGAAATTTAATCAGAAACGTTTTCTATCAATTCCCATGGATATCAAAGATCAGTTATATATCTAACTTTTATTCTTTCTTCACGTTATCCACTAGGAACAGTTTTGCTCATGATGATACTCTATATCCAAACTGACCTATTTAGATGTTCAATACTTTAACTGTATTTTACACCTAAGATATAGATAGTCTTATAATGTGGCGACTTCAATCCAAATAAACTTGTTATTATATGATCATGACAAAAAAAATTAAATATTAGCACAATAAGGTGCCAACCGTTTTCGGGATTATTATTATTACGCGTCATACTAGCAGAAATAGTTTCAAAGCAATACAGATGAATAGCAGTACATTTATGAACCACAAATCTATATGGGCGGTACGCAAAATCATAAAAACAAGAAACTTACTTCCTTGATTGAACCCATCCAGCTGTAACATTTTTGGCGATATTTTGTAAACTTTGACCGTAAACTGGCGATCCCCTTTACTTTTAAAACAATATTACGCAAGGTATTTAAAGAGGGCAAAGGATTTATGGTATCTGTGAAAACAAGAACCGAACGGATCTCCCCTGGATATTTGTGAAGTCAGTCGTGTTGACTGAACAATTTGTCGGGATCAGTGACACTGTATCGAATGTAAACACACACTTTGCTGAAACATAATATAAAGTTTGGTAATTTTCATAGTACCGCAGCCAATAATAGTTTTATTTTGCTCAAATATTGGTTTCATCTAAAACTGTGATTTTATTTATATCTTTTTTAGGAACTTATTAGAAGATTTGTAAAAGCAGGATTCTCTCTTTGAGGTTTCTTTAAAAATATTACTTCAGACAACAATAACGATACTTTAAAGGCCAGTGAAATTGGGCCAAGAGTTTTACGGATCTTAAGTAATTGAACTATTTTGGCACTAAATTTCTACTTCTACTATGGATACAAGAGTTGACCCTAGAAGATCATTCATTAACTTCCCGCTCCCAGAAACTATTAAACTTTTATGTATGCTTAGATAATACTATAGTTGAGCAATGGCTCGACTGTGGATAAATTCTAAAATATATGACTTTAATCTCAAGCTTAAATATATTCGGTATATCGATTGATTATGACACTGAAATAACGTACAATTATTTGTACCTTATTACAATATGTAAACTTGTAGTAAAGTGTACTTAAATTTCTAATAATCAGTGTAATCACTAAAATACTAACTAGCATGCAAAAACACTAAGATATTGAGAGAAAGAGAAGTGAAAATTATATTAAAACCTGTCCGAATAATTATAAAATAAATAGAGATACTATACCAAGTAATTACTTGCTATGCAAAGGAAAATTTAGGTAATTAAGAAAAAATTAAATACAATGTTTCGGAAGCAAATTGTTTGTCACATTGAATCGACTTGGGTACAAAATAAAAATTTCATGGTGCAGTAATTATTAACAAAATAAATTTATATGTATAGGCGCTGTTTCTGATGTTTGGAATGCATTCAATTTGGATCAAACATAAAGATATAAAGTAATGAAAGAGAAGCAGCGTTGAGGGCTGCGTGGCATCCCCTTTTATTTTACATAAACAAATGTGCACATTCTCAAGCGCCATTAAACCAGATGTTTAATAAGTCACGTTGGACAGCTCAATTTGCTGTTTCATCGAATGAGGCCTATGGAATGAATGGAACGTTTTTGTCGACTCTACCATAATACACCAACGGGAATATACATTAATGTATATTTTTGTGGCAAATCGTGTAGCAAGCTGCTAATATATGGAAAAAAGTAATATTATAATTATTTATTTATGGTTCTTATTTTTAAGTGAGTATCTTTTGATATAGGTAATTGTTGAAAAAATGTCACTTCAATTTTGGTAGTGGTTTGCAAATATTTTTGGCGTAATAATAAATATTAAATTATCTTCTGGAAATAATGGATTTTTAAAATTCAAAGCTTTCCTGTTTATATATTAATCAACTGACTTCATTAATAATTCTTTTTCAAACTTTCCAGAGCGAAATACTTATCAATTCTCCGCTCAAAGTAATTATATTCTACAAAATAAACATAAATGACAATTTAAAGCCTTTAGTTGTCATATTCAAATGAACGACGGCTGCTCATTATTTAACATTAGTTAAATGCCGGTTGATAGGTATCATAAATTATTTTGCAAAATTGACCCAACACATTAAACAGTGCCACCCCACATAATGCTGAATAAAAGCCTTTTGAATTATTATTTAACGCTTTACTTTTGTTTCAGAAACAAACTCGCAGTCTATTGATTCTGGCTTCAGCCCTGTCAATCATATTAGCAGTGAGACTACAAACGCGAACTCCCCAGTTTTCCACGGCAGACAACCCAACAGCGAGGGAAACCGACGTTTTGACGAGATTTCTCACATTTTCTTACTTGCCAGTCTTTAACTTTTGGCTGCTGCTATTTCCAAACACCTTGAGCTTCGACTGGGGCATGGAGGCCATTCCAAGGATAACTAGTTTACGAGATGGACGTAATATAGTGTCGTTCGCGTTTTATTTCGGTTTAGGACAACTATTGATTCGAAGCGTGACAATTTTAAGGGTGAAAAAGAAACCAAACAGGATAGATGTGGCTAAAGACAAGTTAGATGCTGACAAAAGTGTTTCGTGTACAGTATGCCACTTAAGTTTCTACGATGTGCACTCTTCGTCTTGTCGAAATACAAACAATAACAATACCATGAACTTCCAGTCGACTTCTTGCGTGTGCTTCACTGCCAGTCAACATTTGTCGCCCTCTCACAGAAATGGCAGGAAAATGTTAAACACCAGTGGAGCAATACTGCTTTCGGTTGCTTTTCTAGCTCTTCCATTCCTACCGGCTACAAATGTTTTGTTTTACGTCGGTTTCGTGGTCGCAGAGCGAGTTCTCTATCTTCCAAGTGCCGGGTTGTGCTTGCTTCTGGGATTATCAGGTGCTTCGTTTTGGAACAGTTATAAGAAATTTCGGCCGTTGTTTACGGTTAGTTTGGTGCTAGTAATAGTGGCATTTAGTGCTAGGACTGTATGTAGGAATAGGGACTGGCACGACGAGGAATCACTGTACAAGTCGGCCATACCAGTCAACCCACCAAAAGGTAAGCTACGAGTTTTTCGTACTTATTTATCTATCTTACTATTGCTTTACATTTTTCCAAAGCTACTCCGGTATGCCCTGCTTGACGAGGGTAATTTGATAATGTTGATAATTAATCTTTCACAGCGAAGTTATTGCCGTTATTGATTTTATTTTGCGCACTGCGTTTATACTAATTGATCTTTACCAGTAGACACATGCCTGAAAACAGGAATATTATTCCTTTATGGACAGGAGATAATCATTGTGATTAGTATTTATTAGTATTTCAAACATTGATTTACCTGTATTTTATTTGACACTTCACATGGTTAATATATTGAAGAACAAGGGTACTAATATTGTTCCTTGTGGGACTTCAAATTCGATATACCTCATCGGAGTGGAATAAGAGGAAAACTTCAAGAAAGTCCTTGTTCATATAATAATAATTCAGGATAATTGGAAGAAGTTCAAAGATTTTGAAAGATAGAGGAAATCTTAGGAAGTTTTCCCTTCGAAATAAATTGATTTATACCAAATATCAAAAATCATAAAAGCCTAATGTAATTTGTTTTGCAGCTCTTACTATTCTTAATCTTTTACGTTACTCTTTACATTTACCTACTAAGGTAGTGGCGGTAGATATGGCCCGGACGGTCATATGGCCCAATGCCCTTAAATTTTAAACTAACCGCCTCAAACCCAACTTCTTGACGTTCACAGTTTCTTTCAATACGTTTAAGCGTCCTCTGTAAATAACAAGCCGAACTTCCGGCAATATCGGCAATACCGGCTAGTTTACATTATGGCGTCATAACAGGTGTTCGAATAATAAAGTTTAATGAAAGTGTTTTGGTGAAATCATCGGGAAACATTGAAAAACAAACCTAAATTTTGGAGGATCGACACTCTAAGTTACGTGTTACATAGTGACATATTTATTTTACTTAAAAATTTTGTGAAAGAGTTTTTTCTTGTTGCTCATAATGTGCACTACACAACTGGTCATATAGCCCATGTATTTATTTCGTCACATTGTTTAAGTATTTTATCTTGATAGAAAATACTTACTTTACATTAGTGGAAAAAATTATTTTGCATTTTTTTAAAGGGCTCAGATTTATGTTAATTCTGTAAGTGCCAATTTTCAGATGGGTTTGATGATATGGCCCATTGACTTTTTCTACAATTTTATTTTTTATTTTTAAATTTGCAATCTTTTTTATTTTTTTTGTTGTCAGTCTATTTGACTATTATGTCTAAGCTCTATTTTCTTAATGAACCGTTCAATTAAAATAAATTTTTCTAGGGCCATAACTCCAACCCTGGTTGAGAATATGGCCCATTGACTGCATTTAAAAAAAAATTTTTTTTGTTTGTTTTACGTTTGATTTTTACAAAGTTTAATTTTTTTCCTGAAAGCGAAGGTGTTTACGCTTAAGTTCCTGTAAGCATTGTTATTTTTTTTAATAAAGTTTTCGAGAAAAAAAATATTTTTTTTAAGTGGGCCATATATGCCGCCACTACCTTAATGGTAAAAATTTACTAATGTCATGGAATGGACAAGCCCCATAATCCTTTTTGCGCCACATTTTCCTGCTTTTGTTGCGACCAGTTTTTACTGAATTATAATTAAAATTTCAATACATCTAAGTCGACGACAAAAAATAAATACGCACATAAAAAATACAAAGCAACTGTTGTAACCTATATTATATATACAAAGCAACTGTTGTAACCTATATTATTATCATACTTGTCAACAAAGCCTTCACATGAGCCGCAAAAAATACTTCTATGAAATGATTTATTCAGTACACCGACAAATCCGACCGTGCAGGCAAATTGGTTTTTATTTTGAATAGCTGGGAAAGTTCTGAGAATCGTTTTTACGTAGAGCGACTAGACAGCATTATTAAATATTTAAGGAATATACAGACAACGCAAAAGTCGTTTGACCATAGGACATACCTGGCGGATGGTATGATATGAACAAACATGATGAATTACGTTGGCAAAATCAGTTCGTCCCAATGAAGAGCAGGATGAAAGGAATGTCGTGATTTGTGTACTAGTAACCATAGATACTATGCCATAAACACTTAGAGCTATTTTGAAGAAAAATGGGTACATCTCAAACAGGGTTTGGAAATTTTTAAGGCGGACAATTTCAGAAAAATTGAGTTTTATAACCAATAAATATTGGTTGCAAAAAATTTGACATAAATTCTCCAAAACTTACACTGAGTATCCTCAAAGTCTTCGAGTTTGGGCAGCAACTTAACTGGTCAAAAATATTTGGATCTGCTTCAGCAAAAAGTTGTTTCTCTTATTCAGAAACTAGTAGATTAATTCCAACAATATAGTTGCCTAGCCTATAAATATAATATAAAGTGGCGCATTAAACAAGACTTATTTCCTCTTGACAATAAAAAATCACACCAACGGGCATTTTCAATATTTCATTGAAGTTCCTGCAAATTGTTCCTATCTCCTTTAATAACAGTTTTTATTTTAAATAACGCCATAATTCGCAAGATCTGGTGACCTAGTTGGCCACAAGATCCTTGCCCAGAAGTCGATTCGGGAATATTTCCTTCAAATATTATTGCCGAACAAATACATTGGCATTTGTTCGGCAATAATATTTGAAGGAAATATTCCCGAATCGACTTCTGGGCAAGGATCTTGTGGCCAACTAGGTCACCAGATCTTGCGAATTATGGCGTTATTTAAAATAAAAACTGTTATTAAATAAGATAGGAACAATTTGCAGGAACTTCAATGAAATATTGAAAACGCCTGTTGGTCTGATGTTTTATTGTCAAGAGAAAATAAGTCTAGTTTAATGCGCCACTCACACCTATTATTATCCTTAGTCCTTTAGCCATTGTGTTGATAAATTACCAGTAATATTGGGAAACCAAATCAAATGGTGTGTCTAGTCGAACACAGTACTTCACATTGAAGTAATTTTATATATCCATAAATAAATTGTACTTGTGTTTCCTTGAAATATTAGTCTAATGGATAACTCCGATAAAATAATATCAACTCAGCTTTACTTCGTTAAGATAATTAAAGAGAGTTCCCAGTTCTCATATTATTCTAACAGCATATCACTCAGCTTCCTATTTCTTCTCGGTCTTATGAAAGGCTCCGGTAAAGAAATTCTATCCGATCAATTAGGACTTCTCTTTTACCGCAGCCGGCCTTGAGATTGATAGATAATACAGAGTTTAACGACCCATATCAACCCCTGTTTATGAACTATATATACCTACAGCACTACCAAGTTCATGGCTATATATTTTCAGTATATTAGAGAAACGCAGCTACACAAAAATTCATATTATGTCTCAATTAAATTTAAATATTTTAATAATAACATCAAATAACAAAAATGTGAAGACTATTAGGTATAACAGGTTTGGGATGCATCTGAGTGATAAGTCTAATATCGTTTAGTATGCATTTGAATAACAATTTAATGAATGCTATGAACCTAATGCAACAATAATACATTATAAATTGCAGAACGTAAGCAGTGTGTATGGCAAACAAGGAATTTATCCCAAATACCCGCTCTGTTGCTTAATAGGCCACGGTTCATCGATCCGTGATCCGTTTTAATCATCTCCTGATTATCACCTCGTAATTAGCGAAACTCGAGTAGTATTTGATGTTATCGGGTCCAGTGGAACTACTTCAGAGTCAGTGCCACATCAAAGGTTCCAGCCTTTATCAATGTGTATGATTTTAGGACAACCTAGGTTTAAAATGAAGTGCTAATTATATAATTAAAGGTTTTCTTAAAAAAGAATTGAGAATCAAAAATTATATTTCCAAAGTTACTTTAATCTGCACGATTTTGTTACACCTCCTTTCTCTTTTCTAATAGTTAAAGTTTCATGCACCAATATAATTGATAGGTTACCCAACGTTGGAATTTGACCCATTTTCTCTAGTGAGTTTGCTTATTATATTGCGAAATAGTTCTACAAGGCAAAGTTTGTCAACTTTGCTGATCACAGAAGGCTAAAAATTATACATAAACAAGTTCCAAACTGTCAAAGTTTGTTATTAATATAACACTTTCATTCTTGCTGCCTCTTTCTGTTTTACTTTTTACAGTTGATATTGTGTCGTATAAATACATTTTATGGCATTTAGGACATACTTCTTGGAAGACAAAGAAAATAAATTGTCTGTGGATATATAGGGTTTCTTAACAAAAAGTAGACACCGACGGTCTGTAGTATTTCCAAATTTTTGCAAACTCAGTTTTTTCTTGTAGAGATGTCAAGCTTGCGCGATCATAATATTCTTTATTTGATAATTTAATAATTGTAGTGAAACTTGGAAGATTCAGGGAATAACTAATTGAATAACTTTCTATTATTTGCCAACTCTTGACCCTATAATATACCACAGTGTGACCTGCAAAAATTGAAAATATCATCAATACGGGGTGTAAATAAAATTGGGTCAATAACTGTGTCTTGCGGAACACTATAGCATACTATTTCAGTAATCCTTACAGCACAATCGAGTTTTACACATTGCAGGCATTTATAGACAGTTTTTCTTAATCAGATTCCTCACAAAGTACTCAACATCTTGTCTTCTTCTTCTTCTTGTTCTTCGCCTTCTTATTTGTCTTCTTCTTCTTCATCTAGGCTTCTTCATCTTCTTCATCTTCTTCATCTTCTTCATCTTCTTCATCTTCTTCATCTTCTTCATCTTCTTCATCTTCTTCATCTTCTTCATCTTCTTCATCTTCTTCATCTTCTTCATCTTCTTCATCTTCTTCATCTTCTTCATCTTCTTCATCTTCTTCATCTTCTTCATCTTCTTCATCTTCTTCATCTTCTTCATCTTCTTCATCTTCTTCATCTTCCTCATCTTCCTCATCTTCCTCATCTTCCTCATCTTCCTCATCTTCCTCATCTTCCTCATCTTCTTCATCTTCTTCATCTTCTTCATCTTCTTCATCTTCTTCATCTTCTTCATCTTCTTCATCTTCTTCATCTTCTTCATCTTCTTCATCTTCTTCATCTTCTTCATCTTCTTCATCTTCTTCATCATCTTCTTCTTCTTCTTCTTCTTCTTCTTCTTCTTCTTCTTCTTCTTCTTCTTCTTCTTCTTCTTCTTCTTCTTCTTCTTATTCTTCTTATTCTTCTTATTCTTCTTCATCTTCTTCATCTTCTTCTTCTTCTTCTTCTTTTTCTTCTTTTTCTTCTTCTTCTTCTTCTTCTACTTCTCCTCCTTCTTCTTCGTCTTCGTTTTCGTCTTCGTCTTCGTCTTCTTCTTCTTCTTTTTCTAATTTTGCTTCAGTGTAGCTGGTATGTTGAATTCTTTCCGGGTTCCTTTCCGCGTTGATTATTTTAAATGCTTGACATTTCATTCACATTGTCGTGTTCTTCTTCTCATTCTTCTCATCTCGCTTCAGACGAAGATAATGACAAAATGGTCGAAACGTTAAAGCAACCATCGCATAAGAAAACTCGAAAACTCTACTGTGAAATATTTTGTTAAAATGACCAATTTTGCTCTACAATAAAATACGTTTTAGAAGTCATATTTTAAATATCAACATTGGAATAACGTTTGGAAAATAATTTATTTATGATTATATTAAAAATTACGATTCAACTTACATGAGATTTTCTAAATATTAACTTCTTCCCATTGCATTGCAGTGTTTGAAGGCAAAGCCAGTGTTCGGCATTCTACCAGGTCTGTGCAAAGAGACGATGAATGAAATCCAATTTTGGGACTGTTAATGTAAACTTTTTGCGGTAATTCCTTCATTTAATTGTGCTCTACAGAAATTAATCAAGTCAGCGCCTTTGTGATGACTGCCTCTTGTCCTAAGACAATATTTGAATTAATATTAAGTTGTTGAGCCGACAATATACGATAAAATTATATCCAGAGACTTTGGGATTTAGAAAGTACAATTATTCCTTCATGATTCATAAATATGACATATTTTTGTATCAAGAATTTTAATAATTATAGTGTGTCAACCTAATGAGTGGAGGTCCATTAACTAAATCATTTTTATAGTGTTGCCTAGTTTCTTGAGCTATATTCAATTTATATTTTTATTTTTCAGTCTCTGTCAGCTATTCTGAAATTTGTTATCTTATGTTACACCATTTATCAGCAAAAATGATTATACAAAATAGACATACTGAAGATTCAACTTGAAAATAAAAAATACAAATAAACAGGAAAACTACTTTCATACAAGCATGTATTTGCAACTCATTCATAATTCTAATGACCTGTTGCCACGTCACTGAATTTGAGAGAATTAATAAATTTAATTTAATCTGATCGGTAGCATCAGCTATCTCCACCATTTTCAAGAACATAAAATTATTCATTAGATTTTCATCGTTCAATATTTACCCTTTCCTATACTTTGCAGAGCAATCGATTAAAGCTTTTAAGCCATACCATAGATATTTTGTGATTTGTCGGACATAGCAAAAACTCTCTTTTATTAGCAAGTCAGACAGCAGAAAGAAAAGAAATGAGCTGTAAAACAAACAGTTCATAGGAATCGCACGAATGGATACGTTAGACTTTACATTCGGTGGAGTTTGTTGTCTCAGAAGTTGCTTACACCAGTTCTGTTTGCTTTAAAAGACACACCGATATAAATTTATCGCACATTTCGATAGTAATAAATTATTACCCACAGTAATTTTAGGTATTGTATTGTTACGTGTTTCCCCCTTAGTAAACACCCCAAGCGTGAATTCAATAATTATTAAATCCATAATTGCTTACAATAATTAGTCACTTATATTATAACACTAATTATTACTTTTAATCAATATTACTTACTATTAATCACTGTTCCTTTTGTGTTGTGTTCAGTCCGCTTTCCAATATTCTACTTCCCGCAGAGGATCATATGGACATTTGTATACCTGCAGAGATACTTTCTGCTCTAGATCATTCCACAATTCTCTAGTTTTCGTTAGATAGAGATCTACTGTCATGTATTTTAAACTATAAAAGAAATTAAAACCCGACTATTAAATAAATAAAATTAAAAATAAATTCAAATCAAACCAGGGTAAATAATCCTCTTAATAAAACAAATAACGAGAAACTTACGTATGGTATACTCAATAGATAAATACAAGTTTAAAACAAAGGATATCATGTCGGAGAACCATCTTCATAAATCTGCTGTAGAACACCTGTTGAGGCGAAAGATGTCAACGAGCCACACGTAAACAAAGGGTCAGCTACGCTATAACAAACCAAACGTAAACAAATTAAAGGCGGAAATAAATAAAAGCATTGTACTATGTTCCTTTAAAATAATCAATAACAGAACAGCTGTTAGTTACATGCTTTAAACAAAGTTTGAACGATTTTCAACACTACAAAGATGGACTTTGTTTCTGTAAATTTCTTTTAAAATTATAATTAAATAGTGTAAGACTTACCTGTGAAACCTCCAGTCTAGGAAAATGACTAGACAGTGTAAATTAGATTCTAAGAAGTGTTGTGTGGCAGGGCAAAAATTCATCTCACGTAATATCAACAAATGGGTATCCACAAATTCGTCAGGGGATAAGGATGCTGAAAATGACATAATTTCATAGGAAAATTATATAATAAAGTTAAAAAAGGCAAAAATACAAACCATAATGACAGATAGGAATCAAGATATCCTTGGTTTGGTAAATTTTTTGCATGTTCCTTAGAAACGAGAAAAAAGGAGAGTTGTTATTGGGTAGAAGAAAGAAGCAAACCCACGTCCAGATCGCTCCTGAAATACATTCAGAAAATTATAATTTAAACTGGAAATTTATATTCCCAGGACTTTCAAATGATGGGTCAAGGCCAAATACGAAAAATTAACTGAAAAACAGCTTCAACTTACCAGGAATAAAGGTAAAAATTATCCTAATTAATGAGCAGCCACCTGATTGGTCGAAATCCAAACTTGCATCAGCCATCATATGTCACACAAGTGTCAAAAACGTAAAACAGGTCTGCCAATTCAAGTGCAATTAAAACGACTCGGTAACCCGAAAGTGCAGAGCTTACTCTGAACCGAAATTTTAAACCTTAAGTTTATTAATTGTGTTAATATCCAAAAGGACACTGTCCTAAATCTGTTGTAGATTTAAGTAGTTTTAATTAGCGCAGGGATATAGATTAAAAAACGTTAATTGGCTTTGATTATCTGATGTTCACAATAAATCTTTAATTTCGAGTGCCATCTATGTTTAATTGTAATAACTAAAGCATTTAAATTCATCTTAGCTGGATCTCTAAAATACAGCAGACTCAGAGACATCTAGCTGTCAAAAAGTAAAGTAACATTCATTCTGATAAAGATCTCTAACTTTTCTAAATCCTTACAAGTCAAATGAAAATTAATCAGCACGAAATTTAAATAACCTTTATTCAACAATAGTACAACAGCAGATTTATAGGTAAGATATTTCTTCGATGGTAGAAGGGAACCCCCAAAGGCCCTGAAAGGTAAAAGAGTAATTATAGCAAACCTATAGTAAGTTTCACGTTAAATAATCATAAAATCATGCGCAGTGTCGCTTATTAATGAAACATTGAAATAATTCTGCCCAGAGGCGGACTGATCGTATGCCATAAGGTCGATTATTCAAAACTATAGACAAGAACTAAAAAATATTTCTTTTGAACAAACTATTTGCAATTTCTATAAAAAATAAAATAAAATTTCAAAACTAAAAAAAAACCTAATTACTAGTGTATGCATAAAGAACTAAATACTATAGCATGCAATAAAATATAAAAAAAAATTAATATCTAAACGTGCAAAAATAAAATATAAAAATAAAAAATATAAACACTAAACTTACCTCAAATTACAAAGCATATCAATATCAAAAATCAAAATTTAAACAATATCCCTAACAAATCACCAAACACTACAAATACAAAAAAATACTTTTTAAATTAGTAAAATATCTGCATTTTATTCACCTTAGGTAAGGTTTTTAATAATTATTTTTTCAAAATTTTTCTTACGCCACCTGACATTTATAAATTTATTTATCTTTCATTTGATTTCTTTACAGTTTTATGATTTTTATTAAATCGTCATTTATTTTCCATTTTATTTCTTACTTATAATATAGTTTTGATAAGGAGTTCATCTTTCTTTCTCTAGTTGTGGAAAAAATTGAGATGAGCAAAAGTTCTAGTCGTAATATTTCACCTTACAATATTGGCCACGAATCAGAGGACTCAGGTCTCAATAGGGGACCAAATTTATTTGTCTCTTACTCTGTCGTTACACTTATATTTGGTTTCATTAATTATTATGAATAGCGAAACAGTTTTATTTTATATTTTTAAAATTTTATACTCAAATTTTAAAAAACTTCCTGATTCGGCCTTGATAGTCAAGCTCAGGTCCCATGTCACCACTGTCACTTTCTAAAATTAAAATTAGTATATAAAATGTTACAGTTAGCCAAGAAAGCATTTTTAACCGCACCGTTATCTAAGTATTACCTAAATTAGCTCGTTTGGAATTATTTTCGCAGAGCGACTTCAATTTAATAATTGCAAAGAAAATAATCTTCTTAGGATGACATTAATACAATTTTAGCAAATAAATGAGCCAAAATTATTTCTCAGAACTTCCCACCTAATTAAATTAAAAGTACTAAGCCATTCCGAAATCGTTTTGCATATTCAACTAATTTAATTCATTTTTTCTTTCAGCGTATGGAAATTTGGGCAGCGTTTTAAGTAGCCAAGGCCGTGTGGCGGAGGCAGAATGGGCCTTTCGAAAAGCCCTTCAGTTCAGACCCAACATGGCTGACGTGCATTATAATCTGTAAGTAACCTATTGTTGTTTAGCAACGCTAATTTCATTATAATTGCGGCTGCGGCTCCATTTCCTCTGCTGAGATTAATGAAGACAATTAAAAATATATTACGACCTCACCGCCATTTGTGTGGAGCTTTCCAAACCCCTCATTATTAATTAAATGATAATTTATAAAACGATGTTTTAATCATCAAATGCGTTATCTCGGCCAGTAGTTTTATGTTCGTACAAAACGGGAAGGTGTGGCCGCTGAATTTTTTATTCATAATGGATGGATATGCAAAATTTCTGGATAAAACAAAGAAAACGCAACTAAATTATCAAGAGCTTGCTCTTTGATAATTCAACAATCATATTATTTAAAATATACGACTCTTAATACAGAGCCGTATCTAGAGTAGGGAGAAAGGCACCGATCATCGGTGCAAGTGTAAGGGGAATGAAAAACACAAATATATGTCAATATAGTAATATAAGGAGTTTTTCTTCCTTGTTGTTTTGAAATTTTATTATTACAAGAATTTCAAATATAGATATAGTTCTGATCATCTCCACAAAAAATTGGATAAGCTAATACTGTAGGTTATCGTTTTCTTTTTTTTTCGCCTAATACAATATCTTAGATTTTCAGAGTGTTATTTTGGTTAAGAAGATATCGGTAACACACGTTTAAAGGGAACGATAAAATAAAACCTATATCGAATATAGTAGTTTGTAAAAGTAGGTAATTTGTCAGAGCTTTTTCATTTCTGCATGAAATACACTAAGTCCTAGATAAGGAGAGCCAACCTCGTTAATAGTAACAGATACAAGTTTGATTAAATATTGTTTAAATGTTGTTTGTGGCATTTCATAAATTATTTCTTTCCTTTTCTTTTTTGGGATTTATAACCACATTCCTCGAGATTCCTATCCAAAAAATTCGATTTATCTAAAAAATATTCAAATTAACCAGTTTAAAACTGGGAAATAACCTCTACGCCTTTGACGTAATGTCAGAGGATCAGTTAGAGGGTGTTTTTTGACAACTAATAGGAATTAAATTAATACAAAAATACTGCGCTGACGTTTCGGAAACTATATCCGTTTCCTTTTTCAAAGTTTAGGCTTTAGATTTTTATGTAACGTGTAGAATAACACGGCATAAAATAAAAATTGTTTATATCATTTCCATAGATACTTACCATAGAAATGTTGAAAAATATACTAAATAATATTAATTCTATTGAGTTCTTCTCTCAACATTGGTAACCAAGTTGAACAAAATTCTACCGAACAATTTGATACGCATTTATCTTCATTAAGTAAAATTATTGCAGATTCTTTGATTTTTCTTTTTTTGTTGTCTGCTTCTTTGGTCAAATTCGGTAGAATTTTGTTCAACTTGGTTACCAATGTTGAGAGAAGAACTCAATAAAATTAATATTATTTAGTATATTTTTCAACATTTCTATGGTAAGTATCTATGGAAATGATATAAACAATTTTTATTTTATGCCGTGTTATTCTACACGTTACATAAAAATCTAAAGCCTAAACTTTGAAAAAGGAAACGGATATAGTTTCCGAAACGTCAGCGCAGTATTTTTGTATTAATTTAATTCCTATTAGTTGTCAAAAAACACCCTCTAACTGATCCTCTGACATTACGTCAAAGGCGTAGAGGTTATTTCCCAGTTTTAAACTGGTTAATTTGAATATTTTTTAGATAAATCGAATTTTTTGGATAGGAATCTCGAGGAATGTGGTAATAAATCCCAAAAAAGAAAAGGAAAGAAACAAGTTTGATTAAATGGGAAAAAAAGTTGTGCAATTAAAGGATTAACAAAATGGCGCCTAGGAATCCGTGATCTGATTTTTCATTTTTTTCAGTTCATTTTTAAATCTGTTTTACTGGCGTTAATAGTAGTACAGTTAGAGCGAAACTGACAATCTACTTTGTATTTTCGAATAAATAGTTTAAATTGCCATTTTCCTCTAAATATAGGTAAATAGAATCGTCTTAACTGTAAAATCTTAAATAATATTCAGCATTTCTGACGTAATACTGAGAGCTTCAAGAACCAATCTTCGAAATTCTACTTCTATTTCAAAGTTTTCTTAATAAACAGAGTACTTATGTCCTTAAAGGAAAAAAATCTGGCGAGGTTACATCGGGTAAACGTGCTGGCTAGGGCATCTCAGAATACGTATTCATAACTTTTTTTGAAAATTTAGTTAAAAGTATTCTCTAAAGCTGAAACAACACATATGAAATAATGGTTTAGGACAGCGTTTCTTTTGATAAGTGGAAGTTTGACTAAATGGGAAAAAAGTTGCGCAATTAAAGGACTAACAAAATGACGCCTAGGGATCCTCGATATGATATTTCATTTTTTAAATCTTTCTGATAAATGGAACTTCTTTAACGTCCACTTTTTTCGTTATTTGCAACACAAATCACAATGATTTCATATATTATTTATTTGGTTCAAAAAATTTCAAAATTAACCAATTTTCTAAAATAACTTTTGATAAATAAATTTTTCTTGCAATAAAAGTTTCGTTTTCTTCTGCTGACATGGGTTTTTAATCCACAATTCATTTTAATATTTAATCTACTAATTTGGAAAATACTGATTAAAAGTTGCACCTAAACTTTTCAGATGCTGAATAATTTCTTCAATAAATGTCTCTCCTATTTCAACCCCTTCCTCTTTTCAAAAGCCTTTTATTGTTGGGAATCAATCAACCTCATTGGAGCATATACAAATTGTCCAAAATTCTATACTTTTCTTAAAAGCAAGAATTTTTCGTAAGCAGTAATATCGGGTGGTCCAAAAAACCGGAATTTTCATTTTACCTTATAACTTCTTTATTTTTTCACCGATTTTCAACTTTTTGGACTTGTTGGACAGCTAAAGTTTCCGGCTAATTGATTCTCTGTCAAAAATTGATATCATCATCATAAGTGTCAAGGCAGACGTATTTAAACTTGAGCAATATTTAATAACTGCTGGAATTTTGTTGAAATGCCGTATTTACAAACGGTTTATTTTATGATCATGACTGATCTTCTGACAATATTTTGGTGTGTAGTTTTTAAAAATCGGTCAAGGAACTACGGAGCCGTACCAAAAAATGTAGAAGCGTGTTATAAACGTTATCCTTTATAACTTTTTTGATTCTTTGCCGATTTTTATTTGTTTTGGGTCATTTAAAACCCAAAGCCTTCCACTACAATAGTAGAGGGTTTTGGCCGATTCTGGCACCTCATCCTCATCTCTGACGTCACAGATGGTTACGTCACGGCAGTAGGTTGACTCGGTGTACGTTATTGAATGGGATTTTTGCTCCGTATGTTGAAATAGATTAATTATTTCTGTCATATGCGGATCATACTGGTTTTAAATAATTTTTTGCCAGATATTTGTTGTGAGTCGACTTTTGCTGTTATTATAAATTATAAAGAAAGATATCGTTAACATGGTAATGTGTTTTATTTAGGATTTAATTAATACAACTAAAGAACAAATAACTATAAAATATAAATGCTATATTGACTGGGCTTCAGTTTACCATCTTCTTGCCCCTCCTCTGGAACTGCTCACAGAACTGCATCTACGTCATCTTCCTCTTCTCCCTCCACGCCCTCCTCCCCTTCACTATCATAGTTTTCGTCATTGATTATTCTAGCTAAATGTTTTTGTAGATGTGATGGAAGAAAGTCTTCGAGATCGAAAATAAAGCGAGTTAAATGCAGTGTCTGTAATCTGCGTATTAGTTCATCGATATTAATTTTACTGGTTAAATATCTGTCACAAGTGTTGTATCCACGATTATAAGTTTCAGCAAGATTTCTGCATTCTGATATAGAATAAAATCGCTCCATACCATACACCGCTTCGTGATCAGCGTCAAATGCCAGACGGTACAATGTACGTTGTAGTTTAATGACTGCACTTTTTAAGTCAACAACTTCACTCTGACTATCATCGCTGGCTTCAGTATATGCCATCCACATTTTGTAAACGTTCTTGTCAACTAACTTTAGACTTACCTAATTTCATCAGTATATATGATTTTGATGGAAAAGTGGGAGAAACATTTGGCTTTTTAAAATGTTTACAGTTAGAGACTTGTTAATTCTTGTTAGACTGGATTTGTAATAAAACAATTTACTTAAAATACATTTAGGCATTAAGATGGAAATAAAAGTCATATTTATTGTTATTACATTTAATTTATTGCCTATTCAGTACAAAGCTAAATTTATAGATAGCACTACATAATTAAGAATCTAGCATGTAAATAAAGTTAGTATAACTTGACAATAAGAATTATTAAAGTGATATATAATTTTTATCTTAAATAAACGGAACCATCTAAAGCGCTGTAATTTATCAATGCATCATGTAAAATTAGTGCAAAGACCTTAACGTTAGAAGGAAACTTATTCTTCCTAGTTTCAAACTCCAACTTAATGTCGACAGTGGATGATTTAACGGCCTCCGATTGATGAGAGCAGTCAATGACAAATAGAGGATTATTCATAAAATCTCCATAACTTAGCATTGGCTCACTCATTTCCTTATTGTAATAACTACGTTGGAAGTTAATGTAGGCATAGTAAGCTGGACCGAATAGCTTTTTAGAGAAATCCAAATTCCACCTCTCATATGGATAAACGTTTGAGTTTAGGTAGAGACGAATATCGCTGACATTGGCATTAAGGAAGGCCGTTGCATCTTGTGTACTGTTATCTGAATTTGCAGTACTTTGAAAGCCTACAATGATATAACGAGGCCTTTCTAAACTAGTACTTGTTTTTATGGCCCAAATATCCGCTGATGTTTCTCGCAAAGTGGGCAACTCATACAGGTCCCACTTACGATAAGCTATTTTAACGCGTGCAGCAGCAATCGAAGAGGATTTGTTTATGCGAGACAATAACTTCAGTTTCAATCTATCTTCGGGTACAACGTGTCGAATTTTCCATTCAATTTTGTTAATTTCTAGACTAGCATCTACTTCACCCATATAGCAGTTCTTGAACGATCGAGCAATAATTAATATTAGCTCCTGCTTTACATTGATAATCCCTTTTGTGTAGTCTTCAGCAAAACCCATGATATATTTAAGAGGTAGTCGGCCGCTGAAGACGTGACTATTTTTGTCCAATATATCTTGTTTATCCTCGGCAAGTCCCCAGCCATGTGTTAATAATACGGAATTTTGACTGCCTCCAAAGGAAAGCATAGTTTTCATTGCAGAGGTTATACCTGGTTTACGAACTATTGCCACCTGCTCACCACCCAGCTCATAGCGGATTTCATCGAAGAGAAAGGCAAATGCATTATTAGCCAAATAGCATTTCTTAGCGGCTTCGGCAGGTGTAAACTTCCCCTCGATGTATATGTAGCTCTCAGAAATGTCGAGTATTAAATCTTGAAAATGAACTGGAATGCGTATTTCGTCCGAGTTCCTATATGTCGGCGATCCGTATGGTTTGTAAGTATGTTCATGTAGACTTACAATAGAGTTGTCAAAAATTGGATCATCAAACACGTCACATTTTTCACTTGCAGTTGAAAAAGCCAGCGCCATTTTCGCCGTGGTTGTCGTTATCTATTGTTTGGGGAAATAGTAATCAACAAGCGATTTAATAAATTTATAGTCTTCAGGTGAGAGTTGCTGATTCACTGTCGACACTAATGGCTTTGCAGAACGACTAAAGTATTTATCGGACGAACTTCTTATTTTATAAGAGTCGATATTTGCTTCACTTGAATGTTGTCGTCTAAGGTAATTGTGATTGTCGTAGTGGTTGTAGTAGGGATGAATGAATTGACGGTTATAGATGAAGCCCATAATGACAATTATTTTTATGATAATTCTTTCAACTCGAGCCTTACAATGATTTTTTCACCTCGAAAGTCGATTAATTCACCGTTATCATCCAAAATGCGTAGAGTAATGTTGTGGATAAACTGACCTCCGTCCGGTTTTACAGGCATATAAGTGATATTTCCAGGCTCTCTAGAAAGTTTATAGCCAGGCTCAACGTCTATGTCGAATTCATAGAGCGTATGCGCCTCTTCACCATTTATGTAAGCACCCGAAGTAATGTTGCAATCTACGCGTATGATTCGAGTTTTCATAATATTAACTGGCAGTGTTGAAGCGTGGATTTTATTGGCAGCAAATCGTTTGTGTTCAAATCCTAGTAGGTCAGCTAAAGTATTTTCCAGCGTAAAATCAATCTCATATTTTGATAGCATTTCACACTTTAGTGTATTATTGTTGGCACGTAGAGAGAACAGTTGCTTGGGTTCTTCGCTATTTCCAGCAGTCTTTTGCTTGGCACGTTCTTCAATCAACATGTTACGCTGTATTTCCTTGTGAATTTCTTCAATTTCATATGCACCTGGTTGTATCAGTAGCACTGTCGGAACGGCTTGTTCAGGTGTATTTCTGTATACAAATATATTATTTTTCCCATCAACATTTAATATGGAGTTGAAAGAATAGAAAGCAATTAATCCTAATCCATAACGACGCCTACTGTCCAATTCAATCGGTGGATAAAAGTCGGCACTTAACACGCTAAACCGTTTTTCTGTTAGAGTAAACGTTCGGGACATGATTGAGTCAATTATGAATTGTCTTGGATTGATCACACAACACTTTATCAATGTTTACAACAACAACTTAAAGGGTTCAGTCGTCTCCTTTTCCGTGCTAATGATGACGACAGCGATGGTGAAATGTCTACTTTGTTTTTAGAAGCGACATTTATATCGTTCACCTTGCAGTAGCAGCAAAATATTCTTCGACTTGATGGACCATCATTGACATCAGTACCGCCGCCACTGCCAATATCGTCATGATCTGTACAATATTGATACTTTAGTATGTCGATATCATTCTGAAGATGTTCCGGCAATTTATCCCAGACTTGAGCAATCTCATATGGAGCACAAGCAATCATGACTTCTTTAGGGATATTTGCAAGTTGTTGTTTGCTCATCTTCAACAAGCTGTGCAGTCTAGAAAAAGCAATCAGTGATTTACCCATTTGTTTAATTTCTTCTCGATCAATTTGCGGAGTCGTCTTTATATCACTGCTTGACATCTTCGTTCTTCTGGCTCTCACCTAAACTTTGAAAGAAACTTTAGACACAAATGCCCACACCACACTGTATTGAAATCTTGTTCACGATCGTAGTTATAGGTGATTGCTCTGGCCGGTGTAGCTCCCTTATACAGATATTGTACTAGCTCCAAAGGAGGGGATAAATCGCCAAAACTGTCATAGTAATTTACTGAACCGCCATCTTTTCTATACGCTACCCAATGCGTGCCTGTTCCACGTGTACTATCTAGGTTAATTACAGCACTCTCCTTTTGCCATGGTCCATCTCTGGGCAGTTTGTCCCGCATATACACACCTCGAAAATTTGACAATTGAAGGAGTACAGCAAATCGTTGAATGTCTTCGTCGGTGAGTGGTCTTCGAGGAAGCGGGACATCTAAAAGTTTTTTGAGTTCGAATTTATATGCAGTGGAGGTCTAAGGTAGAGTCCGAGACCTGTGCGATATGGTTTCAAACGTAATCCCTTACCACTTCTAGTCAGTGCAATCGCTTCCATTGTCTTGTTGTGACGATTTGCCTCGGTCAGTTGTTGTCGTCCAATTTTCGCTTCTTGAACAGCTTTGGCTACAGCAGCTGCTCCACCTGTTAAAGTTCCCAATGCTGAAAGTCCAGCAAATATTGGCAGTAGAGGTAGAATACCACCCACCTTTGGAATTGGTATGACACGTGGCAGACGGATTCGTTGTTTTCCACCTGTCATCTTTACAGAATGTCGTGCTACTCGCAAGGCAATTTCGGCTGCCTTTAAAGGATTATTTTTCAACATTTGCTTACGTTTATTCAGCTCTTGACGGACTCGATACACAATTCCTGATCCAAATGTTACCTTTTTCTCCCCTCGTCTTCTTCCTTTAACAGTATCTTGTTTCCGTCTGATTTTCCTTTTTTGTTTCTTATCAACATTTTGCAACTTCTCTTGACAACCTATGCCAACACGACGTTTTCCTTTCATGATATTGGCAACCAGCCAAGCAGCTGCCTTTTCGCCAATTTTAGCGTCTTTGGACCTGACTCGTTCCCAAGCCCTTTGTTCAAGTTCGTAGTCGGCCTTATGTCTTGTCGCTAAATCCTCACTTATATAGGCAATGTCATGGGCACGACATGCGGTATCGAGACGGTTAATGCCTTGATCCCCTCTTGCAAGGCGTTTCTCTAGTTTAGTACCTGGCCCACAAAACTGATAGCCTCCAGGTAGATGAAGTTCGAGCGGAAGCTTGTTTATCAACGAATTGATAATCCCTCCACCACTACAGCTTTTTTTTAATTTACGAGGCGAAACGCGACTACTGCGACGAGTATCTACTTCGACGATCAACATTTAAATAAACCTGTAAACAGTTGTCTATGTTTATATATCATCTAAACGTTACAGAATGCGCATTGTGAAGCAGAAACAAAAGTTTACCATTGACAACTTAGATGATCATTTCAAAAGTTCTAGTGGCAATGATGAAGACGAATCATTCAGAAGACATGGACCGTTTTTGCCGTCAACTGTTCGCTGTCTCATAGTTGGACCTTCAAATTGTGGGAAAACTAATGTTATGATTTCGATGCTTGTTAATCCCCATGGACTACGATTTGCCAACGTATACCTTTACTCAAAGTCATTATTCCAACCAAAATATGAATATCTTCGTAATATATTGGAGCCAATTAAAGGATTAGGATTTTACGCTTACGATAGTAATGTCAACATAATGGAACCTGCAGAAGCAAAACCAAACTCCGTTTTCGTTTTTGACGATGTAGTGTGTGAAAAGCAAAACGTTATTAGATCATTCTTTAGTATGGGACGTCACAGTAATGTGGATTGTTTCTATCTCACTCAGACATATACTAGAGCACCTAAACAATTGGTACGTGACAATGCCAATTTCATCATTATATTTAAGCAGGATGAGACAAATCTTCGTCATATTTTTTCCGATCATGTCGCTCCTGATGTAACATTTCCACAATTTCAAGAAATGTGTTCGAAATGTTGGGGAAATAAATATGGCTTTATGGCGATTGACAAAGATAGAGAGGTACACGAAGGACGATACCGCAAAGGCTTTGATACTCATATATATCCCTAAGTTTTCCTCATTGTAATGTCAATTGTTCATTAGACATCAATGAGACTACAACTATGACAACAGTGAAAATGTCGCATAATGTTACTGGTGAAGAAAAAAATATAAGTAGTGAGATGGTTTTAAAACGTAAGCTGATTGATGCAACTGAAGCAGTTCGAAAAAAATTCGATTCTCTAAAACATAGTCAGAGTAAAAATGAATTAGCACTTGAAAAGATTTATGAGCCTATAACAAAGCCTTTAAAACATTTATCGGACTTGACCGCAGAAGCAGTAAAGAAGTCAACCACTAATCCGTTGACGTCACTAATGCCTTGATCCCTTCTTGCAAGGCGTTTCTCTAGTTTAGTACCTGGCCCACAAAACTGATAGCCTCCAGGTAGATGAGGTTCGAGCGGAAGCTTGTTTATCAACGAATTGATAATCCCTCCACCACTACAGCTTTTTTTTAATTTACGAGGCGAAACGCGACTACTGCGACGAGTATCTACTTCGACGATCAACATTTAAATAAACCTGTAAACAGTTGTCTATGTTTATATATCATCTAAACGTTACAGAATGGGCATTGTGAAGCAGAAACAAAAGTTTACCATTGATAACTTAGATGATCATTTCAAAAGTTCTAGTGGCAATGATGAAGACGAATCATTCAGAAGACATGGACCGTTTTTGCCGTCAACTGTTCGCTGTCTCATAGTTGGACCTTCAAATTGTGGGAAAACTAATGTTATGATTTCGATGCTTGTTAATCCCCATGGACTACGATTTGCCAACGTATACCTTTACTCAAAGTCATTATTCCAACCAAAATATGAATATCTTCGTAATATATTGGAGCCAATTAAAGGATTAGGATTTTACGCTTACGATAGTAATGTCAACATAATGGAACCTGCAGAAGCAAAACCAAACTCCGTTTTCGTTTTTGACGATGTAGTGTGTGAAAAGCAAAACGTTATTAGATCATTCTTTAGTATGGGACGTCACAGTAATGTGGATTGTTTCTATCTCACTCAGACATATACTAGAGCACCTAAACAATTGGTACGTGACAATGCCAATTTCATCATTATATTTAAGCAGGATGAGACAAATCTTCGTCATATTTTTTCCGATCATGTCGCTCCTGATGTAACATTTCCACAATTTCAAGAAATGTGTTCGAAATGTTGGGGAAATAAATATGGCTTTATGGCGATTGACAAAGATAGAGAGGTATACGAAGGACGATACCGCAAAGGCTTTG
Organism: Rhagium mordax; assembly: GCA_963680705.1. Classification (NCBI taxonomy): domain Eukaryota; kingdom Metazoa; phylum Arthropoda; class Insecta; order Coleoptera; family Cerambycidae; genus Rhagium; species Rhagium mordax. The sequence goes on from OY796660.1 coordinate 67,646,991, forward strand.
ATACTCATATATATCCCTAAGTTTTCCTCATTGTAATGTCAATTGTTCATTAGACATCAATGAGACTACAACTATGACAACAGTGAAAATGTCGCATAATGTTACTGGTGAAGAAAAAAATATAAGTAGTGAGATGGTTTTAAAACGTAAGCTGATTGATGCAACTGAAGTAGTTCGAAAAAAATTCGATTCTCTAAAACATAGTCAGAGTAAAAATGAATTAGCACTTGAAAAGATTTATGAGCCTATAACAAAGCCTTTAAAACATTTATCGGACTTGACCGCAGAAGCAGTAAAGAAGTCAACCACTAATCCGTTGACGTCACCACCTTTGGCAAGAAATAGAAGTATCAGTGCTAGTAGTGGAAAGTCTAAATCAGCAGCATCAAAGATGAGTAAAGAAGATGACGAAGACCTCGATAGCGGTGATGATGAAGATTATGACGATAATAAAACGATGAGCATTGTAATGGAAACACCACCACCAACATCACCATCTTCCATGGCATCTTCTCCATGCTTCAGTGGACCTTCTCATTATCTGTATACTACACACGTGAAAAATTTAAAAATAGATAAAGGAAAAGACAAGTATGATACAAAGTATGGAGTCCGCATAGATCCGACTGATGGCACTACGACTCTAATGGGTAATGCCGAAATACGTTTCTTAGGTGACAAAATCGTAATTTGGAGAGGAAACAGTGAGCTTGCAAAGTATAATGCTAGTAAAGAACTTTATGATCTCAGGCCGACTGGTTTTTTCAAAGCGGCTACTAGAGATGTAGATGCTCATACATATGGTGAAATTCTTCATTTAACAAATGCACCCTTTAAGAATTATGATTCACAAAATGAATTAAATGGTTCTACTCTTAAAAAGTTTGTTGAAATTATAAGACCGCTAATGCAACGACGACATCAATATGATATCCCTAAAGGTGAAAGTGCTGCTGATGCTGCTGCTACTGTTTTAGATACTCCCTTAAGTAGAAGAACTAGAGGAAAATCCAAACGTAACGGTAGAGGACTTGGTTTAGGGTCAAGAAAACTTTTCAGTAATAATCGCTCATTTCAATATGTGTATTGGAATAGACCAATAGAGCTAGTGGATCGTCTTCGTTTACTATGGGGTTCAAAGATGGCTGGTCATACTGGTCATGACAATGAAATAATATCCATCCTTGAAGAGTTGAAAGAAGAAGGCGTTATAAACTAGAACAATATCTTTCCAAGTATCAGTTGTATTTTAAAATGTCTAGTGTCAACACCATTGACAAATTCGGACGATGTAGAAAAAGGGGTTGGAATGATTCAACGGTAGGACCTCGTGGACCTGCAGGTATAGGCTTTAAACTTGACAGCGTGGGAAATTATGATATGAAAAGTAAACGTTTAACGAAAGTTGGTGAACCTATAAATGAAAGCGATGCAGCTACTCAGAACTATGTGAGTAATTGCGTTAAAAAATCGGTTAAGTCAATTGAAGCAGCTGTTCAACAGTCCTCTTCATTGATTGTAAACACTATATATAGTCATGTAGATGGTGAAATTAAAGTAGTAAAAAGCCTTATGTCGAAGAATCAAGAGACAGTGCACATGGAAATAAAGAAAATTGAAGATACGTTGTTTAATGAAATAAAGAAAATTGAAGATAATTTTCTAAGGAAATTTAAAACATTAGAAACAAAATAGATACACATCTGTCCATCACCATTCAGTTCAATAAAGATTAGCAATTCCTTCTATGTTATTACCGGAAATTGAAGCATAGAACAATATTGGTCATGATAATTAGCGATATTAAACGACAAATAGTTGAAGAACTACATAAACCTGCTCGACGTAATTTTCCTCGAAGAAAAACCATAATCAAGGGCTATGGCGATTTGTGGCAAATTAATTTAGCAGAAATGCAACCGTATGCTAAGGAAAACAGAGGTTTTCGCTATATTCTTGTGGTAATAGATTGCTACTCAAAGTATGTGTGGACTCGAGCAATTAAGAGTAAAACTGCAGTAGAGGTTGTCAGTGCCATAGGCGATATTATTCAAGAAGCTAACTACATTCCGAAAAATATACAAAGTGATCAAGGCAGCGAGTTTTATAACAAACCTTTCAGTGCATTGATGAAACTTCACAACATCAATCATTACTCAACGTATAGTACAAAGAAGGCAGCTATTGTAGAGCGTGTTATTAGAACTCTAAAAAACTATTTGTATAAAGAATTTTCTTTAAGGGGTAGTCACAAATGGCTTGATGTACTAGCAGATGTTGTGAAAAGGTATAACAACATATTGCATAAAACAATAAAAATGAGACCTGTCGATGTTGGACCTCATACACAAATAGCAGCACTGAAATTAACCAGTCACAAAATTGCTCCTTCAAAGTTCAAATTCCGCGTGGGAGATGTGGTACGCATCAGCATCTATAAAGGTGTATTTGATAGAGGATTCACTGCTAGTTGGAGCACTGAACTTTTTAAGGTGGATAAAGTAATTGTAACAAGTCCTCCTACTTATCTTTTAAAAGACATGGAAGGAGCTCCAATCAAGGGCTGCTTTTATGAAGCAGAATTGCAAAGGACTAAACATCCAGACACTTATCTAGTAGAAAAAGTTCTACGTCATCGTCGTCGTCCACAACCGACTGGTAGCAGCAAGGCATATGTAAAATGGTTAGGATTTTCTGATAAATACAACTCATGGATAAATGAAGATGATATTGTTTAATACAAAATATTGTTTATTAGCACTTGTATTATTTTATAGGAAAAATAAATGTTTAATTTTTTTAAATTTTTTTATATTTATTTTATATACTTTACTTATTAAAAATTAAAAAAAATAGAATAATTTTATTCACAAAGAATTTTAGTGATAATACTTACAATTATATTAATTACAGTCCAATTACAATTATGCATTTAAGGGAAAAGAAGCCAACTAAGCATCTTCAACAAGTTGTTTGTGCCAATCTTTAAAATAATTCCTATAATCACAAATTTAAAAAAATCTGACCCATGAGGGAATCGAACCCTCAACTCTCGCAGTGTTAGGTGCAACGCTCTCCCATTGAGCTAATGGATCTATTATAGGTACTGTTGAAAAAGTCAACTAAATATTTCCAACAAAGAAATGAAAGCATTGAAATACAATGCATTATAAAAGAAAATATATAGTACCTATATCATTATTTTCAGATTGGAATTTTTTTAGTTTGCCTCCTTTACAGTTAACATTCAAACTATACTATTAAATTTTATAATTCACTAGCGATAATGTAGTTATACAATTACATTTTTTATTCTATAGTTGCCCCATGCTAAAGTGCTAATGCCATCTGGTAAAATATATCTCTTATCATCTTCACAGGAAAGTGCTACTTTGTTTATTATTTGAGTGTGAATTATATGTTTAATAGATCGAAATGTACTTTGTTTACAAAGTAAAACTTTTTTATTAAATAAACAATTTTTATATGCTTCATGCTTCAGCCTTTTTGTAACACATTTTTTTACACCTTTCGCCTTTTTTATTACACTATTATGTCCTACAACAAAATCGTATAATTTTGCCCGAAGTCCTACAAATTCAAACATTATTTTTCCTGCATTCTCATCTTTAAAAACGCCCAATGCAGACTTATTAACCAGGGGAATTCTATATGGATTATTTAAATCATAATTAGACGTGTCAAATTTGTCAAGATTTCTTTTGATATCAGCATAAATATCGTCTGTTTTTATACTATACACCAGTGAATCGGTATCGGTATATAAAAGCTTAGCATTTTCATTACCATATGTCTTTTTAATAAAATCATAATGGAAATAATACATGATAGTTTTAGAAATATCAAGTACGCAATACCCTACGTAAATGGGTTTATTGAAATTTATTTTCTTTTGTTTAAGTTGAACCGCTATAAAGTTTTCATTAAAAATAGAAATGCTATGAAAACTTGGTGAAGAAATTAAAGTTTCAGCACCTTTACTATTCTTGTAGTCTTTCCATCTAGTAATGAGTTTTACATTGACTCTTTTATCTACTGCTTCCATACATTTACCAAAAATTGCATTATTTGCCAATTTATAACAATCTTTTTCAAATTGATTTTTAGCTTCTTGTCTTTTCTTCGTATTCAAATCAATGTATTTTTTCAACCAATCAGATTGTTGAAATGAAAGAATTCTATGAATTTTTGTGATCTGAAGTCCGTGCTTTAAAGCCTGATAAAGGTTACGATAATGTATTACATAATTATTCTTATCAAATAAATTTGGAATTAACTTAACTTGACGACTTCGTTCAACTGGTGGTCTAATATTTTCCGGTCAAAATGGGAATTCGTCATGTAGATCATGTAGTTCTGGAGGATATACCATGTCGACTTCCAATATGTAGCCTATCTCACTATTAGGATTACTGCAATGCGTGTCGATGTCGAAATGTTCTATTTCCTCTGCTGTGAGCCACTTGAATTCAGAATGAGGTAGATATTGTGATAATGCTAGACCATATAAGTTATTCGCGTCTAAATAAATTAAATATTGAGTGTCTTCATCAGGTTTATAAGAAAGGTAACTTAGACAATCATTCTCATCTCTTTGTGGCATATATTGATTATTGGCTTGTGCATGTCGATGTGAACACTGCACAATACCACCTCTAATCGACTTTCTAATGAAATGTAACATGTTTGAATCTGTGAGTAATTCCAATTTAACCTGAAAGAAGAAAACTCTATATTAGTTTTACTACTACTTTATAACGATGATTAACAAACCTTTGTATGCTTCAACATCGCCTGCCAAGACAGACCGGGCAAAGTAAAGAAATGACAAGGATCTAGATCATATAAGTCCATGCACAGTTTTCGAAAAGCTTCAAATATATCTGTCAAAAGAAGAACATCCGTTTTCAGATAGAGATCGGAATATTCAGCTAAATTTTGACAGTTGAATGTATTCCATACTCTTTTAGCATGTTCATATTCTGTTTCTTCTATACCCGTCTCAGTAAGACTACTATAAAATTGCTCTCTTGAAGGGAGTTCTTGAGTTGTCTCCAATTTTTCATAGGAATCCACAAACTCATATGGAAAAACACCTTTTCTTGTAACTAATTCAAATAATTCATCATTTGGATATGCTTTCCGCGTTTCAATAAACTGGTGTGTCTCCAAATTTTTTGCTAGGCTATCCAAACTACTTGCCATAAATCTGTAGGAATCTAGAAATCGTAAACTTATATACTTCTTTCCATTTTTTTTTCTTTCATCAGCTTCAACCATATTGTCGTCATCGGTTTCAATATTCAACGAATTGTCGTTTACGCATATTTTCGCAGAAAGTGAAATATATTTCTCCTTATTTGATGGAATAACATCAAGTGATTTTATTTGTAAAGCTAATTGTTCCATGAGCAGGTGTAAATCATAATTACTGCCATTATGCAGAAACACTGGTATGAAGTTGGGTGTTTGATAGTTCAAATTACATTTCATATGCGCTGGACCTCTATATAAACCTGAAAAAATAAAACAACGTGAGTAACGTGATATTAATGTTAATCGGAAACATACCTGTAAAGTGGTCATGATCTCGCACTTTAACCATGTTTAATTGTTGTTCATTATTATTCTGGATAGTAGTTGATTCATCTATAGTTTTGGAGAAAGGTTCTCTGCAAATAAAACATGTTGTAGCTGCTTCATGTTTTGCAAGTTCCTCAGAAGTAAGTGGTTTCATTGGAATTACATTGGAAAAATATTTTTTGTAGATGTGTCTTACATCATCTATCAACCATTTTATGTAAATAGATGTGCAATTTTTACCCCTGTATTCTCTTAAATATGATAGGGTGTTGTCAAAATGACATTTTACATAATATGCAAAACTGTATGCTTCATGTATTTGACTACTCATTATATACTTTTTCTCTGGATTTGATTCACAGCTCTCGATAGGATTTAGAATTGCTTCAAAGTCACTGTATATCGTAAATGGTATGGGAAAAGATCTGTGAAAATCCTTAAACTGTAGATAATGCTCTCCCGGCTTTGGTAAAATAGTACAAAGTTTGACACAATCTTCTCTTTTTAGATGATCCTCTAGGTCACTTTCTCTTCGAAAAAATACTAAACAACCATCGCAAATAAAGACGGCATGACCATGTTTATTTACCTGACATCCCACTAATCTAGACATGTTTCTTATCCAGCAGAAATGTCCATTGGTGCTATTTTCTGCTTCTAAATAGAGTAAATTTACATGGTTTTCCTTACGCATTTTAGTGTGATAAAGAGGGCCTATAATATTATAATTTATTTTGCCAGTACTCATATGATTCTTCTCTAAACCAAAAACGTTAATACTAATATGTTGATTTTGTTTTTCAAATTTAACAATATTTTTTAGTTCCATGGGAAACGGTATACCATTAAAATTCAGTTCATTTGAATATGGTTCATAATTAGCGATCCTGTCTGGATTATTTAATGCTGGATGTAGTGCACTTAAACAAGCCCACTTGAAACACATTGAGTCGAAGTTTTTGACATTTACAATTGCTTTTCTACATTGAATGTCAGGTGGAAGCGATATAAACGATGATGCATGTAAAGGATTATACTTCAGCAAATTGACTTCAAGGAAAAGTAGTGTTAGCAAAGACCAACCAGAATCTTGCTCCTGTAATAAAAGAAAATAATATTATTTAATTCAATATTTTTAAAAAGGATAAATGTACTAACCTCGAATTCTTCTGATTTGGTTTCTAATACATTATAAAAATGAGAGTAGATTTCATCCAAACTTGTTGAAGTTGTGACAATTTCATATTTGCTATTGAACGATTTAACTTCATTTTTAATAGGTTCATCATTATCTTCCTTTGTGGAAATAACATAACAAGCAAATAATTCGAAATTGATTTTTAACGGATTTTCTTGTAAACCCATAACAATTAGTTTTATTACTCTCTCCTTGATTTTTGAGAAGAATAGTGAAATATCTGTAATAATTGTACTATCATTCTGAATGTCATATTTGATTCTATAAGTCGCAATGTTTCGTTTAAAAGCAGAATTTATTAAATAAACCCCTGGTTCAATTTCTATAGATGAATTTTGTTTGTGGGTCAAGCTTCTCTGATGTGAAGAAAATTTTTCTGTTGCTACATCAAGATTGCAAGTTTCACAAAATCTTAAAGATGACCTCTCCTTTGGTGGTGGGCTTTCACTTCTTTGATTGACAGCGTCATTATTTATTTGTTTATTGCTTGATAATACTGCTTTACATTCTTCTATACCATGCGCTTGTTTTAAATGTCTAATTACATTGTTTTTATATGTACTTTGCATTGAACATGCACTACATTTATACATCATATTCTTCACGTAGCTAGTATTACTATGAATTGAAGATATGTGACGTTTTAAATTGTCTCCAGCTTCTAAAAGATATTTTATACGGAGAGAAATACATACAATATATTAGATTTCATGAGAAAAATGATGTACATGTTGACATAACATATTTTCGCTAGTAGATTATATCTAATTTAAATATAATTGTTACAATAATTAAAAATTATTATTATTTTTACATTATATTATTATTATTATTATTATTATTATAGACAGAGCTACTACATAAATAGATATTAGTTTAATTAACATTTATGCAGACACTTATAATTTTCGTACATACCTATTCATTATATTTAAGCCATAAACGTATAAAATTTGGGTACAAAATTAAATTATTATTTTATTTTAATAAGGTTTTCAAAACATTTCACACATATTTATCGTAGTGATTAAGGCCATTATTTTTTTTATATTGTTCATATACTATATCGAAAATAAATTTTGGTAATTTTTTATAAATATAACTTAACTGTATATAAATGCTCGCTTCATTTGCCGCAATTTCCACAAGCCGGGGTGGTGTCCAAGAATATCTGTTCAAATGGCAGACACGATCCGGAGTTACTTGACATCTTCCGTTCATTTTGCTTTTAAATAAATATTTAATATTTATTTTATAAAATAAAACTGTAAATTCAGTAAGAAAAAAGCAAAAGTCACTACACATATTTTACTATATACTTGAAAAATATTTATAAGGGTAGGTATACATAAATAAACAGGTATATTTTTTCTCTACCTGAGTGCAGGTCTCAATTTGGGTTAATTTAAGTTGAATAACGAATTAGTTGCCTTACGTTCTTTGTGATGTGATGTGTTAAGTTAATGTGTAAAAGACAATGTTCATTTTATTTATTCAAGGATTTTTGCTGAGATTAGGGTATGGAGATATTTTAATATTATTTAGATATTTACTGAATTTACACATAAGATGAAAGCTATATATTTTTTAAGAAGACATTAATAATAATTTAATGATTTTTATTACTGTAATTTTAGAATTTTTAAACGTTTAATTTCTCCTTTAAAAATTAAGTTTCTTGTCATTTGTTTTTTAATATTTTTTTAAAAATCTTATTCCTTTACTAACTTATATATTAGACATTTCCATTTTAATGCAATTTATAACAATTTTATTACTTGTTACATTTAATGTTAGTGACTAAAAAAAAAAATTAAAAATACTTTATTATGTTTAGTAAAGATTATTTTTATGAGTTCAAAATAAATTCTAGCAATGCATGGGCTAGTAATTTTAGAATTTTCAAACGGTTAATTTCCCCTTTAAAAATGAAAGAGTATCTTTACCTCTTCCGCGAGAGAATTTGATATTTTTCTTTGTACTGAAGCAATTATAAGTAATGTTTTCTACAGATTTATGCAGAATGATTTTGTTCCATTTTTTAGTTTTCTGTTACTTAATGAAATAAATATGAAAGCAAAAATTTCAAAAACAAGTAAAAAGTAAAAACTACTGCAAATTGAGTAGTTATTAAATAAATACTCACATAAACTGTATCATAGTTATAATTTATATTTAAATTTAAAAGAATATATTTATTGTTCTATCCCATTCAAAAATCTTAATCATTTACTTTTATATTTAGAACTAAAATGATTTAACTTATTAGACATCTCTATTTTATTTAAACTTCAATGCAAACTATACTAACTACTTGTTAATACTTGAAATAGTTATTTTAAGTTAAAAGTTATCCATTTTAAATGCTTGTATTATCCCGTTTTATAAAATTTATTTTATGAATACTAAAGAAATTAATGGACTAGTAATTTTAGAATTTTCAAACGGTATAATTTCCCCTTTAAAAATTAAAGAGTTTTTGTCATTGCTCTAAATTATACTAAAGCGATTATAAGTAATGTTTTCTACAGTCTTGTAAAGTGATTAACGTTACTGATTTTAAATCGATGACAACATGTTTTTTATTAAGTTCCAACTCGTTTTCTAAATTTTTGCTTTGTACTAACCCATGAAATGGTGGCATTAAAACAAATGACATGAATTTTAAAAAAATATTAGACACAAACGACAGCAGGTAAACGATTCGAATTTTAGCACCGTATATAGAATTACATTTTCTAGGTGCACGTACATGGGTTTGGAAAATTCCACATTTTTTTCGATTTTTTTTTTTTTAATTTTTCGGCCTATTCAAATATGCATACACACAGCCCTAGATTATATAATTCTATATCATTCATAAAAATTTGAAACGATTCCGATGAATAGTAACGAAAATATGAATTTTAAAAAATATGTTGTGTACTATTATCCGCTTAATGAAATAAAATATGAAAGCAAAAATTTTAAACGATAAGAATAAAATGAATGCAAATTAGTTATGAAATAATAAATACATAAATTGTTACATCGTACAAAAGTATATTTAAATTTAAAAAATAATTATTGTTATATCCATTCATCTTAGTAGGTATCTAATTTAACTTAAAAATAAAAATGTTTGTAGGTATTATTCCTGTTTAATAAAATTTATTCTATGGATCGTAAATAAATTCTATTAACGGACTAGTAATTTGAGAATTTGCAAATGGTTTTATTTCTCCTTTAAAAATTAAAAAGAGCTGTTTCTCATTATTTTTCATTTTTTCTAAGACTTCCTCTGTAAGAGAATTTGAAATTCTTTTCGTACTAAAACAATTAAAAGTAATATCTTCTATAGAATCATGTAAAGTCATTAATACAGATCTCCCATAACGTGTCTTGACTGATTTTAAATCAACCACAACATATTTTTTATTAAGTTCCAACTCCTTTAAATTTTTGCTATGGTTTCTAATAGATGATATAGTGGCATTAATATCCTTCACTATTTGTTCCATTTTTCTATTATTTAATGAAATAAAATGTGAAAGCAAAAATTTAAAAATAAACAAGTACCTAACAAGTAAAAATGAAAAATTACTGTAAAATAGTTATTAAGAAATACTCACATAAAATTGTTTCACCACACTAACTGTAACTGAATAGTTTACTTTATAACATATATAACAGCTTGGCTATATGATTATGTAACTATTGAAAATATTATCACAATTTCAGTTTATATACAAGAATGTCCCCTCCAAAGATTACTTTAATCATTACAGCTATCTGTTCGATACGTAGGTAGGTGCTACATATTCCAGCATAATATTGAAAAAAAGGAATAAAATTTCAAGCTACAAGTCGACCTAAACACTAATAAATTTTAATAGCTTTTAACTCTTATTAGATAATTAAATTTAATTACAAAAATAACTCTTTCTTTAATTTAAAAATGTCAAGTTAATTGCCGGTATCCCACAGACACATATACTGAACAGATTTACATAAAAATGCAATTCAGAATTCAGTTAACGTTTTTTTTTTATTGTCAAAGGTATGTGTTCTTGTATATATATATATAAAAAAACACTGTTTTATCGCTTCGATAGGATAGGTAAGAGGTAATATTCAACTACACATTCGATTCGTTATGCATTCTAAACAATAAAAACTATAAAAATGTTTCCCCCACATTCTTGTTAGATAATTAAATTTTACGACTACAACCTTTTCTTTCACACAGGAATAAGGGATAATATATAAAGAATCCCAATAACGATCTAACAAAAAACACACCGAATATAAAAGACTGCTTAGTTTAGAACAATTACACTATCTTACATCAGTAAAAATATTTATTATGGATTTACCATTGTGAGAAAAAAATCTCGATATATAATAAAATTTACGACTCCAACGGGGCAAGAACTTGGATGGTAATAGCATTTATATTTCATAGTCATTTGTTCTTTTGCATTAATTAAATCCTAAATAAAACACATTACCATGTTAACGATTTCTTTCATTATAATAACAGCAAAAGTCGGCAAACAACTACTATCTGGCAAAAATTATTAAAAACCAGTATGATACATATATGACAGAAATAATTAATCTATTTCAACATACGGAGCAAAAAATTCCCACATTAGAATAACAAAAAAAGTCGACAAACAACTATCTGGCAAAAATTATTAAAAACCAGTATGATACGTTTATGACAGAAATAATTAATCTATTTCAACATACGGAGCAAAAAATCCCATTCAATAACGTACACCGAGTCAACCTACTACCGTGACGTAACCATCTGTGACGTCAGAGATGAGGATGAGGTGCCAGAATCGGCCAAAACCCTCTACTTACAATATTAAATCTCAGAAATTGACATGAATCATAAATCCAATATGGCGGAAGTAGTCAAATTTACCTAATATTTATAGCCGCTAGAATTTCTTTAAAATGGAGAATTTAGGGTTTTCTGACATTTATGATTGTAGTGGAAGGCTTTGGGTTTTAAATGAACCAAAAAAAATTGAAATCGGTAAAAGAACAAAAAAGTTGTAAAGGAAAATAAAAATTCCGATTTTTACATTCGATTTTTACATAGCTGCCGAGACGTTTACAACACGTCTCTACATTTTTTGGTACAGCTCTGTAGTTCCTTGACCGATTTTTAAAAACTCCCCACCAAAATATTTCCAGAAGACCAGTCATGATGATAAAACAAACCGTTTGTAAATACGGCACTTTAACAAAATTCAAGTAGTTATTAAAAATTGCTCGAGTTTAAATACGTAAGCCTTGACATTTATGATCGTTATATCAGTTTCTGATAGAGAATCATTTATCTGAAAGCTTCAGCTGTCCAACGAGTTCAAAAATGGAAATTCCGGTTTTTTTGGACCACCCGATATATTTACTTGTGTGTAATTATGTTCATAGATATTTGTAAAAATATCTCTTAAGCAGGCAATTTCTATCAAATAATCGACCTTTCAAATCGAAATTTTATTAGCTCAAAAACACGAGTTAGTATCTTTCTTTCCTCGAGATAACCATCTGATCTCAGTATGTACGCTTCTCATGTCCTGGTATCATGAACAAACGATTATTTAGTGGCCGAGATTTTATGAAATTTATCATTTTGACGATCGATACCGAGATCCCCACTGTCATACCAAGGTGTATTTTTTGCTTAGTGAAGTTTTGGGATAACGACCATAAACACAGACAATGATACTGAAACGGGTTGAATTTTAAAATAGCGTAAAGACATGTTTTCATCGATGCTAAAATATCGAATATTTGAAAACTATATCTGCAGCAATCAAATGTTTCGATTTCGTTTCTTTAATTATCTCTGTATATCTTGTTGCATGAGTTATTTAGAATTTATAATAACATTAAAACGGTGTGTACCTTTTCGTGAAAAATTAAAAAAATATTGACAATAAATTAGTTAAACCGTTAAGAATTACGTGCCTTGCATGTTTTTTTATTAAAATATAAATTTCGTGAAAAGTTAAACCGTAAAAAAAGTTTGGGTTTCAGGCGTGCAATTTACTGCGGCTTAATACTTATCTAAGCGCAAAAATAATGTATTCCGGAATCAGAGTATCTCATAACTGGTTATTATTCCCCTTGTCTATATTTAATGAATACAGGAACAGATTGAGAGCGACACCGAAACCGACTCGACTCGTTTCTATTCAGCAATAAAACCGAAGGCGTGTGCATATGAATGTATTCTTAATGGAAATAAATAGAGATCGGAATAAATTTAACATTCGCTATTGTCATTTGGATATATCTCGACCGTCGACGGATTAGAAACAGGATTTCGAAGTGAAAATTCGCTTTTGCGGGTTCGGCTCAGCTAGCAAATCGCAGTTTGCAGTAGTTTATAGCGAGCTTGCACCAACCCAAACCCTATTAAGCCCTAGACTGGTGATAACGGGTCAGCAATCCGGCCTGTTCTGTGCCATTAGACCCAGTGCGGGTCCATTACCAGGAGTCCGCATCACACACAGCCATACCGGCACATGAACACGTTCGCCGTTTCGCATTCCAACGGACAAAACACGGGCAATTGAAATCTAGTAAATCTATCCACAAAACAAAGAGCCTCATGACAAATAGAATTCGAATGAAATATAATGACACTAGCAATTAAAGTAAATAGGATTAAATTGCAAAGGTGAATCTAAATGGTAATGTTTGCGAGGATTTCACTGGACGAGTAGATAAAAGATGATATACGCTGGATGTTCCGGGAGAATTTCAGCTGTATTATTTAGTTGAAAATTGTCATCCAATACTGAAAATACTACTGCTAGGTTTTCTGAACACAGCGGGATTGCCTACGTGCGGAAGATTCCTCCAGTTTGTTTGTTCGTTGTTGCATCGTAAGACAATGATTATTTGCTCAAGCTAATTTAAAGTTTGTAACGGCACCCTCATTTAACCATGAGATGTTCTGTTTCTTTGTCAGGAGTCGGTCTACATAATACATACTAATCACGGGTTAATCAAAATAATAAACAGTACTCACACTTTCCTTGATTGTTCATATAACTTCCTGCTAACATTGACAGCTCTGGGGCCCCAGGTAAAACCACTATAACTCTTCCAAAAACACACCAGCAACCTGTACCGACCTTACTTCACGGTCCTCCATCAGGCTCTCCTCACTTGCTGATGCACGCACTTGTCGCTTCAGTCTACTCTCCCCACTGTTTTGACTCTACAGTGGCGGAGTCATAAAAATCGCGCACCACAACCACCCACAATTGTTAACTATTAGGTATTTGATAATATATCTGTCCTTACTTAAAATTCGCATATGAGTAGGTACTGTAATGTTGTACTTTCCGAATGGTATGAAATAAAACTGATTTTCGACCCCCTACTAGGAAACCAAAAACATTTCAAATGTTAAAACTTTTGTATTTATATGGTCTCTTCGATTTACCGGCCATCAAAAGGTTCTTTCATCGTCGAATTTGCACGCCATTTCCCTTACTAAGAGCAAAGTTTTAATATTCATTTAATTATAAAAATAAACTATAGGTACATACATAAAATATATCTACTTCACATTATCAAGAATAGTCAGTTGGTTTCCAATTATCTCTTCTCATTTTGATAAACCACTATTTTCTACTTGCTGGGTCTCTGGGGAAACGTTTCATTAAAAAGCCCTTTTTTGAAAAGTTACTGCAATTTACTGCTGCACAATGAGGCATTTCGCCCCTAACTCTAAAAAGCAATACCATTCGTTTGCATGGTATTTTTTTCACGCTCGGGTAATTTGACACTTTTACTGAATTGTTTGAGACGTTTGTAAGTGACGTTTATAAATTAGCGATCGGTAAGTGCATTACTTACTGATCAGGAGGCGGTAAGGAAACTGGTAAATATAGAAATTTAAAAATCAATTTTTATTGAAGACAAAATTAAAATTAAAATTTGAACAATTATTAAAATTTATTGGAGCAATAGAATTCATAACTTACAAGAAGCTTAAGTTGTGGCAAAAATGCAGCAGATGTCACGTGATTAAAAAATATTCGGTCTCATAGTAACCAAAGCGAAAACTTTTCCATGTACGACTTGTTTGTTTTATATATTTTCCAAATGTTAAATTTTTAAGTTTTAATTAAATTTATTCAATATTTGAGCGTGCAAAAAACGTCATAAGCACTTGGAGATCTCGACTTCGTCTCGATCTCCAAAGATCCTCAACCAATGAAGAACACTTACTGACCTTAATACTTACTTGCTATCTCACAAATACATTAGGTACGATAAGTAACAAAAATGATTACACCTTTTCCAAATGTAATTCAGAAATTATCAATTGTAATTCAGATTAGTAAAATGTATTTCAGAAATTATCAATTGTAATTCAAAGTATTAAAGTGTATTTCAGTAATTCAGATTAGTGAATTTGATTTCAGAATACCTCAATTGTAATTCAGAAAGCATCACTTGTTATTCAGAAAACATCATTTGTTCAGAAAGCCCTTTCTTGCTAACAAGTTACATTGTCTTTTGTGGTCTGAAACCACTACCTATATCTGGAAATAGGGTCCAAAAATATCTTTGAAAATATATGCATATAATGTAGATCTTTCAAAAATAAGAAAAAAAGCTTTGCTGTGCTTGTTAAGAAAACACGAGAAGAAACATTTCTTCATAGAGGTAAAGGATTATAAAAATTGAAATTGGAAATAGATTTTTATATTTTTGTATTGAAAAGCTCCTTATAATCAATGTAAAAATAGTTAGACGGGAAATGCTTTTATAATTTATATGCTTATGGTATATTTCTTGGGCATATCGGTCATATATATTAAAACAAATTTATTTTTTTCCAACGTTTCGGTTTATTAAAACCATCATTATATATATGACCGATATGCCCAAGAAATATACCATAAGCATTTGAATTTCAACGGTCAAGAAATAAAAAACTAAAACTATTTATAATTTATAGCAACTTAATTTTTCACGTTTTCATTATTTTATATTTTATTTATGTAGAACTTGACTCAAGGTCTTTCTGTTTTAATTCACTATTTATAATATTAACTAACAATACATACAATCAAGCTAATATATTTTGACATCTAACAATTGTTGACAAGTATAAGCTTTTGTCCTTCATAGGCAATAAGTATAATCGAATTTTCCTAATAATTACAAATGTTGCCTTCTGATTTACTCTTTGTGAATTATAATTGATATTTTTTTAAATCAAATTCTCTTTATCTAAATTACAATTGATAATTTCTGAAATACAATTTATTAATCTGAAGCCACCCGCTTACTTCCTTGGTTTCTCCATAGAGGACGCTATCTACCCCAAAACTTAGTTACTAAAGACGTGCGTTTAAATTTACATACTTAGCGAAAACGCTAGTGATAGTTTCCAAATCATTTTTCGCCAACCCAGCTAATTTCCGATAAGCTATCCTTCCATTAAGTTGTGGCAAAACTCTTATCTAGATCTAGAAATTTCTAATGACAGCAGATGTCACTTGATAAAAAATATTCGGTCTCTTCAAAATGTTAAATTTTTTAGTTTTAATTAAATTTATTTGAGCGTGCAAAAGCACTGCGGTTATTAAATGTCTCACTGGTTTCGGATGTTTTGGAGATCTCGGCTTCGTCTCGATCTCCAAACATCCTCAACCAATAAAGAACACTTACTGACCTTAATACTTAATATACTATCTCACAAATACATTAGGTACGATAAGTAACAAAAATGGCTACACCTTTTCCAAATGTAATTCAGAAATTATCAATTGTAATTCAGATTAGTAAAATGTATTTATCAATTGCAATTCAGATTATTAAAATGTATTTCAAAAAATATCATTTGTAATTCAGATTAGAAAAATGTATTTCAGAAAGTGTCTACTAATCTTAATTTCAATTGACGCTTTCTCAAATACATCATCTTCTGAATTACAACTGGAAAAGGTGTGGTTTTCAATTAGATTTAAATTGAATATAATTCAATTATTGTCGCTTTTTCCAACTGCAAATATTGTTTGCATCCAATTACCTGTCAAATGACGTTTTCACTAAATGAGCGTATAAAGTTATGAAGAAAATTTACTTTGTACAGGGTCATTGGTTATGTTTTGACCCCCCTTTATCTCGTCCATTTTTGATAATTCGAAAATTTTCGTAGGTACAAAAGTTATAGCACCTTCGTAATGCCGTTAGAATTCGGATTCAGAAAAACAATTGGATGTTGTTTAGAGAAGTTATAGGGTAATCATTTGTTTTTTTAAATGTATATTATTACATGTCTGGATAGCGATTTTTCTTCTGATTTCAGCTATATATAGTTTTATTTTATTTTCAATACTTTCCGAGATATAACGCTATAGCTAGTTTCCAAATCATTTTTCGCCAACCCAGCTAATTTCCGATAAGCTATCTTTAAAGCCATTTCGACATCATCATCATAAATTCAGTAACTTCCTCTACCGTGGTCATAATAATCCAGAGACACTGTTTTATTAAAATCTATGATTCCTATGCTTGTTTAATTTGAAGATTAAAATACATGGTGGTCGAAACAATGTACCAACAATAATTATTTTTCATTTTCCTACAAAACTACAAACACAGACTATTAATTTAAAATAAATTCAAATTTAATCAGCATATAAAATAATTAAATATCACTTTCTATGTCATTCGCGAATATAATTGACTTTTATCTTGACATATTTTGACCATTTTCTTATTTCTATTTATTTTTTAGAATTTTCCGTGATTCCCAGAAATAAGTTTAATGAATAATTAAAAAGTTGGTCCAATACAATAGTGGATGGAAATTAGTCAAAATAATTGATGAAACGTCATGTAATCGGGAAGTTGAACTTTTTTCTTTGTTTTCTTTTTATATATGCAAATGAGTCGAATATCGAAAAGTTTACCTAACGACCATTTTGCATTAAATGGCAAGCGTTTTAATTTTTTTCGAAAATGTTCAATTTCGATCGTAAAATTATAATTTTTTTTAATTATCACGTATTTACAGCATCAAAATACATATTTTCTTCAATTTTCGTAAAGATCAGAAGATGTTTAACACACTTATTGCATTATTAGTAAAAAAATAAAATAAACTGAGCAACTTGGATTTTTTGAGGTTAGGATGTACTTTTAATGTAACTATACCCCAATAGTTTGATAGACTATTCATTTACGAGTATTTTGGGTTTTCCTTAATTTTTCTACAACCAATAGAGCCGGAGATATTTAAAAGATAGTGTGCTATGCACTTTTATGCGCTTTTCTCACGATGCCCCAGCTCGATTTTGATAATTTTTTTGCTTATCGACTCATTTGCATGTATGAAACAAAAAACAAAAAATTCAACCCGTTCACTTTAAAATTCTAATTTCCCTCCATTACAAACCCCTATAGAACTCCTGATTGATATATAACCAGGTTGATTATAAATCTGGTATTGTAGAAATTTTCTTTGATTAAAAACTGGAGATTTTAAGACACACACCACAGGCAATGTAATTTTGTTCAGAAAGCAATATGAACTAATTAGCCGAATACCTAAAATAATTCACATAGATGAAATCTACTTCAAGTCGGTTATCAATATTGCACCTTGTACAACCTTGATGAACTTGCAAATAATGGGTGTTATATCGGGTGATCTCAAACACCAAAATCATTTATAATGGCTATGGGGGGATAGTTTTATTTTGTAGATTATCCTGCTTGAAGCATAATCATTTCGAATTACTGAACCTTTTCTCATCATCATAAAAGGACAAGCAAGCAGTAATTATTCATAATAATTATTCAAGATATCAGATATCCCGTATCTGAATAAAGTAATTCCGTCAATGCTGTTAGCAAATGACTATGTAATTTAATATAATATTGATAAGGAAAACTAATTCAGTTAATACATCACGCAAGGTAAATTTATTCACTGTGAAATAATACGCGTTGTTTTACATAATACACCACGTTATATCGAACATGGTTGTTATCAAAGATATGATTTCAAATCAAACAGTATCAAGTTAATACAAAGTACGAGACAAGGGAAGTCTATTTATAGCTAGCATTGTGAGAAATAAATGCCTGTTGTTTATTTCACATTTTAGGATATAGAAAAAAATATATGTGTTACTTAATTGGATGAATTATGTTTCAGAGTTGTTCAAATCGCTTTTCAGTTATTAATCGAATTTTAATAAGGCACGAACTAAATCAAAATGTTCTAAAGGTGTGTTTTGAGACCAAGGTCCAAATATGTAGCATTTAATGTTAAATGTAACTTCCTTACAATTAATAATTTTTTACTCTACTTTTCGGTTTTCCAAAATATCTTAAAATAATTATTATTACCAAATATTTTGAATACAAAAACATTAGTTTGCTTTGAAATTCTATAAATTCTATGATATACCTCAATACTTTTGGTATGACTTTTCAAGGTCTTTCATTGACTGTAATTTTTTCTGTTTTAAAATGCGTCTAGATTTCCTTTGCAGACATTGGTAATTCCTTCAAATTATATTGAATATAAAAAGTAAAGAACGTCCTTATTTGCTTTATATCCAAAATAGTAATTCTTTCGTTACAGTTCTTACATCATATAGTTATTTAAACGTATTTGTCTTTCCCAATCCCTCATAGTTTTCTTCTGCGCTGTTATACTAATTAAAGCAATGATACAACAACCCGAATAAAATCTGAAAACTATGCTGATATCAGTATTACCGCCGGAACGTGTGCTACACCTAATGGAGGTGTGAAAAAGTTGCTTTTCATGCAAATCTAATAAAGCTGAAGGATAGAATAAGCATAGAAAGGATAACCAAGAGGAAAAAACAGGAAAAATTTACTTAAGGGTATCTGATCCAAAGTCGATTTAAATCAAATCTAGTGAGAAAATATATTGTAATGCGTTCGAACATTTCGAACATTGAAGGTATAGAATTTATTTAAGCCACGCTTGAAGGGGATACTATGAAACAAGAACTAGTATCATCGGGGAGATGGTTAGGTTCCTCCTTGTGTTTCCCAATCAATTTCTCCACAATGGAACTAGAATTAGAATTAGTTAAACCGCTTGGCTAGATACCATGAAATAATTAGACCGACAGATTTGGATTTGTTTAAAGTATTTTATTATGGAACAAAAAAATATAAAAAATACTAAATCCAGACTAATAATTAATAAAACCGATATTTTTGCGATTATAATAGAGAATAATAGCTCACGTTTCATGATAATGCCAAGCGTAGGAAGTGTAAGTTTATCGACTTTACTTGTGGAATGCACTTTGATATCGATACACAATATCTCCAAACTTATGTTAGATTACTGTGTAAATTTATGTGCCGAAAATATTTGGCACGGGTTTACAGACAATTTTATACACTTAAATACACAAAGCCCTGTTCGTTCCATTTTACAAATGGTCACGATCATTTATATTAAACCTATTCTAGATTTATTACCTTAATAATACAAAATTTTGTAAAATATTTGGCATATTATTAGGTAAATTTCTGTAGTGTGTTTATGTATTAGAAAATAACCATTAAACGACTTAAAATGTAATGTAAGTTCAGTGTAAGCCACCTCAGTATTACATAATAATATATGGTTCTAATCCTTTTCAGGATAATGAAAATTAGCGTCATTGTTATTATCAATAATATAATAGGTATTGTCAAATATTTTCAGTTTTCAACAACCACCTCCTCAGTAAATCTCCACCTTTTTTGAAATCCGACGCTATTTACACACGTATATGATGTTTTTTATACATTCTTCACAAAATCAATTTGCTTTAGCAGACATGCGACGCATGTTTATATTTCCCATGAAGGCGCTATTATACACCTGTGCATTGCCAGCTGATGTTAACAGAATTCCAATATTTCTTACCTTCTCATAAAGTTGACGTTGAGTTCGTTCTGCAAGATTTCACTATCTGCCTGTTTCTATAGGTTGATTTATTAATCTGCCACCATGATATTGTTATGGGAATAAAATTCAGAATGCTTACTTTTTATTAAGCGCATTTGAAATATTTATCTCCAAGGACAGTTGGTTTGATTCCATTCTGACGCAGATTAAAATTTGTTTGTGATTTTCATCAGATCTAAGCGGAGGACGAAACTATCTATGCGTTGGATATGGTTCAAAGTCTGATGATCTGTAGGGTCTCGTCTCTTTTTACCCTGTACAAAATCTTAGATTTTTTGGAAGTTATTTTGATGATTCGGGAGGCGGTTAAGAAACAAGAAAACAAACATTTTAATAGGTCAAGGTCAAGAAATACAATATAAATAAAGAAAAAAATTGAAGAAAAATAATATTGAGAGAATATATAACTGCAATGATCCAGAAGAAGTCTCGCATATTTTCTCCCTTGTTAAGGTTTAAACGTGTTTTTCCCTGTATGAATTTTAAGTATAGCGTAAATATCGCAAAATAAATTTTAAATTATCGCAAACAGCTTTATTCGGGTGTTTATGTTTCCTTATCATCATTACTGTTGTCAAAAAATTTTAAACAAGTTTTTATTAAATTTTCGGCAACTAGTTTAAAAATTCACTACTTCGCCAATTACAGCCTGTACTATCAACAGTTTCTGTAAAGACCTGTTGATTTTTTGTCACGCATCGCCGCACCCTTATTCCTTATTAGTACTTAACACCACTTAACTACGAACTTGCCCTGTGAAAACCCATAAGCTATACATGTCTGAAGTATCATCGAATAATCTTGTATGATATTGACGTTGTACTTAGAGGTGAAGTTTATTGTGAAGTAGTCAGTCCCAAGTAAGCGAATGCAAGTTAAAGTATAGTAAGTTGCCATGTCTGAAGCCTCAACAGAATCATCCATCAGAAGGTGAATTTTGTTTAGAAATTACGTTATATCTGCTATTGATGTCCAAAATTCAGACCAATCAATGATTTGACCGTTCTACGATTAGTACGATTAGCATAGCCGATAATTCGACAAGAATACAAGAAAGTAGATCAATAGGTACCAGAACCAAAGCACCTTCACTTTCCTTCAGAGTGTGGGTAGAATCAGCGTTTCCAGTGGCACCTTCTACTTTCCATCTTTATGATTTTTGCTCTTAGAATTTTGTTTCGTTACTAAATTATAAGATCTGACTTAGGAGTTTTCTACTCAAATGAGTTTGTAAACAAACATAACTGCAATTTGTCTCAGCAAGTCAAATAAATGTGTATTGAGTCTCCACTAAGATCAGCTCAATATTAAAAAGCAGCATATTATCGATCCATTTTTTTTAAGAAAATTTTAACTTCTGCAAAGTATTACAATGAAATAACATCGTTCTTCACATCAGTGAATTTATTTTGTGTTGACCTAACTTTTTCTGATAGGAGGATTAGCAGAAGGAATGTCATTGACTGGCCAGTAAGGTCACCTGACCTAGAACCCATTGGCATATTTTGAAGAATTATCTATATCAGTGGATCCAATAAGTTGGACATAATACGAAAGGTTAACAAACGCAATTTAAGGATTCGTTCACTGTTTGCACTATTGAAAAGAAGTCGGCTTGATTGTTAATTTTTCAGCGTTTTACACAAATCTATTATGCAAGCTCATGTTCAAATCGTAACATTTTACAGAGAATGAAATGACCTATTCAGTGATACCCCGCACAATCCTTGTTGTCATTTGGAAACAAAAGAGTTACGTGTACCTAGTGTCTTTTAGCTTCACAAAAAAATTCCAAGCCAAGTTTCAAATCATTTCAGCAAATGCTACATTAGCAACCCTGTATGTAGATCCATTATCCTTATATCCTATATCTCCTAGTATGCGCCTTATGGAGAGGTTATAAACTGACTGTGCTTCTAAAATAATCTGCATTTAATGGCAATTGTATGTGTTTCAAAACAACTTCCATGTGTGTACGTTGCAGAGACAACGTCATGCGGTTTTGTTTATTTCAAAGACTTGTTCAACAAAACGCCGGCCTGTAAAGCGATATATTGGCGTTTAAACGCATACAATCTAGAAAATAACCAGCAATTTTTGTGTTTACGATCCGCGAACTGCCGTGAATTCCAGTTGATATCAACCAATCCTGACCATTTCATCCAGAAGCGCGTCGCGTCCGATCAATACAGACTTGTATGGCGCAACTCGAGGACGTACAACACATACACATACTTCCGATTCACTGAAATAATACAATCAAACACATAGATCTCTTTATGCTAATGTCTCCGACGCCGGCGGTGAACTGCCTACCTATGTAGATGTTTGCCTAGCGATATACCTACAATGTATGTACAACAGCGCTAAATGGCTGCTTTAATTGTTTTCACACGTTATACTTGTTCGCCTGTCTGCATAGGAATTAAATCGATGGCATTTTGTAGGTTGTAGCAAACACAATGGAGTCAACTATGTGTGCCCAGGGTGTATGATGAAGTGTTAAATCCTTATTTTCTCTTGTTACCCTACGAGGTAATCTTGCAAATTATTCTTTTGGAGGCAGTTTGGAATATTTTTTGTAAACATTTAAATAACCTTGTGCTTCGATATATTTATTGTAATCGGCTGCGCAACATTTCTTTCCTTGAATTTTTTTCCTTCTTATGGTAAGCCCGCTTTAACGTATTTTTATTGTACTTTGCCCTTTGAATAATGTATATGGCTAGAGAGTGAACGCATATTGGTCCAGCAGCATTATATCTGCAGTAGACTGTGGACATGCAAATGGATCACTGGTATGAAAGCACGTAGCATGGCATAGAAATGATGAATAGGGCATACGAAGATGATCCTATTGTGCCAACTTATATTGTCAGGCTGGGCGTGCCTGAGCTTTATTACTTGACAAGTTTATAAAAGGGCAGGACGCTGTACTTGTAAAGTTGTTGTGGTCGGAGTTCTTCTACAGCGTATACTACTTAGAAGATTACTATTTTTGCATTAATTAAGAATTGAGCAGAAAGTCTTGATACCCCATAATTCAATTTTAAATTACTGAAATCAAACTGAATTGTTACTACTCACTATATAAACGGAAGCATAATTAATAAGAGTATCTGACTTCCAATAACCATTTGACTCTAAAACTACTTTGTACAGCAATGTATTTTCATGATTTTATCTTCAGCGTGGATACTTTAATACCAAACCGTAACACAATGCTATCAAACTTTAGCGGAATTATAGCTACTATTTGTTTTCCGTAGATATGGCTTTAATTGGCGTGAACTTCAATAAAATTGATAAAAGAGAAAATATACTTCTGGCTGCAAGAGATAACGGTAAAGACCACAGAAAGTTTGTTAGACTGAGCCGGAAGTTGCCGTTACTAATTAACTTTTTAATAAAACTGTACAGCATCGAGCTTTCCTTTTAGCTCGGTGACGGAAGCAGACATGATAGAGGGAAAAGTTCATTTATGTGTGGGGGATTCGTAAATAAGGAAAAATGGGATAGATGGATTTCATTACTCAAAGGGGTTTCATAAACAGAAATTAATAAAATATCTAACCTTTGGGTGCGCATGCAGTCAAGCTGCTTTATAATTTGCGCCAATCTGTTGAATTATGTATCAAGATAATGAAATTTAGACCATTAAGCAGATATATTATGAGTGAATAATGAGAGTTACCAATAGGTAACAAAAAGGATCAAACTTTTTAATGAAACAAACAAAACAAAAACGATTTATTTTTCTTTTAAAATTTCAAAACATTTTGCAAAAATATGGAAGAGGAAAATTCTTCTAAAATGTATCAACCTAACTAGACTAAAGATTCCCAGAAAGGTCTAAGGCTGAGGAATGTTAAAGAATTAGCTAAAGAGACATTGTGCTAGACATATGAATACAACAGATACACATCTATTATCCAAGTATACTGACAAATTTTTCTTCACACGAAATAAATTTTCTCAATTTTTGTTTGGATTTAAAATATTTTTCTTTTTTTTTTTTACCTGATTATGTACTCAAATTGAACGAAAAATAAATTCAGTTAAAGAAGCCTTATATTAACAATTTTTTTTGAATCGATTGAAACTATTTATCAGAATCGTAACATATATTATCCACAGTAAATTTCAATTCCAACAAATGTGTCCAAAGTGCTTTAAAACTTCATCGAACTTGATCACTAGTAATTATGGTTTTGAATCAATACCCTATTAATTATTCTTCTCAGATATACACGTTATTATTGGTTAATCATATCTGAAAATATCCGTTGCAGGTAATTAATTATCTAGTTACCTATCCGATTAAATCAGACGTATCAGTTTAATCAATCTCAACAAATATTTTGGCACGTAAATCATTTAAAAGTTAAAATTGTAGTATAGGATAATAGTAAACATAAGGATCAGTAGCTAAGAAATATATTGCTTTATTTTTAATACGTACACGAATAAGGTTTACAGGTCCATTGTACTATCGTCGAGTTTTTAAAATGTCATCGACATACATAAATCTTTGCCAGTATTGAACATGTCATTTGCATGGAACAACATAAGTCAACTAGTACAAGTTTGGTGTGACAATGTCTTAAATGGCACTGCAGCGAAACGTTAGTTGCAAATGATTAAATTGACGTAACGTGTATGAACTAGTTCATTCGCAAAAATCTAAACTCACTCAAAAATGTTCAAATTATATTCGTTTTGCTCGTTAAATGTAGGGATTATTAACCTAAGTTTTGGATAACATTTGGTATACCACAAGGATCAGTCCTGGTACCTCTATTATTTATAAATGCTCACTGGTACGCAGGGTTTTCATTTATGGACATATGGGGTATGTTCCATAGTTGCAAAAAAAACTAAATATAACCTACCAATTCACAAGATGGAAAGAATGAACGTGACGAAATTTTTCTTAGGTCCAAAGACCCCTTTTTTAGCTAAGTCGGCGAGTTGTATATTCCAAACGAAGATTTTAAATAGAAATTAGTAAAAATAGTTTCACTAAATTCTTATACACCAGAAATTACTGTTAAAAAGTAACAGAAAGGGAATTTTATGACGGTGAACGTATATGTGGTTATAAAAACCATGACAGCAAAAAATAATTGAAGTTGTCGACGATTTCAATGGTTTCCAAATATCTCAAATTAGAGATTGGAATTTTAGGGGAACAGAAGTTGAGATGAACATCTTCTGGTGTTCAGTCAAACCTAACCATGCCCATTTCTAAAAGGTCAAAATTTTAGTGGAAACTTACTTTCATCTTCATCTAAAAGTCAAACCAAATTCCAACTTAAATTATTTATTTTTCGTTTAATGTTTTATTTATTCATGTGTATAGAGATCTATTGATAATAAATTTGAATTTGAATTGAATTGAATTAAATTCCAAAAGTAACAGAATGAAAATCTCATGACGGCGAGTGTATTTATGAGGAAACATATTACTGTGGTTATAAATAACACCAAAGCAAACAATTATGTCGTCGACAATTTCGATGGTTTGCAGTAGTCAATGATTTTAAGAACATAGTTGTTCAAGCTTTGTGGTTTTAGATTTTCTAACCTCACCGAGTCCTACTTTGATGTCCATATCTTGGTGTTGGATCAAACCCAACCTCACCATCTTCTAAAGGTAAACTTAGTATCATCTTCGTTTAATAAATCAAACCTAATTCCAAACTTTCCCTTGAATCATATCAAATCACAATTTTTTCTGTTTGGCAAACCAAACCTCCATTTCTTTAGTTGGATCAAGCCTAACCTCGACTTCATCTGACAATGAAAATCGTCAAGATATATATGCGACAACAGCCGATGTTATTTTCACAGCTGTGGTATTTTTTTGAAAGCTATTTGTTGCAATTCTGACATATAAAATACACTTTTCAGAAATTATTCCAACTAACAAATTATTAAAGAAAATAAGTAATATTATTCGTTGAAGAGTTATCGGATTGCATTTCACTTTGGTTAATTTGAAATCTTGATGTTTTGACTATCCCAAGTTCCTCTAACGAAGCTCACATGGCTTCAGAAGAAAATAAGATGGTCGAAACGTCAAAATATTCAATGCTGAAGCCTACCTAAAAACTCTTTATTTCACATACCTACCCATAATTGGTTTTAATTTGTTTCTATATGATTACTTCTCTTGTGCTCTTAATAAATAATATATAAATAAATAAAGATTCTGGGGTGTGATGATACAAACAACGTGTCAAACCATGCCATTTTCTTTACGTTTAGCAGCTCTTATTGCCTTTTTGTTATTCAATCCTTCCCTCTTTGAACACTTTTCGCGCTGTCATATTGTTACGTCCAATCATTTATTTTCCTTTATTTCTTAAGTGTTAGCATTCAGAAAGTTACGTCAATTACATCATGTTCGCTCCCTTCTCACAAAGATTTGTGAATTAACATTTACCCACTTTTCCAAACTACGGAAGCCGTCAAATTTTTTTCCACTCATTGTATTTTAACCATGCGTTTTTCTAGGTCTGTTCATAAATGCAAAATGTACAAGTTTTGTAATTAACCTTAATAGAGTCAAAATCATCGTTAATGTACTTTCTTGTTGTAAAGGAAATATTTTTGCGCGAGATTAAATTACTTATTTTATTAAACAAATTTTTCTTGAGTTGAGTTAAAAACCAAAAATTGGGACATTATTCAGTTGGTTTGCTTTAATATTTTTTAAAAATATTTAACTGCGTCTTACACAAGATATTTTTTATAAGATTAAATTATATTTTTAAAACAGATTCTGCAATAATTGGTTGCTGATTCAATGTTTTTCGCATTTTCTTTTCATCTACTCTGGAAAATTAATAAAAAATAATGGAACGCCTCCATTATCGTACACTTAAATATTTTTTAATAACGCAAGAAGGCTGTTAAAATTAATTATAATGAACGCTAATTTTAGGGAAGCCTGACTACCTATTTTTTAAACATTAATAAAACTCCTAATTCTAACTTAATGGAATACAAAAGATTATCTTTTTTCTTTACTAAAAAACGTCCACTCCCATTTAGGACAACCGGTATTTCTGGACTACAACTTATTGAACTCTATAAGCAAATCAGTTAAATGTTTTATTAGAATGTTAACCCAAATCCAAAATTACAGATGTTTCGTTTCCCTGGCAGTCTGATTGAGACCTAAGAATTGGTGTAGTATTTCAATTGTTTATTAATGCGTTATTATCAAGGTATGTTTCATTACAATAAAGCAAATGCAAGTATTATTAATGTGCGTTGTGGATAATTTAATTTTGTTAGAAGGGCAGCTTTAGTTATTTTTTTAACATCTCAATTTTTTATTAAACGAAACGTGCCAAGTGATAGTTAGATTAGATTTAAAAATAAAAAAACTGCAAAAGTAAATGTCACTAAATAAATAATGCTTCATTTTCATTTGGTTATATTTTCCTTGAAACAAATATGTTTCTATAGTTATATATTGAAAATGAAATACTTTACCAATTTTAAACTAAAGGAATAAATTTTGTGCAAAATTCATGTTCACAAAGCATACATTATCGATCGGAAGGCATTCTGACTTGCATAAAACCAAGTTTCTATTTTATCCCTCCAAAGACAGATTTCAATTTGCATATAGTTTCAGTTTTATGATGTTTTCTTGTTGGTTCAGACCTAAATCGCGCATAAAAAAAGATCATTCTTGTGTTTGGTCGTTTTTTTAAAGAACTTGTACGTATGAAAATAATACATTAGCTTTTTTGTAAACATTGAATTCTTTAATTTGATTTTGGCGAATGAGATCAACAACAATTAACTAAGTACTGAGTTGTATTAGGTTAGAAATATATCGTCTATCGTTTTCGGTAATTATGCATAATTTAATAATTTTTTGTTTCTCAACAAAAGAAATGTTTTAATAAATTACACAACTAGACCTTTCTCCAGAAAAATATTTCTCATTTGTCATAATTGAACAGAAGAACTTCCTGGATCTACAGGATTCAATTCTAGGGCAAGGTTGTAGCCCTGTATATGCGGATACTACATTTGCCTTCTAACTTGCCCAGATGCAATTTTCAACAGCTATATATTGACCATGTTCAATAAATCGTTGACACTTCTCGACATTAACCTGTAACGGAGGAGATTAGGTGTAACAAAAAAATTGTCAATTCCAATTAAAAGTTCATCATGCCTTCCCTGGAGAATTTCACTTCATCAGTGAAAAGAATTTTTGATAGAAATTAAATATTTTCCCCCACCC
The DNA here is from genome assembly GCA_963680705.1 of Rhagium mordax. Taxonomy (NCBI): domain Eukaryota; kingdom Metazoa; phylum Arthropoda; class Insecta; order Coleoptera; family Cerambycidae; genus Rhagium; species Rhagium mordax. Next base: position 67,676,052 of record OY796660.1, read on the forward strand.
TTTTGTTTGCTCTTGTTCTCGGCTGTTCTTCAATTTGAAGTCCTTTAAGTTGCCTACCACTGGTTCCTTTCTTCAAACTCCACGTCTCTTATATACGTTGATGAAGACAAAGAGAGAGAGTGACAGCCTTAGCATAATTATTCCTGTTCATTCTTTTGACATATTATTATTTTAGTATGACTGGCTTATCTGACTGTCACTTTGGGAATAAAATCAGTAGGGAAGAATAGCAAATGAACCTCAATGTTTAAGTGTGCGTCAAATGTCCATTTACTGTTTCCGAAATTAACGAGGTAAACCTTTGAAAACTCAACGATCTAAATTTGAATGGGTGGAGGAGACAGTGGAGCTCCAAGTACTTCTAGTTTTTATGTGCCAATCACTGAACTGCTATGCCTAATAATCTACCGGACATAGTTGAAGTTTTCATTCAAAGTCTTTTGTGGAGCTGATTTGTAGAAAAGTCTTCGGGTTCTCTTTCTTGTTGAATATTTCGAGTTCTCAACATTGCAACCATCTGTGTTTTTCATCACTTAAGAAGAAAAGAGAATTTGAAAACTCCTCACGAATATATTGAACAACCCTGCATTCACTTAGTAGAAATTTTCACAAAAATGAATTTAACCGAGATTATCTGATGGAAAATATGAATACAGATTCATTTAGCCATTACCTACATGAAGTTGAGGGTACTTCCAATAGAACAAACAGCAAACACCGCACATACCACAATCCATTTTCTACGAGAATATTTCGATAGAATAGTCCTCTAAATTTCTAGCCATCTCGTTCTCCAGAAAGCGACTTTCGCGATTTTTTCCTTGATCGTCATTTGACATACCAATTATTGACCAACAAACATAAATATATCAGTGTTATGTTCTTTAACTGGTTTCTTTCGTGTTTGTTCCTGACCTAATCTTACTTTTACTGACATAACAATAAAATCTCAGTAATATTATTTCTATCCATCAAGGACATACATTTGAAAACTCCTAGACGCCTGTAATCGTATTTTTGTTGATCACTCGGTAATCCCTTAATTTGTTTGAGTACAGTTAAATTATTTTAAGTAAAATCAAGGTAGAAATCAAGCAAATTATATTTCGCAGTAATTATCAATAATTAGTTCACGAATTAACAACTTCCCTTTTACAAATAGCTCCAACTTGTAAAGTGCTTATCTGTACAAGCTTTGCTTAATCCCACTTTAGCAACCCCAAACAACAAGTCGATTTGTTGTGCAGTATTGTGTTTATCGGTAGGTAAAATGCGGCAGATTAAATAGCTCTAACTATTTGATTTGTTCGCGTATCTTGAAGTAAGTCAAACTGAAGACAAAGAACGGATCAGACAAGTTCAACAAACAACAGAACAACAAACACCAAACAGTGATCAGCGTTGGCTGGATCTCAACTTGAACGAGCCAGCCCAGAGCTGAGAAGTTCTTAGTAATTAGCGGCTGGGATTGGGTAGTGATAATGCCAGAGGAGATGAGAAACTGATGAGGCTGCGAGGGATTAAAGCAGTCTGCTCCAGGCAAAGCCTTCTGGATTATACAATACATTAGAACGGAATATGAATTGAATATAATAGGAAGCAGTGCCGTAATTCCAATTCACTCGTTTCACAATTATGACATAGAAGCTGGAAGGCATTGCTGGGTAATCGTCCGCGACTGTCTCGCCCTCCTCCTTTTGCCACAGCCGTTGCGGCATATATTATTATCCCTGGACTCTTACAAGAGTATCCTGTGAACAAAGGGCTTTGTAATGCGAGTGATATCTTATGCTTGGAATTGTTTAACGCAAGCTTGCAAGCTGCCGGGGTCGCCGGAAGAAGGCAGGACTGTAGCCTACCTGCTCCACTTGCTGTTACTGTGGAGGAGAATCGGTAAATTTAAATACTAGACTGGATTAGGCGAATGCCGAGCGCAACTATATTCGCTTAACCCTCGCGTTTTGTTTTATAATGCGGATTATTAGCATGTGCAGATTAAAAATTCAAATGTGTTCTTAAGGCAAAATAACGTATCTTTGTCTAAAGAAAATGGATGTGTTGTAAATGAGTCAATTAGAAAATACAATTCAAAGCCAGTATTTCTTAAAAAGATGTTGAATACAAAAAATATTTAGTTTGATTTTTCGTGGGTACGTTGGAGTCCAAGAGGATTTTATTTCAGAATTCAATTGTGTCAAACTTCACGAAAAGAATAGCTAGGGCAAAACATTCATGGAGTTGTGGTAGAAAATCTGACTGGCTCTCTATAGCATTTTGTCTATGCTTCTACTTAGCTGGTTTAGAAATTGAGAAGCAGAAATGGCGGAGAAGCTCATTTTTGTTCAAATCTGCTACGAATATTTCTTGAATCATAGGATCAACATAATTTTGTGGTAATTCGTTCTGAAAAAGGACATATTTTTTTTCTCACCAACCACACTAAATTTCCTCACAAAACTAAATTTTTTCATACTACCAAGTTGTTCTATATATTCATATGATTGACGAACCTCCATATTGTTATACCCACCACTTACAATCTTGGGCCTTTCAGGTCATTGCAGGACTATTCCTACTGTACTAGTTCTTTAAAACATGATTCTGTTTTACGATATCTTGTGTTATTCTTTCTTCCCAATTTCGCTAGCAGACACAGTCTGGGCAATTTTGAGAGCTAGCATATTTACAAGATTGATCACACAGAGGATTAAGCTGGTCGGTTCAGCATCTCCTCATTGATGACTTTTCTTTAAAAATTAAAAAATGAAATTAATATAGTAGAAGCTAGCACAACGTTGTTTTGCCCATCAACGCATGAACGTCAGAGATGTCATCTGCGTTTGGTGAATAACATCCAGCATTTTCAAAATTTCAAAATAGCAATCTATATAGGTGTATTTTTTGCATTATCCCATCAACTACCTATCAATTTTATTTCTAATAACTTCCAAGGTGTTCAGCACTAACCTCGTTAGATTACCTTCTATGGGGTACCTATAAAAATGGTGTATGATAAACCTACATTGATGGTCTGAATAGCAGACAACAGAATCCTGAAAATATGCCTGCAAAAGACATTCGAGAATCCATATAGAATTTTTATGAGCTTTGGAATAACCTATTAAGATGAAGTTTATTTCCTTCATTATATAGTCTACTTTAAACAACAACACCACGTTGAATAGTTTTTACCTCATCTACGTCTGTCTACGTATCTTGTCTACGGTTGGTCATAGATACACCCTGTTAATCATAAAGTAGTCGCAGATGATAAAATTAGAACATTTGGTAGAACTTCATCAATATAGATTCTTATGACTATCTTTATATTTAAAATGTCATTATTTTTGGTTGTTTTAACATGGTTTGTACTGCCTTAGCCTTATGACGGTGTACTATAACAAATAATAATAATAAAGCAAATTAATGTAAAACTAGAAGTAATAAATCACAAAATTTAATCAAACCAGGTGTAAATATTTGATGATGTGGTAAAAGTCCAACAATAAATTTTATTGTCAGTCGATAAATTGTGTACTTTCGATAATTACAATGTGGCTTTTGCGGCCAACACCGAGTCCGTAATTTGCAAATTATAATCAAATGCTTTTATATAAAATATTGTTATTAAACACGTGATCAATTCTATGTGATCTACAATTGCGCGACGTGTAACGTATTTTTAAATCGTCGATTGAACGGTCACAGTCACAGTTCAGTTCTGGTTATGAGGATCTAGTTTAAACTACTTTGGAAATAAATATGTGAACAAACCTCGTAGTCCCAGATATGTGACGAGACTAAGCAATAGGTTGAGGTTCATGGCAAAAATAATCAAACAACTCGAGGCAATGGAATCGTTATTTCCTCCAATAAAAAATAAAACATGAGTAGACACTGCACGTGACTTAAGATCAATTTCCTTATGATCCAATCATTTTATGACTGTAAAAGGTTGATTAATGAACTAGTTAATAAATGGTTTGATTTACAAAAGTTTCCTTAGTGCCAAGGAAGATAGATTTAATAATATACCAATAAAGAAATAAGAAAAAAGGGAAAAGAGGCAAGGGGGAAGGGGAAAGGGAATGGGAGAGAGGGCAAGGGGGAAGGGGAAAGGGGAAATTAAAAAGGGGAAAGGGGAAGTGGAAAAGGGGAAACGGGAAAGGAGAAAGGGAAAAGGGGAAGGAGAAAAGGATAAAGGGGAGGGGAAGAGGACGGGGAAAGGCAAGGGTAAGGGGAAGGGGAAACTTACTCACAAAGACTCATCGCTCAAGATAAATGGTTTTAATTCCAAAATCATGTAACCAAATAGGATATCCTTCTATGGCGCTAGACAGCCATTTTAATGCAAGTAATGTTCTCTGTTGGTACTAAAAGTTTAATTTATTTGTTCAATAAATGTTAATATGGCATACCTTTTACTTTTGAATAATTTACAGCCCATATAGTTGCTTTGCTTGTTTTCAATATTAACCTACTAGAAGTCATATTATGACTATATTTCTAAGCTATGATGACAGCGAATAAAATCATAGCTTCGTCCGCCAACTAATAATACTCTACTCGATATATTTTCATCTTCTTCCTCTCTAAGTTTGTACCGGGAAGCTAACGTATGATTTCTATTAATATTTGAAATAGTTTTCCTTATTTCTTTGGAGTTTCGGATTTTAATATAATATATCTTTAGCTAAAGAGTATGAAAATAAAGATACATCATCTGCAGAACGGTAAAAATATCACAAATTGCTATCTTTATAATGTTTCTAACATCCACAAAGGATTTTATAATGAGATGTAAATTTCATATAAACTGTATTGCTACATCGTGTTGTAGGTAATGAAAAGGTATCTTGCGGAGTAATTTATTTTCAAATTAATTTTCAACTTAGCGAGCGGTATTATTTTCCTCATATACGATTTTCCGTTAATTTTTCTTTCATGGAACGCATTACCATATCCTTGCTTTATTACAGTTATTACGTTCGAAAAGGGATGTTGATTGTTACGTAAACTGAATAATAATAATGAGCACTCTGACACAAACACACAGCTGTCGATTAAGTTCAGTAAACTGTGGAATAAATCATATTAATAATAATAATATTAACAATAAAGAATTCTGATAGAATTAAATAGGATATTAGTATTGTTAATATGTCAGGAAATTAAATCAGCAGCTTTATTATTATTATTTTAAAGAAAATATTTAATGAACGTTGGAATACTTCCTCACAATTATTTAATTAAAATAGGTAAAATCTTCCTCATATAACATAACCATGACGACGTCTAATTAGTACCTACTAGTGGTTATTGAAGAATTGTTATAATTCACCTGTAATTACATTCATCATACTCAAGTCTACAATTAATTTCCATGTTAGTGGCAAGGAAGCATGAAATTCCGTGTGCCAGATTACGTGCGGTTGCAGATTCAAATCAAATCAGATAACAAAAACTAGCAGACAGCTTTTCTATATATATGTATGTTCAAAGAGTTTATCAGCAAAGATTTCGGGTCGCAATTTTATGGGTAATAAACACTTCATCTATTATTTATAAGGAATAATTAATTGAAACAAGGTTCTCGGTGTGCGCTTTTAAGATTACATCAGTCCCTATTTTTTCCGTAAATCGTTTTCTATTGTGTTGAAATGTTCATTTGTAAAACAACAAAAACCCACCAAAACCACAGCGAACGAACGTTTCAAATTATGCAAATGTAGACAGTCCCTAGATATTAGACGATTTTTTTTTTATTTTTCTACATAACATTAAAACAAAAATAATTGTTCAACTATTTTGTCAAAGAACTTAACATTTGTTTTCGTTTCAATAGTAAAACTGTGAGTAGGTCTGGGCTTTCACCGGATACTTATCTACAAACAAGATACAAATCAAGTCTGGCTCATTGGTTAAGCACCTATTTTCTCCGATTCCAATAAATAACGTATTTCCGAGCCCACACTAAACGGTTGCGTGATTCCTTGGCCTTAATTGAAGCACCTTGATGATCTAGCATGAGCCGATATCACAAAGTTTGTCCTGATATCTGGAAACTATCTAGTAGGATATTTAGATCAGGAACTCTCCGCAAGCAGATGGTTCACAGAGGCACTTGTAAATCTAGCGTGACCCAATGTCGTTTCCTTACAACGTACTCCTTATTATATTGAGCCCATAAACGATTAATGATACCAGACGAGATAGCGAGGACCCCATCTGCTCTCCTTTGACAAAATTCAGCATCCGGGTCGACTTGCATTTGTCTTTTTGAGCAGCGGTTCCGTACTAATGCATGTATTATGCATTACTACTAATCTAATGTGAATTTGATTAATTATAAATTGCTTAAATAATTATATTTTAGAGGGCGTTCTTAAAACTTCTAACATCCTGTGACCCAACAAACGCAGAGTGTCACTGTTTCGTAACGTTAAGTCACAAATAAGTAACTCGAGAAGCATTATTTCAAAATGTGGAACAGATTCGTAATTACGACAATATTTGTGCCTGAAAGACTTGTTTTGAAATTGTTTAATATAGTACAAAACATACATATCAAATACGTCGTTTCTATAGGCTAGAATTATTTCAGAGAGAGAGATAAAATTCAAACAACCAATGGAATTGTGGGACGCTGCGCCGTGGTGTAGACAAGTGGTCTGGCTTTGTGCAAAAAATACTATTTATTGTGAAAAATAATTTTTATAGTCCCATTTACAGACGTGGCATTTGGATTGTCAGGCTGGTGGACCATCTACGTGAGTTCGCCATTCAAGACGATTGTAATGTACAAAGCAAGGTAGTTGAATTTGTAATTCAAACTTGTCTCTGTACTCCCTTGGTAATTTGGACCACGAAAATAAGAGTTCATGTGGATCAACTGATTCTGTCAAATATTGCAATGGAAACTTCTTTATTTCTTCGTCCGTAAAATCGTTTTCCGTTCATATGCTTGATTTTCAATTCCATTATTAGATAATTCGGACCTTCCACCTCTTGAGACATGATATGCTATACCAATTAATATACCGACAATGATTATGCAGCAGGCGCTTTTCTACCGAGTAGCTCACAATTATCACAGCAGGTATACACTTTGTAATTTTTTTCTGAGTTGTATTCTTCTAATACACTTCTACATATGACACAGCCATGTGCAAATAGGCATAGTGTGAGGTCAAGATCATGAGAGATCAAGGTTAATGGTGGGGAAGGGGGCGAGGCTGAAAGTAGAGGCTGAAAGTAGAGGAGCGGGGGTGTCAAAGTGGTGGGGAAGGGGGTGTGTCTGTAGTGGGGGTAGGGAACGGGGCTAAAAGTGGAGGAGTGGGGTGCCAAAGTGGTGGGGAAAGGGGTGTGTCTGGAGTGGGATAGGGGCGGGGCTAAAAGTGGAGGAGTGGGGGGGGGCAAAGTGGTGGGGGTGTCACAGAACTCCCATTATTTACCTACTCGAAATATATACACGTTTAGAGTAACTGGTAGGTAAGTAATACTAATAGACTTAAAATTAGATAAGGTTTTAATTGTATGTATTGTAAAAATCATTAATTTGCTGGGCAAGATGTAACATGGCGTGGACACATTATAAATATAAAACTCACGTTCATACATTAAACCTATATTACAAATGATTATTTTAAACAAGAAAAACAGAGGCAAAAATATATTTTTATATCTGCCATTAATTCAAAAATTCACTGAAGCTAATTCAGATTTTACGAGAAAAGTTTTTTTCTCTGCAAAAGTTTTTTTTTAATGAATCAATTAATTTATTTTGGATACAAATACAGGTCTCTTCTTCACAAACAAAACCTCCGTAAACCGCAGCGACACACTGTCACAGTGAGGATATAAAAAACTTACCTGTTACAACTAATCCGTACTTGGATATTCAAAATCAATAGGTACGGATATGGATTATAATAAATATCGTTACGCCTACCATATTTTATAAGATTCTCTTTGAAGGTTTAATTAAGTCTGCTTTGTAATTAGCGTTGGGAAAATTTAATATGTTCAACATTACTGCACAAAACATAATTAAAATATACTTCCAATTTCGCAACGCACTCCCTGCTTAAATAAGATTTATACCTCTACAAATCTGCTAGTGAATATCTTAGAGTTGGACGGGGGTTCGAGCAAGCGCTCCAAATTACTCCTCTTCCTCACCTGGCCCGAGTTACCGACAGGGGTCGGTGCCTGCTGCTTGATAGCGCGATTATTCACCCCTATTGTTCCTTAAAGTTGATGAAAATCCAGAAGGTAGAAACGGCTATTATCTGGCGAGCTTACAAATCACCCCGGTATCGAGAAGTCAATATCGTTTAACTATTACGACCGAAGCTGCTGTTGGTGGTAGTAATGATTTAAAGTTGCCGCTATTCGAACCAGACATTCGGGATATACTGCTTCTTGTACAGGACGTCCCAACTCTTTTCTATTTAAATGCAAATGCTTGAAATGGATTTAAATTGGATCGTCGATGCGTTTGTCGAACCATTGTGTCTTTTTTTAGTTACTTCGTAAAATATATCGGTAAATAAATAAAATTCTACGCAATTTCCAGCTACGAACGATTTATCTTCTGCATAGAAGAGTATAGTTTTATTTTAAGATAGCTCTGGGGTGTACTTTGCATTAAAATGTTTTGATTTAATCTACCGGAGTGAGCTATAAATGTTCTTGCAGGCGTGATAGTTAAAACTGCACTATTGAGATTTAGATTTCCTGGTAATAGTAACGATGCATACAATGAATGCGTTTTCTCATGAATATTTCTTCTGTTGATTTTGTGGAGGTTGTAGGCGTTGGTTTGAATTGTATGTCGAGAATGCTTTTGATGAAATTATATTACATTTTCAAATAAATAAAGTTATTTCAAATTTAAAATTCGATATAATTAGCTAACCAAATTATTTTTGTATTTTTATCTAATGTTTTGTGTATTGAATGAAATAATCAATAATCATAATAATAAGAAATAATAGTTAAAATAATGCAATATTAATCATTATGTTCTTCATCATCATCAACGATTTCTCATTTCTTTTGAATTCCATCAGTAGTATTTTCTTAAAGAAACTCTGCATCATTTTTAATTTCTCCTTGCAATAATGACACATATATGAAACACTTTCAGCGCCACAACTAGCAAGGATCATAGCAAATGAATGAGGGCCATCGTCTAGACATTGTTTCTAAATTAGTTTATTTTATGCTGAAAGAATCGAAAATGCTTGACTGAATATTATTGTCATTTTACTAGAGTTTTAAGGATATAAATTATTTACAAAAGTCACTCGTGAGTTTTAATGTTTCCTGATAAAATATAAAATATGTATCAATAATATAAAATAATGCCGTCAAAAAGTATGTCAACTTTGAGTCTTTTTAAGTTTACTTTCAAATATTTTATAGCATCTTATAGTTTATAATCAGCTAAAATTGCAAAATAGTGATAGTTGGAAAAACTGTCTCAATTTATGCCGGTAAATGAAAAGATGATTGAGAGTGTTTGCTTTCTCTCATTTCATACATAAATGTACAGTGAAGTCATTTATTTTGATCCTGATAACATTTTTATCTAACATTTTTATTTTTAAAGTTATTATCTACAATAAACCAAAAACCAAATTGCAAGGTCCCTTACCAAGTTTTCTCTTTGTCATCAGGAAAAACAAAAAACTGTGAATTTTCGAAGATATACAGTTGGATAGCATATTTTGTGATTTCAGTAGTATAGCACACTTTATATTTTGATCCAGCAATTTATTCGCAAAAATGTGAAATGATTTAATTAGTTTTTCTCTTCCTTTTCTTTTTTGGGATTTATTACCACATTTCTTGAAATTCCTATCCGAATCTTTATTTATCTAAAAAATATTTCTGATAGGAATTTCAAGAAACGTGGTAATAAAACCCAGAAAAAAAAAGGAAGAGGAAAATTTTATGAAATACCTCAATTAACAATTAAACAAAATTTAATTCAATCAGTTCCCGATCCGTCCGAATCAGTCCAAGATCAATCCGAAGCAGTCCGCATCAAACTGACACCTCGTCATCGTTTTCACTTTCTTCCGGAACCGCCCGCGCCGCACCGACTTATAGTAATAATTTTCTTGAAAATAATATTGGTAAGAAAACACCATGGTCCGCTACTATCCGTCCGTACTGCCTTTAATTGAGTATAGATATTCAGAGATCTTATTAGTCGTGTGTACCGCTGTATTATACTACTAAAGCAAACTCGAGCTAATTAGTAATTCCTCCGTTGGTCTTTTGTTTCATAAAATATGCATCGGGCTTCAGTGCATAAAGTTCTAACGGAGAACTTAACTTACGAAAAATAGTTCTTGTTAAATAGCTCTACAGTTGTGGCAGTAGCTCGCCGTATTGTAAAACCCTCTGTATAGACGAGAATATCTATAGCTAACCGACTGCCCGCCGTTCGTACTATATCCTGTTGGAAATTCCGCTTGCTTGACGTCCGAAATCGGTTCAGCCGCGAAAACAGACACCGGTTATTATTTCAGTCGTTTATTTCTAATTAACCCGTTTGAGAAATTGTCCAAGTCCAGCTGACAAGACAATTATCCTAAGATCCCTGGACAAATAACCGTATTCCATCTGTTAGCTACCCCTAAAGGTTCTCCCGTCGGAGAACCAAACAAATGCTGTTCCTTGCACTTAAAAATTAAGTAACTGGCGCCCGAGTTTCCGCCTAAAAAATATTACAAAGCCAGAGAGTTCTGTTTGTAATCAGCCAGTTACAAACATTACAGGCTAAGTAAGTAGACGTCGTCACAATAATCGGAGACACATACCAATTTTCTATATTTCGTTAGTAATTTTCTCGATGGGAACCCTAAGATTATTTGAGCTAGCTTGAACAAGTTCGACCCAGGGTTGTTTTATTCTATGTCGTTACCTTTCCTACTATTCGGTATTGTTCTTTAAGTAGAAGGTAAAATAAGTGCCTAACAAAATAGCTAGCTCGAAAGTTTACAATTTATGCGTTTTTCTCCATTTTGTAACAGTCTAAAGTTATGGTAATACTCTAAGAAATGAGAAGACAATATAAATTACAATAAGAAAATTTACAATTTTAAAATAAAGCTGGGATATATAATTATACGTTAAAAAATCGCCGCATTTCGTAAAAACTTCAGTAGAACCGTCATAAATATTCATTTAGTAAGAAGCCTTAAGCTCCGGCAACGCAAATCAAATTTAAAATTGAACAAAGCAATTATTTTATTTCTCCTCTCATAATTTTTTTAAAGGTATGTCTAGTTTTAGCCAAAGAGACAGTCTGTTACGATTACAATTACAGAACATCCCTCCTTTATCTTTTGTTTAATTTGATTTGATCCAGCTAATTTATAATAGTACAGTTTTTTACACCATTTATTGTAATTTAAACAAATAACACTTTCAGTGGCTTCCTAATTTTGCATCGCCTCTACCCATCTCAGTTAGAAAATAACATTTAATAAAAGCCACGTCATTATCTCCTCTGCCTTGAACCTTTTCTCCCATATTTGGAATAGTTGAAACTCCCATTATTTTTTATTTGGTTTCCCAGAGGCAGCCTGAAACCAAATTGAGTTGACTTCATTTTTTATTTAATGACTCTTGGGACACCCTGTATTTGGCGTTAGTAATAATGATTTAGTTGCCTCCGCTACCGCCACAGACATTCAGGATCTTCTATTGATTATATATGAGGTTCGCACGTCTCTGGGGAGTGGTAAATTCATACGTCTTCGCCTTCAAGACCTGATAAATGTAGGAGGAGAGTGCGAAAAGATGATACTAATACCCCAACGTAGTGGATTTTATTACAGCACACTATTGATTTAAGCCGACCAGTTGCGGCGAAATCAATGTAAATCTCAGACCTAACCAGTAATCATTATTAAATACAGATTAAGGCTCATCGTATACAGGGGAGAGTTGTTTTGATTCATGTAATAAGGAATACAATTTATATAGTTGCGTTAGAAATTACCCAAATATTTTTATTCTATTATTAAATTGTACATAAAAAAAAATTATTGGCACTCAGTGCTGCAATGCAGCTTTAGTTAAAATTATTGAAATATATTTTTTTCCAATCGTGATTATTTTTTACTAGGGAATAAAAAGTTAATAGGTTTTTACAGATGCCAAACATCGGTGGTTTAAATACAACTACACATTTAAAACTCACCCTGTTACTATTCCCAGTATATACTCATATTTCCCCTTAGTTTGATGTTGCTTTCAGCCGAATTACTTAACCCTTCCCAACTAATATTTACTTATCGTGCTGTGATCAGATTTTATTGAAGTTTCTGTTTAAACAAGGACTGAATAAGGTAAAGTTACCCTGAAACAACAAAGTTGATAAAAAATCCAGATTACTCACTAAGCCACGCCGCGATATAGTCAGTAAGCCAACGTGCTATCTTAATTGCATGAAGCTTTGAAAGAAGTGCAAGTGGTGAGAACATTAGCGCTAAGGCCGATTTATTCATGACGGTGGTACGTACGAAGCCCGTGACAGAGATTGCTATCGTTTAGATTAAGCCACTCACAGCACTCTTTAGAGTGGACATACAATGACCATTTCATTTTAAAGCCAAAGTAGAGATGAATGAAAATAATTACAGGCGGTCAATACAACTTTTCGAGGGTGGAGGTGCACTTGAGTTCAACGATGAGTTAATTAAAAACTATTGCGAAATATATTCGGTCAAAAATTATTGTTTACTGTACTAGAAAATAAATGTATGGCTGGGTTTGGTGAAGTACTTCGATTTTACTGTGGAATTACTTTACCATGCGTTTCAGGAGTGCTGAGTTCTTACTTTGAACAGAAATCTAAAAAAATTGAGATTTAAAAAAAAATAGAAACTTAGAAATTGTTATTTCGGCACGGCATGTTAAAAATAACTAAAAACGTTTCTTATGCAGTTGAACCTCATGAATTATTCGAACAGAATATTGGACTGTTGACAAAAAAATTAAATACGTAATTCGCTGTAATGGTTTTAGTCATTTATATTATTGAAGTTTTTATATTTACTTAATATTTTGCTCCGTTCACAATGGAATTGAAGCAAGAATTCAAAAATAATAATGGATTTACTAGAAATTATAAAATAATCAAGAAAAAAAGCAGTAGATCAGTATATAACAAATACAGAAAAATACCAGTAGATAGAATTGTTTATAAATCATTAACTACATCTTCTTGGGGATAAAAAGAGATAATTTGCTTAAAGTATAAGGAAAATAATACATTTGAAACATAATATTTTGTTCTTAATTTATATCTTACCTACATTGCCTTAAAAACCGCCCGTTAAAATTATGTTAAATAAACAGCGCGTATTTTTGAGAGAATGTATTGTCATGTATTTTAAACTAAAAGAAATTAAAACCCGATTATAAAATAAATAAAATTAAAAATAAACTCAGGTAAAACAAGGATAAAATAAAATAATCCTCACAATAAAATAAATAACGAGAAACTTACGTATGGTATACTGAATAGATAAATACAAGTTAAAAAATGATATCATATTGGAGAACAATCTTCCTAAATCAGCTGTAGAACACCTATTGATGCAAAATAGGTCAACGAGCCCCACATAAACAAAGGGTCAACTACGCTAAAATAAAACAATCGTAAACAAATTATAGGCGTAAATAAACTAAATGCATTGTACAATGTTTCTTTAAAATAATCAAAAACAGAACAGATGATATTTACATGCTTTGAACAAATTTTAAACGACTTTCAACACAACAGTTAAACTAAGATGCACATTTGTGTAAAATTCTATAAAAATGTAAATAAATAGTGTAAGACTTACTTGTAAAACCTCCAGTCCAGTCAAATGACGAGACACAATGTAAATTAGATCCGAAGAAGTGTTAGTGTAGTGAAATTTGAAAGGTTCAGTGATGCTTCGTCGAAGTCAACGGTAGGTCAAAATTTCATATAACGCAATATCAACAAATGGGTATTTACAGATTCGTCATGAAATAAGGATGCTGAAAATAACATAGTTTCGTAGGAAAAATATAGAATAAAGAAAAATCAGGCAAAAATACGAACCATAAATGACAGACAGATAGCAATCTAGAAATACTTGATTTGAAAATTTTCGGCATGTTCCTTAGAAACGAAGCAAAAGTTGAATTGTTATTGGGTAATGAAAGAAGCAAACACTCGTCCAGATCGCAACTGAAAAATATTTATTATTTAAATTGGAAATTTATATACCCAGGACTTTCCAAGGGTGAGTCAAGGGCAAATACGAAAAAGTAACCAGAACCAGAAATTAAGGTAAAAATTATCCTAATTAGTAAGCACCCATCTGTTTGGTCGGATTCCAAAATTGCATCCAAGGCCTATTTGGTTTAATCAAATCCAGTAAACGGTGCAAGAAATTCTAGAATAATCAGCCATCATTATTGCACCACAAGTGTTTAAAGCAGGACTGCCAATTTAAGTGCACTTAAAACGAGTTTGTTACCAGAGAGTGTAGAACTTACTCTGAACTAAATTTTTAAAACATTAAGTTTATTTAATTCTGTTAACATCCAACAGGACACAGTCCTTAATTTATCACAGATTTAGCTAGTTTTAATTATCGCAGGGATTTATATTAAGAAACGTTATTTCTTTTTGATCATCTGATATTACAATAAACGTTATATTTTGAGTGCCATCTATGTTTAATTGTAATAACCAAAGCAATTAAATTCATCTCAGCTGGATATCAAACATACAGCAGTCTCTCTAGCTGTCAAATAGTTAAGTGACATTCATTTTTATAAAGATCTCTAATTTTCTAAGTCCATAGAAATCTAATAAAATAAACCAGCACGAATTTCAAATAACCTTTATTTAAAAATAGCATAACAGCAGATTTCTCGGTAAGATATTTCTTCAATGGTAGAAGGGAACCCCCAAAGGCCCTGAAAAGTAAAAAAGTAATTGTAGCAAATCCACAGTAAGTTTTACGTTATATTATCATAAAATCATACGCACTGCCGCTTATTAACAAAACCTTGAAATAATTCAGCCCAGTGGCGGATTGATCGTATACCATAAGGTCGACAAGTTAAAAACACAACAACCAAAATATTTCTTTTCAAAAAACTATTTACAACTACTGTAGAAAAATAAAATTAAACTTCAAAACTAAATACTAGTGCATGCATAAAAACTGAGATCTAAACTTACCTTAAAATTAAAAATTAAATTTAACAAATCCAATAATAATAAATAAATAAAATCAAAAATCTTATAACAGTATCCTTAAAGTCCCCTAACATAACAGTATTTCTCTAAAAGCTGTAAAAAAAATTTGTGTTATGAGAAGCGCGACATATTTTTTAAATAATGCTCCAGTATATCGTGATTGAAGTGAAAAGTATTGCGTTTTATATGCAGCATCAAATTTAATGGTTTTATGTTTTTATATAGAGGATTTACTCGTTTGGAAAGAAAAACAAAATTTTTATTGATACTTCGCCGTTTTTATTAGAACCGAAGTTTTTCGTTCTCCTTAGAGAAATCGTTGACATCATTGGAGCGCTAGTATAACCATTGACTCTTTCTCACATAATCTCGTCGGGTTTATCTCAAGAGATTAGCCGAAACGACGGGACCCGCATCCCTTTCCGCACAAACACTGGGCTTAATAAAAGTTATTGCAGGAAGTATCTCAACAACAATCAAATAACAATCAAACTCTTGGCATGGTTACAAAACCACCACTCCATCAATAGGGAAAGCGCCGGATTACAAACACTATTTGCCCGCGTTGCTGTAAATTTCAGCGCAAAGCGACCGCTAACGAACTGGCGGTTTCTCGTTCGAAAATTCCAGTTATTCGAGCCACTGCCATGCACCGGAATATGGAAGAAAATCAACTATGCAGAGGCATGGATGCGCACCTATTAATGGGATTCCAAACAGGACGTAGATCTTAATTAATGATAAAATTGAATTACGGCGGAATTGTAAAACAGCCGGCTGGAAGTGGTATACGTCTTCAGCGATGCTTGTAGCGATAAATATTTTATTTTACTTGCGTTATTTATAATCACCCCTTCATTGCGTTATATATAAAGGGTGGCTTTGGAAGCGACGGGATTTTGTAATTTTCCCATGTTAGGTTTATTGACCAGTTGATTTAATTATTTTCTAAATGCCAGAAAATGATACTTAGGTATTGCTTAAATAAACATAAGTTTAAATAAATAAAAAAATTAAATAAATTTAAAAAATTGTCAAAATAAAACTTTCCTCTGAATTCAAAATCAGCGACAGAAATGTAAGAAAACTGAATGGTTAAACCTAAATAGCTTTAAAGGGTACCAGTTTTGGGAAACTTGTTTTCTTATTGCGAACACCTGTAACTGGACAGCAAGGAGACAACTCACTTAAATGAGTTTAACCGTTCAGGAAGGTATAATTACAAGCCACTGCACATTTGGCAGGACCTATATTTGAAAACAAACATCAGTAAAGTCAATGAACTCAATTTTAGTCAAATAAATCTTTATTAGCAGAAAATTGAGTAAGGTAACTTTTCTCTACCAAGATCCCTGGAACGCCCTGAAAAGGAAAAGGAAGGGTTTACAGCTAACTCATTAGTAAGTCATTCGCCTCAAAGTAGGCACACAATTAAAGACAATAAGTTAAAAAAATGAAATATGATTCTAAAATAAACTTAAATTACAATATTTCCTAAAATTAAATAATAATAATAAATATAAACAAAATTAAATTAAAATTCCAATAATAAGTATATACAAAAGTCGAGATAAATCTCATCTGTCCCTATTACAGTACAATATACCCTTTAAAATATTATTCATATATTATAGACCCCTTAAACTTCCTCTGTTATACATTTAAGACAGGATATACGTTGATACCTTGAGTTCCTTAAAGGTTGTACTTGAATTTCCGTCCTGACCACTATACACGAATATTATCCACGATAAACAATGGACAGTGTGTACAATTCTCTTGTATGCAAAAGTGTCTATCTCGTCTTCATGATTTAAATGCCGTGTTGTTTGCAACTAAAATGGGCGAATACCTAAATACGCTTACATTATTACATTCAACAAATGTTAAACCTTAGGATATACCCTAAAGGTACGTATGCATCAAAGGAGGGAAATACGGGTAAACATTTACTAGACCTTACAAATATTTGGTCCTGTTTACTTTAGTTGGCCACACTGTGTACACTCTGAAACGGATTCGTTGCAATAATTGTGAATTGATCTGAAAATTATCAGCGGGCAGTAGTGCGAAAGGATGCATAACAAACTTAAATTGATTAGGGAATATCATTTGATGGATTCAAATAGGTCTTGTTGAAATTAGGCTACTAAAATTTCAGATCACGCTGTGAAAAGCTACGTTATTTCTTATCATAGATCGATCAAGACTTTATCAAATTTAAGAGGTTGGACAACTTTTTGCAACTTGTTTCAATATTTTAGGAACCCGGAATATATACAGTAATTAGCAGATGTATGTTCCAAATATTAATTGCTATCTGGTCCAAAAAAAAATAGATTTATTTATTTAGGGCTAATATCTTCATTATTCTTTATTATTTTACAAGGGGGAAGTTTAATGCTATCGTCTCGTTTTCAGTCAATGAATAATATCCGATGAAACGGCAAACCGCAGTTTCTCTGCTCCAAGTAAAACAATACCAAAATTAGCATCTAAAACATTATTAATTAAAGTGGTTAAAAAAACAAACAATACTCAAATCTGGATTAAATAAACCTGTCGCTATTTGGGAAATGATTAATGCAATCCAGATTTCAAAATCGATTAAATTTAATCCGTATCCTAAAGTTCTTGAATTAGACCATCAGCCACAAAAATCTTTATTATTGGTTAGGATATATTCCTTACGCAGAAAATATTTCAAATTATTATATTATTAGAATATTAAGTCGTACAAATGCATGGATTAATGGGGTTCCTGATTTTCAAGTTTGGTCGTTATTCCGTTTAACTGGCAAAAATTTAAAATAGAATGCTATAAGAAAATGCAAAAGTACGGATACTTGATCATCAATAGAGCTCCGAGCAACCCGTAGTTTTAATTAATGACTAAATGAATTACAGGAAAATTGAAAAACAACTGGTCGAGTATATTCGGTGATGGCTCAGATCAGTATAATTTCCTTAATTATTTTTTAACGAAGCCAGGGTTCTGCTAAAATATGTTTTAAATAACTTTCGTTGGAGCACTGGCGAGATAAATAAAAGGACAGCTCGTAATGTGTTTTAGTACGTATAAAAAATGCGGAAGGAGGAAAAATAGTGGAATTCCCACAAAGGAAATTTTAATAAGAGTTTTCCGTCTCGACAGTAGCCTGAAAAAATTTGTTCTCTACCGGATGATCATGAGACCCTTATAATTTTCTTTATCTATTGAAATAGAACAATTGAGATTTGTAAAATTTGTATATAAGTAATATTTTGCGATACTTTTTATGCTATTAGTTTCTTATTCGCATTCTTAAAATTTGTCTTGTATACAATATTTGTCAACATTACTCCATAACGATTTGCATACAATTTTAAGCCACATTTAAAAAAGTTTAATCAACCTATGCCTACATAATGTATTTAACTGGAGCACGCGTTACTATCAAGCTCGTTCCAGTAGATATAATCAGACTGGATATCTGGTTTTTGCGCCATATCGATAAAGTGATCAGCGCAGCTTAAGAAACTTTTCACACGTTCAACTACATGGATTTAGCTCGAGATAGATTAAAATTTTCTCCATTTTTAGATTAGAATATGGCATGATTCGTGATTTTATAATCGAATGTGGTGACTGTGTGGAAGGTGCAAATCCTTTAAGATCCTTACAGAATTTTAATAAAAAATAATCCAGTGTGCGACACGAATATACCTTTCAAAACTATGTTACATACATATTTCTGATGGGACGTTCAGTGTTTCATTATAATTTATTGTAACGAACGATTTTTTAATTATGTTTGTGGTAGCGAGGCATACAAATAGCGTGTCAGGTAATATCGAATTATTACCGCCGTCTGACCTGTAAAAGAATTACAATCATTTTTGCCTTGAATAGCATAACAGTTGAAGGAAACTATCTAAATTATCAATTAGTTTTTGCCTGATTATAATCCTATCTTCGTTACTACTTACTACCTACAACATCAGTTCTCTAAAAATAATTCACTGATTATGAAGTTAATATTAAAAGCAAAAATAGTGAGTTCTTTGAAGGCAACACTTGTCAACTGCTAGTAAGAGACGCAGAAGAAATCATAGTAGCCTCAGAAGTCATTTTACTGGAATTTAATCCACCAGAATCAAACATATCTGGAAACGAAGCACTGAACGAAAAATCTGCATAATATTGGGCAAGAGAAACGTTATTTAAGAGATACACAAGCTACGATTTTCAGACACTCTGTATAGATGTAATGAATAACCATATAAAATCGGTATGTTTTGTAAGAAATCATCAAGCTGCTACTCTAATATATAATGGTAAAAAACGAGGATTAAAACTAGTTCAACGTATACTCACTCATTAATAACTTTTTAAGTGTTGCGGTTTAGAGACATATAGCAGGAGTTTCAATTAGAGGTCGTTGAAAAGTTACAAACTTTGAGTGAGTCTAATTTCTGTTTGCAAATTCTTATTTCGGTATGTGCCGAAGTAATGAGGGAAATTATGAAAGTTTCGCGTGAAGGAGCAGGAAGTTGCAGTTATTTTTCATTTGCGGGTGGCGGCATTTGATGTATGGGGATATAGTCCGGGTTTAATTAGAAATAGAGGCCGGAGAATATCCGTCCGGAGCGGGAAGAGTTCCCGAGAGGACGGAGTTGACAATAGGCACACGTTTATATAATTTGCTTTGGAAAAATTTTAATATAGGTAAATAATAAATGTGAGTGCCGGCTCTATTATTTCGTAAAAACAAAATGTTATTTTTTAATAAAGAACAATGATTTCTGTTTGGTGGACTTTAATTGAAAACAATATTTCCAAATCGTAAAAAAATGTGATACAGGATTGCACAACTGGCTTCCTGTTCCATTATGTTCCTAGTAATTCGTTTAGGAGCATTGATTGACACACAAAACATAGATTTATCTTCCACTGGCAACACTGATTTCGTTATTTCGATGTTAGATTTGTAGACGTTTTAAGTAATCAACTAACTAGTTGGTTCAACTTAATTGCACACAATATGATGCGATTCACTATATTTCAGTTATTAGTTGAAGACGTTCTCCCTCTTTATTTTTATATGGAACTACAAATGTTCAATTTTATATGTGATATTTAAATATTGATAGCTGTTGTCTCCTCGACAACAAGTAACAATTATTTAGTAATGGTTATCAAATGACTCTTAAAAAAGTGAGGTTCTAACTAGACTGCGGAATCAGTCGGTGGGCAGCTTGGGGTCCACCAAAATAGGAAAGCTAGAAAAGTATTAATGCAAATGCATGATGAAATTACCTATTTGTAATATGCGGATTTTCAATACTGAAATTAATGTGGTTATTGTGGAAAATGAAACACAAAATTCTATCAAAAAGGTTAAACTCAAATTAGACTTAGGTATTTGGGAAATGATCAATATCTCCTTTATAAAGAATAAAGAATCACCCACGCAGATTGCTTACAGCTTTAATCATCAGATATGCCTACTTGGAGCAATTTTTCAACAACTGAGGAGTCTGAAAATCGTAAATGGCTAAGGCATGAGGCACGAGTGTCTTCTCAGCAATTCGTCATTGGAATAGATTGGATTTGCATTGAAAGACTAGAAGCAACAACGAAGAGCTATTAGATGGGGTTATTAGAAGATTTCTACTACTATAATATTAAGGAACTAAAGACTGCCACGTGGAAATTAATCAAAACCTCTTGGCTAACTGTGACGCAACATTGAAAATCAAAGACGTTAATTTATAAGAGAGATCTGTTGATTGAGATCGTTTTTTCTTTAATATTGTTTTCTGATACCTTGACTTCAATGGTTCAAAGGTAATTGAGGAGGTTATTTAAATTTTTCTCGACCAGTAGTCTTTGTCCTTAAAAACCTGACTAAAATGAAAGACTGTAATTTTGCTGACATGTAGGGTTGTCATATATTATAACAGTATTACTGTTTATTTATGTTAATCATCCTGACATCAATTCCATATTTATAATGTAACAAGAGGATATTTGAATCTTCGATCGGATAGGTATGTGGAATATGAAGACTGGGCATATTTTTGAGTGCAGTTTTGGTGCTTGTGGAATCTACGCCAATGCTACTACCACACCAATAGTTTCAGCTTTTTTCAAGAACTGGGTATACCTCAGACTCAAATATCGAAAGTAGCGTGGACTTCATACCTCCTAGTAGAACAAAAATACCAAAGACGACTGTCCTGATAGAGTAGCCTGGGAATGATCCCATTGTAGATCGATCTGACTACGTCTAGTAGGTATAAGATGGGCAGAGATAGGAAGTTAAGGTTTCCGTTACATAAACTATTTCACCGGCGCCTTCGCCATATGTTCAATAACTAAAGGCTTCTGCAGTAGTTTATAGACTTTAATTTCAAACCTGAATTGTGAAAACTCAGCTAGATCATTTTGCTGGAGAAGCATGGAAAATGAAAACATTCCACTCAAATGAAACCAGTTTACCCTTATCTCTATGCTTAATGCTTTAATTCTTACGCAGACTCTGGGGCTCTATTAGAATTCGTACTAGAGATTTTGCTATTTGGTTCGGTTCCCTTCCTCCTTCAAAACGTTGTTAATCTCGGTAGATGCTGAGAAATGAATAACTTATTCTTGGTCTAATGACCAAGAACGGACCCCCCCACTCGCCAGCTTCTATTTTAATATTCCAAAGATTCTATCCCAAACTTGCATTGAAATAATCTATCAGTAGATGGATTTACTTAAAAACTCATTAATGTATAACCACTTTGCTGATTATTAGAATATAAGTGAATTACCAACATCAAATATAAAAATTGGAAATAATATTGGATCCAAAATGCTTCCTTGTGGAACACCGTTACCTCCACTAACGAAAGCTTATTGCAATCAACACTTTTGCTTTGTATGTTGTGTTTATGTTAATAATTTAAAAATCATCGATATGTGCGTCGCTGTTTGTGAAAATAAAAATTATTTACTACTATTTATTGGCTATTGTTTGTCATTATTTTTTGTATTTATATATTTCAATTATTATTTATAATCACTGCAGGTTAATTACTTTTATTTCCTGGTTCATGAAAGAATATCATTTCCAAAATAAAGTGGCAGTCGAAAAGTTTCCAAATGGTTATGGGAAACTCCTTTTTTTTAGTAATTTTTCGTGTTTCCGTTTTATTTTCACAACACCTATGGTTAATGATTAAACATAATTTCTGGTCCGGAAGAGAAGTGGATGGAATTGTACCCTTGTTCAGTTGTTTTGTAGTCCATGGGGAGGCATTTCCTTAATTTCTTTTCAACACAAACTTTTCGACACCCTGATGCGATTTATTAGGGTTTTTTCACGAAATTGGAAATGTTCCGCAGAAACACGTATCTGGTTGGTTAAAAAGCGGAACACAAGAAGTTCAAAATTTAATTGAAATAATGAAATACTGTCCAAGAATTCCCCCTTATATTGTTGAATACGACAAATTTAGTGCCCCTAGTAGTAAAATATCTTATCCTTGTTTTACTCTGATGATAAAATAACAAATACTTGAAATAGATTTAGTTTAGAAATAATAATTGTCCAGTTCCTAAAAATGTTTCATTTCAAATAATTCCATGCAACAAATAAACTATTTTAAAATACGTAATTTTGAAAATTTATTTAAATATGACAACAGAAATCATCAATAAAATTCATGGCGTTAAAGCAGCAATAAAAAAATATGAATTCATGTCACCTTAGAATTATAAAATAATGAAATAAAACAGCAATTTAATTCGTTTTATACTTTTATATTTATACTATTCCAAGTTCTTTATTACATAATTACTTCATGCATTCTATCTAGCTTGATCAATTTTTAATTAAATTCATATACCTAATTCTAAGAAATTTGAAACGACCACAATAGAATGGCATTCAGTAATGTAATTTACATACCATCAAAATAAAAAAAACTAAACCAACAACTAAGGACCTCGTAATAGAACAATAAACAATTTTTACTACCCTATGGCCATTACCGCAAGTAGCGACACAGTCAATAAAAACAACACTTTTAAGTCAATTACAAATTGAAAAATTAATAGCGATAACGACTACCTTATAAACTATTACGTTAAAAAAACTAGGTATGTATATAAATAAATTACACCCGCATAATATTGCTCTTCCAACAACGAAATCAAATAAAGAATGTTACACATAACTTTAGTCAGCTCGCTCAGAACGAGGAGAAAGCAATTATTTTAACTAAGTTAAAATCTAACACATTTCTATATGTATTGGTCCCCGGTGTATCTTAAATTTGATTACTTCAACCCCTCGACTTGTGACACCTTATCATTCTGAACCGTAAGCTGAAAGGGAATCCGTTAGCTCGTAAACGGAGAAGGTCTCCTGAAAATAATTTTCTACTTGCAGATTAGCACCTACGCTATTACCGTTATTAAAGTCATCCACATCGAGTTCTGTAAATATAAGTCGGCCTGAGTGCAGAATACGTTTTTATTGTTGGTATATCGCTGTACCTGTGTAAATATAAGCTTCATTAGATAAGATTGCGGACGCAATGTTTCTTCCTATCTAAAGTACAGTCGTGTCGAATAGCTTTGTGGGTTTATTTTGTTACCGCTTTTCGAATAAAAATGAGCGAAAGTTGCAGTCGGGCGATGCAAATAGAAATTTTTCTCGGATATATTTAATTTACCTATACAGGGTGTTCTCATCTAGCTTACTATTATATAAATAAATATTTCAACAAAAATATGTCAAGTCAGGCTCAATATTATAGTAAGTACATACCTATAACATAAAAGTTTTCTATTTACAGGGGTGACAGGTTTTAACTATAGGAACACGATACTAAATTTTTTTAAACGTGCTATAAAAAATTAATATTTTTTAAACCCTTTTTATTTTAATTTCGGTACCCCATCCATTCAAAAAATGAATATAGGTTCACCAAGAGAGAATGTCGATTCATCCCTTGGCAATCGATTTCATTTTTTTTTTTTAAATCCAATTTAGGGAAATTTGTAACTATTCTTCTTATTTTAATTTTTGTGCGGTTTTTGATTTTGTAAATTATATAAAACTTCATTAGAAAAATTGAGTAACTCACAAACTTTTTATTTTTCTCCGAAACTTGCAGATTCAGGTTTTGTAACGTGTTCTTGTAATAAATGTGTGAAGGCTTAAATTTCAGCCACAGGTTGGATGAAAATATCGCAGAATGATATTCTCATAGTAAAAGCTGTTCCCCAAAGATTTTTTTTTGTTCCTTTCCAAGGGAATAGCAACCCAGAAATAACTAAAAAAAAAATAAATTATATGAAAAAACCCACTTAATTCTTGTTTGAAAGATATTTGCATTCCATCCCGGAGCCTAAATAACAACAGACAAAAAATAACAAACAGAATATACGAATAGACCCAGGTAGAACATAATATTGGCTGGACCACGATTCTATATTGGGTCAATATAGATACATTGAAATCGAAAAAAATATAATGTATTGATATTAATAAATATCGATTTTAAAATATTAGTAATTGAATATTGGTACAATATTATTTTATCAATTTTCAACTTGGATATATCAAAATAATATTGATAAACGTCGATAAATATTAGTTTTACAACATTGCAAAAACAATATTTAATCTACATTGGCAATGTTCTTTGTAGGCTATATTGCTCAACCAATATAAATCCATACAAATAAATATTAGGTTTACAATATTGAAAAAACCACATTTAACCTACATTGGTAATGTTTCTCGGAAGCTATATTGCTTAACCAATATATATGCATAAATATAAATATTGGTTTTATAATATTGAAAAATCAATATTTAACTTACATTAGTAATGTTCCTTGTAGGCTATATTACTCAACCAATATATATCCATACAAATACATATTAGGTTTACAATATTGGGAAAACCATATTTAACCTACATTGGTAATGTTCCTTGGAAGCTATATTGCTTAACCAATATATACCCATAAAAATAAATATTGGATTTTTAATATTGGGAAATCAATATTAACTTACATTAGTAATGTTTTTTGTAGGCAATTTTGCTCAACCAATGTATATCCATACAAATAAATATTAGATTTACAATATTGGAAAAACCATATTTAACTTACAGTGGTAATGTTCCTTGAAAGCTATATTGTACAACCAATATATATATAAATAAATATTGGTTTTATTATATTGGAAAATCAATATTTAACTTGCATTAGTAATGTTCCTTGTTGACTATATTGCTCAACCAATATAAATCCATACAAATAAATATTAGATTTACAATATTGGAAGAACCATATTTAATCTACATTGGTAATGTTCCTGGAAAGCTATATTGCTTAACCAATATAATCCATAAAAATAAATATTGGTTCTGTAATATTGGAAAATCAATATTAACTTACATTAGTAATGTTCTTTGTAGGCAATATTGCCAATAAAGTTTAACCATTATTGAGTCAATATAGGGAAATGTTCACATTTTTTATTGGTCCAATATTGTCTTTTTTACATTGCGTCAACATTTAAACAATATTAAACTAATATGGGCCCAATATTAGTGTTCTACCTGGGGAAACTATAATAGAATAATAAATTTGTAGCAATTGCTATTAAGAATTTTGTCGGTATCTCCCAGTGGCTATTATTTAAAAATCCGAACCATTTTCCAATTCAGGTAATCTTACCATTGATTTATTTTCATTATAATCGAATACAATATTACACAAAATGACCTATCGATGATGCTTTTTCTGTATATTTTCAGAGTATTATAACTAAATAATCCTATTTTGCAGCTCCGGTTCGGCTATATTTTACTTACGTTTGTATCGAATGTAATTATTCTTTTCTTTTAAATGCTTTGAAATTTGTCAGCTTCAAAAACAAACCAAAGACGTCGTACACAGTATTTAAACTGACAAATGGAGAAAAGTAAAAAGTTTATCCGTTCCTTTTTATAATTGCACTAAATAATGTTGCTTAACGGGTTCGTGTCATCTTCCGAAATCATATTTAATAAAAATAAAAAGGCAATTTGAAGGTAATTAAGAGTTTTTACTCCAAAATACTTACAGCTGAAAATTTATTTGGCCAATAAGGCTGGCATTATCGGGAGAAAAATGAATTCAAACTAAATGTAATGAAATGCATTTTGCAAATTTCCACACCACATTTATGTAATTTTAAATAGTATAGTACGAAATTCATATCTGAATTATATATAAGGTAATGTTAACACAATTTTCAAATCCATGCACCGGGATGACCTAATTATTTCGGTGAGAATAGAAACTTATATGTTTCGTATTGTTCAACCAGAATAAACTGAAATAACGTTTTCAAAACTTCATTTCAATTAATGTAATTGAGTTCTGTATTTACTTAGAAACAGGTCATTTTCGTTACTGCAAGTAAAGCGAGTAATTTCAAATTAGAAATTAATTATTCAATTTTGTATTGGAGGCTGGACTTGATTCCAGGTGCAGGTCATGTCCTAGGAAAGCACTTTAATTTGCAGAATAATTAACAAGAGTGATTTAAAACGGCTTTATACGTTTTCATATATCTAATTTATCTTAATGGGAGAGAATATTAAATATATTTTTAGTATACAAAATATCTAAAATATTTCAATCTTCTTGATGTTAGGTCATTTATATATTTATAAAATATCCTGACTCAACACAAGGCATCAGAAATTCATAAGTATCGAGTAAATCACAAACAGAATCTGTTGACATTTTATTTATGTAGCGTGTCTGTTTGCAGAAGGAACTGAGACTAGTTTCACAATCGATTTCTGCTCCTCGCAACCTGAGGATTACCCGTGCGAATAACAATTGGCTTGTCGACCAGTTTTTTACAATAACGTCCTGCGCCTCAAAGAACTTGACTCTGCGTCTTACGTCAAATCAAGAAATAAATCGCAAAAGAAGAAGATTAAAATATAACAGGGTGGGAGATGAAAACTACAAAATAATAGCATACCATGCGATGGAATATAATTTACGTTTAAAAAGGATTTTAGGCGTAGGGATAACTATTTTTACATAAAAAGCGGTATCAGATGTTTAGAATTATTCAATGAGTATAGCGTTGTTTTATTTGTAAGAGGAAGGCAAAAACCAGGACAGAACGATCCTACGAATTGTTAGTCAAACCAGTAAAGGTTCTCTGTCCCTATTGCTCATTAAGATGGAATTGATAAAGGACTTCGTAAAGGAGCTCAACATTGGTGTCAAAGGTTTTAGTCACTTGAAGTATTTCCAAGTGTAAACGCTGAGAAGGTAACTGAGGGGGTTTTATTGGAACTTCCTAAAACCAAAAATATTTCTTTTGACGGTCTCTTAGAAGCTGAGGAGTCAGCGACATGCTGGAGGAAACTTTGCTTGCGTCATATCCAGTATGGAAGGAATATTTCAAGGTCAGTTGAATCTCGGTATGATGGAAGATTTTCTTAAAGAGGAAGCGATTCTCAGCACAAGAATAGCGTCTCTGGTATCACCTGTCAAATTTGCCAACGTCCTAAGATCCCAAACAAGGAAAGAAAGAAAATAAAAAAATGCATAAAATTAGACTATTGTAAAAATATTATAACACACATTTTTTAATTTTTAAAAAATGTATCCAATAACGGTTATCGACTGCAACCTTTTGTATTTATTGAATTTTCAGAAGTGAGTATAAATAATTGAAAAGCACCACGTTTCCAAAGCATCATATGAAACAATAAATAAATTATGTACTCGTATATGCATAAATCGAACAGTGTATGCCTTCAATTTACATTCGCTTTAATTCTAGAATGTACACACTTAGTAAATTACTTTGAAATGTATTTCGGAATATGAGAATAAGACACAAATTTGCGCTTCGAAACTCACTTTACTTGCACCACATGCCACAGATGCAAATAAAACTGTATAAATATGGTAAAGATAACGCTTTCCACAGAACATTTTAAATTGTAAATCACATGCATCTTTCATGAACCCTCTAATCCCCATACAGTAATGTCACAGTTTTACATACAATGTCACTGTAATAATTTATCAAATTTTCTCCAAGCAGACAAAGTACGCCGCGATGAAGTTATAAAAATTATTTTTGCGAAAATGAAAAGTATTATTTACATACTATACTAAATTAGGAAGCGACAAACATTTTTTTATTGAAATATTATATTTAATAATTATTATCTTTATTTGTCTGTTTGCATAAATTATTCCAATATTTCTAAATCACCTAAAAGTCTGAAACTTCAAAAGACAATTTTCTTCAAGAATTCCTGAAATAGAAAATTTAATACGTCAAATTAAATTATGATATATATAAGTTTGGTAATGTGACATGCTATATGTATATAATTTTAATAATAATTATTTTTTGATCAAACGTCGATTCAAAATGACGTCTGCACTTATTCAAACCAGAGAGCCATTATTTACTTTGCAGAAACAATTCAAGAATCAGTACTTAACTTCCCCGTGCAAAAATAATTTACCTTCTTGCTCTCAACGTGAATTCGTTCAGAACAAAGGCACGGAAACTACGCTTTGTGATTTCCATCATAAAATTATTAATGCACCCAACCATGAAAAATACGCCTGAGGGCTATTTATAGCTTTTGATCTTGCAGATAGATATCTTGAACTTGAGTCGTATATGCCTTATCTCTGGATATCAAACTTATACTACAAAGCGAAATAAGTATATTTAGCACAATTGAATGATATTTTTAAATGTATTTTCATCTTTTTTTATATTTATATAAGTCGAAAATATTATTAAGGCACTTTTTCCGAGGAATCTGAATATGAAATTACATTTGTCATGACATAGAATAGAATAGAATAGAAACTTTATTTTCCTTTAAGACAATTAACAAAAATTGTGTAGGAATAGTCAGAGGTACAAAAGAATAGATTTAAAACTAGATTTAGAACCAAAAAAAAAAGAAACATGTATGTATATAACAAATTACAATTACCATGTTGATCAATGATCACAAATATTCACTAACACTATAAAAACATTTATCTATTAAAAACTCATTAAGAGATTTCTTAAATAACCTAATTGTTTTGCAGCTCTTTATTTTTGTTGGTAAGCGATTAAAAGCTTTTAAACCCAGATTAGTTGGTGATTTGTATGCAACTGAAAACC
The DNA here is from genome assembly GCA_963680705.1 of Rhagium mordax. Lineage (NCBI taxonomy): Eukaryota > Metazoa > Arthropoda > Insecta > Coleoptera > Cerambycidae > Rhagium > Rhagium mordax. The sequence goes on from OY796660.1 coordinate 67,705,533, forward strand.
TACTATGTGGTATGTTGAAATCGTTTTTATATCTCGTGTTTATATTGTGAATATCCTTATTTAGGTTAAAATTTTCTTTGTTACTAAAAACATAAACACATAATTCAAAAATAAATAGAGAAGGAAGTGTTAAAAGTTTAAAATCCTTAAAAATATTTTTACAACTGTGAGTACTAGATACACCCACTATGCATCTTAAAATTTGCTTTTGTGCAACAAAAACATTGTATGATAGGGTAGACCATCCCCAAAAGCCGATTCCATATCTAAGACGAGACTCTACTTGTGAATAATATACCATAGTTAACTGCTCCTTGGTAAGAACAGTTCGTAAATTTCTAAACATCTATTATGGCAGAGAAACAACTTAATTTTTTTTATGGCCGCCATATTGGATTTTCGCATTTCTGAATACATTTCTTCTTCTTATTACGGTGATGTTGACAAATGATAATTTAGATTTATATTTCGAAATTAAACATTATTCAGTTTTGCAAAGGGTCCTTTGGAAACAAAAGCATCATTTTCATTTTAGACAAAATATTGACAGTTACACTCAGACTAAATTTTATACTAAGTATTTACAAGTAAAAAATAAGCGATTAATGCTTAGAATTTATTCTTTATGTTAAAGCAAATCGAAATCAACAAAACAGAAAATTATAATAAATGCTCCAATGGCCCACTTAAACATACCATTTTCTTGGTAAAATTCGCAAAATTGTAAATACTGAGTCTCAAAGTGGAGCTAAACTTTCAAAATTTTGTAATACATGCAGATGTGATGCTCTTCTTTTCACAGCACCCTTTGCAAAAATGAATAGTTTGCAGTTTTGGTCGAAATAAAAAACGTGTCGTACATCACCATAATCAGAAAAAAATAATGTATTCAAAAATGTAAAAATCCAACATGGCGCCCATTAGAAAAAATAAAATTGACTGCTGTTGCTCTGCCATCTTAGACGTCATGGCAAATGCAATGGCATAGTTGGATTCCTCAGAAAAAAGTGTTTTAAGAATGTATGTGTTGAAAATACGTAGTTTTATTAGTTTTCAATTTAAAAATTAAAAACGAGAAACACGTTTTTTCGTTCTTTTCTAATATCTTTAAAACTAAAAACGATAGATCAAATTTATTTTCAGATTATTGATCAGTATCAAAAAGTGCAACTTTGTTCTAATTTGACCGACTTCGTTCTTAAGATAAGCGAGATCCCCATGCTGGGAGTCGAACAGCGGGCACCCGTAATAAGAACGTAAATATATTTTCATTTGATCATAGTAAAAAACACCAAAATTAAAAAGCAGGTAATCTTCTCCATCTTTATCATTTTCTCCATCTTTATCTTTCTGATAATATGAACAAATTACTGTCTTTCGAATTTTTAATTCAGAATGCAAGGGACAGATCATATTTTGTTGCATATTTATTGTTATTGTAACGGTACCTATAGCATAAAGTGAAGGAGGACACTAAGATAAGTAAAAAGAAAAATAAGTAGCTCTGTAGCCAATATCTAATAAGCACTTTGGTAAGTCATTGCACGTTTTGCGTACAGTACCCACAATAAAGTTTTTTGGATAAAAAGTTTATGTCAATAAAAAATGATCTGTGATATTGTTACGCCCAGTGCCATACCAATAACTTGCAAAAGTTTTCACTCGAGGACCTTGATTCCTTTCTGGTATATCATTTACTTTCCCAAATAAACCTAAAAATTGCAACAGTAAAAAGTCTCTGCACCACACAGGGCGCATACCTTCATGCCATATTTTCCTGGTTTACGAGGTATATAAATTTGAAAGGGCACCGTCCTCTAAAGGTAACCAACTGCTCATCAATAATCAAGTTGAAGGTTAGTAAGACTATCTGACGTTCTTAGAGAGAATGTCGGTGATCTCGGGGATTGGAGCAAGCTTATTTTCTTGCTTTCTCTCATCCCTTGAGAATAGATGAGGTGACGCAGAATATCAACTAATCTGTTTCTAGGTATAGTCACTTGATAAATAAGCCTGATGAAAGAACTATTTGTAGTTGACCATAAATTTCGTGCAGATTCTCTCGACTCATGAAATCTACCGCAAGTTTTAGAATTCCTAAGAACTCCAGCATCTCTGTCGAGTCCACCTCAATCTAAGGATCTACTTTTCCTCGTGAATTGCATTGTGAGTTCTTATCTGCTTGCAATAAATCCTCATAAAAAAAGTTTAAAACAATCGATGATTGAAGTTACAACTTTATAAGTTAGACTTTTAGCGTGTTGTACACTTTTTGGAGATACGGTGTACCAATTACGAATTTCAGCTTCATAAAACTCACCATTTCTTGATGTGTCATCATCAGAAAGGTCAACTTGCTCTTCTTCCAATTCCTGAAGTGACGTATTATCTTCATGGCCTTCATTTTCATCATTGTCGCCATAGTCACTAAAGGTTTCTTCCCATGGTATACCATTTTCGAATTCACCTGAAGAGCTCTTCATTGACATATCATACAGCTCCTGGTCGGGTAATTCCTTTTTTTTTATACAACGCAAACTACCCCAAATTTGATCGTTGTTCCTTCTACTAATTTCTATAATCACCTCTCAACTTCCCTACCTAGTAGAATTGAAACAATTTTCAGATTCTCCCCAAACAAAAATTTCGAGTTTAAGTTAGGAAACATTTGCATTGTTTTTTATTATTCTTATTGTGTAGAATTCAAGTATAGAAATTTAAAATTTTCCTGTAATTTTGTTCATAAATATGCAAGGGAATATTTTCAATTCATATTTCGCTCATAATTTTTTTCAATAAATTGAAAAACAAGAAACCTAAATTTATTTCGTCTCTAGAATGTATTTTTGGTGAATATTTATCATAATTGGTATTTACATTAAATGTTTTAGTTGTTACAGTGAATACAAAATATTTTGAGTAGGATTATATTGTCTCTGGCGTAGTTTCAAATACCGAATATTTAACACTCGACGCACATTTCTCCAGTTAAATTGGCACCATCAAGGGTTAATTAAAACTCAGTCAACTTGTTGTATGACGAAACAAGCCTAGAGTGTTACTACGAATCAAGGAGCACTATCCATGATTTTCAACATACGTCTGCCTTACTTAAATATTTGAGAATGGCAGCATTTGCATAAATAAATCAACTCATTTGAGTCACTGAGTCCTAAATTGTTTGATAAAAATTTGTACAGCTCTGCATAATTCATGCCAAATCACACACTGCATTCAACTAAAAAATATAAAACATAATTCTTGGTTGTTTCCACAACGGATAACTGGTACTTACTGAATTCACTGTGAAAATCAAACAACCAGTCATTAGGCTAGTCGTATAGCAATTACAGCATTATTTGCATACAAACAATTGCAAGCAGGTTAAATTTGCATTGACAGTTTGCACTAACTGCTCACTTTCGTGAATTTAAACTAATAGGTAATTAACCAGATAAATGCTAGGTGTAGTATTCGATATTACTAGACTACAAAATCGATAAGGAAATTTCATTCCATAAGGGCAGGTTATAGTTTCAAAGTTAGTTTGACATGAGGAAAGCCTTGCAAAACGCCGCATATTATGCGGTGCTATTCCGTATCGAAAATTGCTAACTCCCATATTCATGTTGGTTAGGAAACGTAGTACTTTTCCCAACTAGTACTTAAAAGTGAGGTAAATTTTTCCGCATTGAACTAGAAAAAAATATATGTGCACGAAGAGTATAAAACCCGGATTTTTCAGTTATTGATCGGAAAAATCCAACTTTCTCTAACTTAATGCACAAATAACTATTTCCAGGCTAAACGTACTTATTGTTTGACTTATTATGATCTTATTGTCTAAAATCACTAGTCCAATATCCCTTACGAAATTGTCAGCCAACGAACTTTCAATATTAAATATGATCAAACTCACTTTTAAAAGATAATAAAACAGCCTTCTGTTTAAGTTTCTTTTAACCAGAAAGATTTGTGAGATAAATTTAAAATTCATAACTTGGAATTAGAGTAAATAATTTTTAAATGATTAATTCTATATTTTGTTCTATTTGGTCGTATTTCATAAACAATAAGCTCATCAAACTCTAAATTAAGACAACCAAATTATTTGAGAAATTGAAACACATATACTGATAAAGTCACAATTTACTAAAAATGTTAACCAAAACATTTTCTGACGCACTTTACTACTCGCTGTATTGCATTTGGTTCATTCTGTATATTTATTATCTGGTATCTGGGACGCAAATAGTTAACAACTACACTTAATTAAAACAAACCAGGGTAATTCGGAAACGGAAATTTCGAGGTAAGTTCGCAAAATTAACTCTTCAAATTAGATACCTACATTTCGAGTACATTCGGAATTAGTGGGGTATAATTATCCAGTTTTATGGTAATTTAATACACTCTATATTGATTTTTCCATTTATTTTCCTTAAAACCTCGGCTGCCTCGAAGGAGAAGCGCGCTAGCGGTCTGCACTAGGTAATTTCAATTAGGGCGACGGTTTAACAGATGACAATGAGTGCCGTCGAATAGACGGAACATCACCAGATTAAATACACAAGCGCAATTAGACCAGAGCCGGGGTAATTCCGGCCGTATTCTTCCGGAGCTATTTTCCGGAATCGGATGGTTATTCCGCGAGCGTCCAACAAAGCGCTCCCGACACGTGCTCCCCAACTTGATGGGATTAACAGCCCATCTGTAATGACACGGCAGGAATGGCAGGATGCAAAGATCGGAAGACGTGCCGTCGGTGTATCGATTATACAGACGCCGACGTTGGTGATGGGGGGTGGCGAGTAAGTGGGAGTGGATGATAACGGCAGTTCGTTTGCTGGTATTAAAACGCGGCGTTAAAGAGGTGATGAAGTCGGGGTGATAAAAAACCCTAATCTCTAATTGCCACTTTAGTGGGCGAACAAGGACTGCAGTGATACATTCATAACTCGAGAAGTTTTTCCTTTTTCCCTAGGGATACTGTGTAGGGACTAGTAGGTATATTAAGTGTTTTAGGGGAAATCCTCTGTTCTTCCGATGAATCTCAAATATTTATATATTGATATAGCAGTAGTATATACAGAGTGGTACAAATTGGGATGTATTAGGATTTGTACTTTACTTGTTCACTTGATATAAAATTATACCGGCATGTCTGACAAAGTTTTAATAATATTAATCACAGCAATAATTTTTTCTCGTATATAATATGCTGATAGTAATTTATTTAAAAACGTCAGTTTTTACGTATTTAATAACATATCGAGTGGAGTCAAATTAAGTTAGCTATCGTATTGACAATTCCTGTCTTTCTAATATTTATCCACATTAATCCATGTTTTGGGGGAGTTATTTAAACCCAATAATATGCCGTGATAGAATTAAGAATGTCTTGTTGTTTTTGAGATATTTGAAGGAACACGAAATTTTGAGTTTTCATTTTTGGTTTTTTCTAGCTTTGCTTGAAAAGATATAAAAAACTGAAAGAACTTCTTCACTGCGACTTTTCCACCTCTACCCGAGTTAAATTATTTTGAATAGAATGTTTCGCCAGATCCGATGACTCCTTGGGCCATCCTCAACTTTGTTTTTTCAAATACTTACGGACCTGATATTGTATTTCCTTAATTTATTAGTATTTTTCATCCTGTTTAAAATGATATATGACAGTTGTTGATTTGATATCTCATCAATCAAACCTAGAAAAAAAAACAAAAATGGAAGGAAACTCAAAACTTTGTTTTTTCAAATATCTCAAAAACCAAACAAGATATTCGTCATTTCATCACATATTATTGGGTATAAAATAGGAATGTTCACTATTTTTGAATTGTAATAAAAAAATGATAGTTCTAAGGCCACAAAAACACGTAATAACCATTAAAACGCCTAAAAATCTTTTTCTCTTAAAAATAAACTAAAAACAAAATCGCCGAAACGAACGAGGCTAGCAAACGATCCCTGCAGCGAGACTAGCGCGTGTGATGTCATAATGCGTAAGGGACCACAGGTGGCGATACTCGTTTACCTGCTTGCTATTATATTCTTTGTTTTAGTATTCATTTATATGCGTTTTTGTTAAGATGGAAGATTCAACAGTGTGAAAGTTAGTAGGAGAAAGTGGTGTTTTGTTCCTGGATGTACAAATACATCAAAAAATAACCCAAAAATGGTTTTTATAAGTGTACCAAATAATTAAAGAGGTTTCAATTCCAATGCCAAAGTAGCGTCAAATGAGCTAGAAAAAGAAAGATTTCTGAAATTTTTTATTCACATTAAAGTCGAGTTATAAAACGTGTTAGAGATTTTAAAATCTTAGGTCCCCATATACATATCGGTTAGTTTAGACATGGTTCAAAAACTTGATTACATTATGTTTATAGCTTGTGCAAGAATAAATTTACAAAAACTAATTTTATGAGGCACCCTGTATACTACTGAATATGGTAGCAAGAAAATTCATAGAATACCCTAAAACTTTTGTTTAAATTTTTTTTCTTATCTTAAAGTTCTGCCACAGTTCACAAAACAACACTTAATGCCCAAGCGATCGAAACGCGCGGTATCGTTCCCGATACTAAATAATTTATATCTTTCGCTAGAATACTCCGATTGTAAAAATTCTTCCACCAAAATTAAATTTAAACTTTCTACTACAATACCACTCACATAACTGATATGGTATCTCTAGAAATAGAAAAAGTACCTCGATGCTACATTTTTCTCTACAATTTCTGCACCCCCGCGTGTTTTAGTTTCCTCTTTGAAGATCAATAACCAAAATACTAGTTTAAGGCTAAGTCGCCATACACTATATAACCTCCGTCTAAAATTTGATACCTGTATAGGTTTGATAGTTTTGGAGATAGCACGAGTTATATCTGAAAAATTTTAAATATCGTGTAACGCCGAAAAGGGGTGAAAAATTAATATAGGGGATAAACGCAAGCTCATATCGCAAATCGCCCTGCGGAAATGGATTCGGCTGAAAATTTTACAAAACATGGACCTAATTTTAAAAGTATGCCAAAAAGTTACATAGCAACAGGTGGAATTTAGTTCACTGGATCCCTGACGATAACTACTCATTCTCGCTTACCTATTACGCATAGTGACGTCAGAGAGCGTTTCGCGCCTTTAAACGAATATTGATATTTCTTTTGGGTTTCTTCCATAGAATGAATTTATCGATTTTTGTAAAACTTTGAAGATGTGATTATGAGACTATTTTTAATGATTTTATGATGTTTAAACAATATTTCACTTTTTTGTGAACATCCCTATTGCGCAACTTCGCCCCCATTTAACCAACTTTCTATCTCTTAACGTTTCCGAGATTCCAATGGTGACTCGAATCGAATTTGACCCACCCTGTACTGTACAAATAATCCTTATTTTCGAATACTGTCCCGGAATCTACTTTATTCTGCGTATTGTTATTTAATTGACTTTGACTTGAGCAACACTATTTATAATGGATTTTAATAAAATTGAGCTAGAGAATCGCTACGATAACAACTCAGTTCAATAAATTTAATCGTTTACTTATCCTGTCAAGGAGTGGCGGTAGTTATTAGTAGTAGAATTATATTATCTAATTTTGGATGTATTATTTAGTATCAGCCATGTTTCAGCTTAAAACCAGTTTTTGTACATTTCAGGTTGAAGTTTTTTTCCCATTTTCTGGCCTTGCATTCGCTGTGCTTTGACCACGAATTTCTCAGTAGCAAAAGAAATTGAATTATTTGTCGATATTTGTGAGATATAAATTAATGCATTCACTAACAGGTTGAACTTTATCTAATTATTATTGTGATATATTTTTTATAAATACTAGTATTAAGATAGTATATTTATTCGGTTAGTTATGTTTATTTTAGAGCTTTAAGTTTTCTTGGAATAAACCCGACCTTACCTTAAATCTGCTAAAGATATGTTAATCACTTTTCAGTCTCACTTTGTACTGGCAACTTCAAGTAACCACCTCTCGATTGTAATAAAATTCGCAGTTTTTGCAGTTCGTGTAATAAACAGTGCTTCTATCGCTTACAAAGAGGGAATTTCAGCGAAGTATTAAAATTACTTTAATTTTAAAAATTCCTGTAGGAATTAATTTTACCATTTATGTTTAAGTTGATATTTCTAAAGGAACTTTTAGAGCAATACTGCATTTTATAAAGTGGCAACCAGGTATTTATATTTCGCACAGCCTCGTAATTCTCCAAAGTTAATTTAGGATATCCAAACTCCTGGCGACTCCGCCAAATATTAGAATATTCTTTTAAAGTCTAATTTTTGCTATTTCAAGTACCTACTTAGAAATTATACATATATTCAGATCTCGTCAAATGCTTCTTATTGAAGATGTCATTTACAGCAAAAAAAATCTTGAATTTTCCAATTATTGACGTGAAAATTTTAAAATATTGCGCACAGTTCTATGCTGAAACATTTAATTTTCATTGAAATTTATGTGATTTTTCGAATTATTAGTGACGTTTAAAATATTGCAAATCGCAATATACAATATATGTTCAGCAACAGAAATGACAGTTGTCAAAATAATAATTTAAATGTTCCCATTTACAATTTATCCATCGTTGAAAAGAATGTCAAATTTAATGCCAATATTATTATATAATATTTCTTATTAAAGAAAAAAATAATATCATTTATTAAAGCAGAAGAAAAATCATTTTTAACAAAATATTGCGTGTGAATAATATTTGTGAAAGTAAATTCAATATTACATTAGGTTCCTAATTAAATTTCAAAATGGACCACTTCTAATTGATGCTTAAAATGGTCGATATCTTTAATATACATTCTCTAGAAAAAAAAAACAAACACTGGCAATATATTCTTATAAGTACTTATTAAAGTCTACGGAAATAAATTTATCATAATCATTAGACAGGGTTTGTGAGAAATGTATACATTAAGGGCAGAACGTTTAAATATCCATAAGTATTAGAAAGAAATGGAGAAAATGATAGAAAACGTAGACTTTTATAAAATCAGTGGTAAGAAGGTTGTCAATGTTGATTTTCACATAACATATTGTTACGAGAACATTACAGGAGTATCTAAATGTAATAGATGAATAAAAAATGGTAAATTGAATCAACCATGTTTATTTTTGCGTGATCCTAAGCACCCAAAATATAAATCAGTTACAGCATACTATACGAAAAAGCATATCAACCTTAACACATCCTATATGTGGGAAACTCTCCCACCACTGCGTGAGATCAAATGAGACTTAAATGTTATTCAAACCCAACACCACCTTCCACTTTCGATTTTAACGGAGAACTGTATTTTATGGGGTAAATACATAACTCGTAAAGTACCGTTCCTTGTGAAATCGAGAGTGGAAAATAACTTTACTTAGTGTCGCTTTATGTGGTTTTATATGTGAGTGTTGACCCCAGCAAATTATATTTCATTTCTACTATTAATGAAAAAAGTTCTGAGAGGCCAAGTAATATAATGTAAGTGTCTTCTTATGTTTCTGAGGACATTACTTTTATTACACTATACCCATTGGGCGAAGCAAAACAGATACGGGACAAAGTTTTTATTATACAATATACAATAATAATATTTATAACAATTTTGGTAATAGTGGCAATGTATGTTTGCTGGCGTTAACACGTTTCATAGGCAGGTTAACAATGTTAACAACAAAAATGACAAATTTTAATAGTTCCCAATAATTTGTTGTGTTTATTGTCCTCAAAAAATGCTTAGATATTGTCATGTATTTTAAACTATAAAAGAAATTAAAACCTGACTATTAAATAAGTAAAATTGAAAATAAACTAAGATCAAACCAGGGTAAAATGAAATAATCCTCTTAATAAAACAAATAACGAGAAACTTACGTATGGTATACTCAATAGATAAATACAAGTTTAAAAACAGGATATCATGTCGGAGATCCATCTTCATAAATCTGCTGTAGAATACCTGTCGATGCGAAAGAGGTCAACGAGCTACACGTAAACAAAGGGTCACCTACGCTAAACAATCCAAACGTAAACAAATTAAAGGCGAATATAAAGTAAATGCACTGTACTATGATTCTTTAAAATAATCAATAACAGAACAGCTGTTAGTTACATGCTTTAAACAAAGTTTGAACGATTTTCAACACGACAGTTAAACAGAGATGGACTTTATTTCTGTATATTTCTTTTAAAATTATGATTAAATAGTGTAAGACGAAACTGTGAAACCTCCAGTCTAGTCAAATGATTAGACACAATGTAAATTAGATCCTAAGAAGTGTTGTGCAGTGATCTTCGAAAGGTTCAGTGATGCTTCGTCGAAGTGAACGGCAGGGCAAAAATTCATCTCACGTAATATCAACAAATGGGTGTCCACAAATTCGTCAGGGGATAAGGATGCTGAAAATGACATAATTTCATAGGAAAATTATATAATAAAGTTAAAAAAGGCAAAAATACAAACCATAATGACAGATGAGAATCAAGGAATCCTTGGTTTGGCAAATTTTCTGCATGTTCCTTAGAAACGAAACAAAAGTTGAGTTGTTATTGGGTAGTGAAAGAAGCAAACCCATGTCCAGATCGCTCCTGAAATAAATTCAGAAAATTATAATTTAAACTGGAAATTTATATTCCCAGGACCTTCAAATGATGGGTCAAGGCCAAATACGAAAAAGTAACGGAAAAGCAGCTTCAACTTACCAAGAATAAAGGTAAAAATTATCCTAATTACTAAGCAGCCACCTGATTGGTCGAAATCCAAAATTGCATCCAAGGCCTATTTGGTTTACACAAATCCAGTAAACAGTGAAATAAATTCTAGAACAGTCAGCCATCATATCTGGACCACAAGTGTCAAAAACTTAAAACAGGTCTGCCAATTCAAGTTCAATTAAAACGACTCGGCAACCCGAAAGTGCAGAGCTTACTCTGAACCGAAATTTTAAACCTTAAGTTTATCTAATTTTGTTAATATCCAAAAGAACACTGTCCTCTATCTGTTGTAGATTTAATTAGTTTTAATTAGGGCAGGGACATAGATTAAGAAACGTTTTTTGCTTTTGATTATCTGATATTTGCAATAATACTTTGCATTTTGAGTGCCATATATGTTTAATTGTAAAAACCTAAGCATTTAAATTCATCTCAGCTGGATATCTAAAATACAGCAGACTCAGAGACATCTAGCTGTCAAATAGTAGAGGGACATTCATTCTGATAAAGATTTCTATAATTCCAAGTCGATAGAAATATAATAAAGTAAACTAACACAAATTTCAAATAACCTTTATTTAAAAATAGCATGACAGCAGATTTATAGGTAAGATATTTCTTCGATGGTAGAAGGGAACCACCAAAGGCCCTGAAAGGTAAAAGAGTAATTATAGCAAACCTATAGTAAGTTTAACGTTAAATAATCATAGAATCATGCGCAGTGTCGCTTATTAATGAAACATTGATATAATTCTGCCCAGAGGCGAACTGATCGTATGCCATAAGGTCGATTTCTCAAAACTATATACAAGAACTTAAGAAAATATTTCTTTTGAATAAAATATTTGCAATTTCTATAGAAAATAAAATAAAATTTCTAAACTAAAAAAAAAACTTAATTACTATAGCATGCATTAAAATATAAAAGAAAAGTTAATATCTAAAACGTGCAAAATAAAAATCTAAATTTAAAACTTACCTTAAATTACCAAGTATATCAATATCAAAAATAAAAATTCAAAAATTGAAAATAATAAATAATATTATCCCTAAAATCCTCCTTACATAACAATATGATCCAATGATCAAGTGTTTCCTATACTTTTTATATTTAACGATTCATTTGCCCTGCATATTTGCAGTTAACTTAACATAATTTAGTGTTGAATAATCCTAGCAGTGCCAATAGTAAGTTGAAATTCAATTGTTTGAATTTTTTTGGCCAATTTTTTTATTGAAAGTTATTGCTCAGGTAATACTCATCAAATGAAGACCTAAAATTTACGATTTCATTTCAAAGTTCAATCCAATATACCTACTTATAAGCAAAAACCTCAAATCATGAATATCACTTATTACCTTCCATTTCAAAAGTTCGTTAAATAAACGAATTCACGAAATAACGTGGTGGGACGCGTAAGTAGAAATAAATTGCTCAATTTGGGAGTGTGCTGAATATTCAGCATGCATGTAACATTTTTCTTAGGCTAATGTAAGCGTGCATGGAACAGGCAGCTTTCTCGATCTAAGCACCAAGCCCTTCAATTATCTAAATAACATGTTGCAAATAAAAATCAATCAAGTCCGTTCTAATTCGGTGTGTATCTGGACGGCACTTGTACCAGCCACTTAAATAATCGGACTCTTCCTAGAATCGCGTGTTCTACGCCGAACATGAAATCACTCTCAATCAATCAGTCATCGGCTGCACAACATCGAAAGCCGATCCATTACGAGAGGTTGTATCGCCGCTGACAGCTCCACAAAAATTACATAACTGCCCAATAAAATAAATATATCACCTATAAACCAGAACCGCCAGTAAATTGATGATGGAGTGGATCCTTAGGACGACGGTACAGGGAAAATTCGTTAAAATAATTGACTCATTCCAATAATATTGAATGCAGTCCCCGCATAATTGGCTATTATCGAACCAGTTTTGTTAAAACTAAATTGGTTTAACGACCAGGGATAATTTAATTACCTGTATAAATAAATTCGTGAAATATACTTCACTTCCAAGCAGACTTTTATCAACGGTTTCTTTGAAGTAATTATTAGTTAAATGATTTAAGTAGCTTGTTACGGTAACGACCGAAACGCATATGCTACAGAAATACGACTTGGTAATGTTTAAGTATTGAAAATTAAAAGCGTTTAGAAGAAAACGAAAAGGAACATCCTCTGCGAGGCTGACCCTCTATGTAAATTGTTTTATCTCGGGGTTTTTAGTTGAAAAAAGTTAAAAATTTCGGGAAAAAGTAAAGTCAGATAGGGTTTCGGGGTAGAGAAAGTGAATAAAATTTAGGGTTTCTTCTTCAAAATTGGAATAATAAAAAGAAATTAAGTATACAGCCCTTGCGGGGCTGTCTGCTTTGATTAGTTAAATGAATCGAGGAAAAATCGAAAATAAAGCCAGGGGCTGTCTATATTAAATGACCGGAAGTGAAAAGTATGTATCCGATAAGCATTTACAATCAGTGAAATGTCACATATTCATTTCCGCATTAATATACAGGGTGTATATTTTTTTCTTTTTCAGTTTTTTGGCCATAACTTTTTTTTTGACATTCAATTGTTTTCATCTTTTCGCAATCGGATTCCTCGGAAAAAAGTACACAAGTATGGTTTTTGAATTTTTTCCTAGGAGAACAATAAAGCGGGAAAATCGAGTGAGGCATTTAAAATGATCACCCTGTATTTAAAAAAATTGCAAAAAAAAAATTAGAAATGACAATTTTATTATTTTTTTCATTCGTCTTGCAAATAATGATTTGTTGGCAGCAAATTATATTATTTTCTCTTATTCTGTTTAACTTAAAAATTGCCCGTTAAAACTGTTCTGGTAAATAATTACTTTAGTATACTTATTTAAAATACAGCTTCCACGAATTTACTTAAGGCTGTCCTTTATAATGGGGCTCAGAGAGATCCAATTCCGAGGGAATAATTTTTCAGCTCTTATTACCGTAATGAGAAAATCTGCGGTATTATATACATGATTAATTTCTATTCTGAATATTAAAATACCTTCTTCCAATTATAATGTACCCTTAACTTTTGCCGAAAACCTAAAATAAACACGATTATCGACGACGCAGATTGGGTCGCCGTTCCGGAGAATTATCTTGAAAATAATTGATTCGTTCCACTCTGCCGTAATGGCCTATTACCTGTTTACATTATTAAAAGTGATTTAACTATTAATACTATAATTGCTGCGTATATTTGCGAAATAATTGCGAACATGTTGGTGTTATTTTTAAAATTCTCGCCAATATATTTATTGTTTTCAGTGTTACAAATTTATACCAATACAGAATTAGACAGAATTAATAAAATAAAAATGAGTACATTTTCTGAAGATGCAGCCAAGGCGTTTCTTCATGGCTAATGTGCATTCGTTATGGTTTTTTGAATGCATAATTGAAATTTTTACTGTATAATATGTATATTGCTGGGTATAGTTAAACGATGTCGTCATCCACTTTTGCATAATTTAATGGGCATTAAAACTGAAACTCGGAACATACGTAAGGGTGGCATGTGAATTTTCCTATATTCCATTCGCTGACACATCACCAAGTATTTGCCGTTGAAACGTTTTTAAAAATAAAGGTTCTTGTGTCATGTCTAAAGCTACACTTAGTCACGTAGACGTGAGAGCAACTCTAACGTTTATGGTTCTTTATTTGAAGAGAATAAATTGCAATAAACTTAGTTCCATAATACTAAAAACGTGACAATAATGTTAACAAGTCTGATTTAAATAATAGGAAAGTTTAAATTGTGGGAAAGAAATTCCAGATAATAGAGTTATTTGAATATAAAACAAAATATGTCAGTAAAATTTTAATACATGTGCTTTATGGTTATAGTAAGGGAGCAATTTGCATTCTGCAGGCTATTCATGGGAATTGGAAGGAAGGGAAGCGTAAAACACTTTGCTGGCACTTTACTAAACATTTTTACTGATTTTACATACACAATTTGTTTTGACCTAATTTTGAGCCACGAAGTAATGGAGAAAATAAAATTCAATTTTTTTTTGTTATGAATTATTGCTGTCCATTTCTTATAATTAGTTTATTTTTTACGCGACAGGTGTTACTAGACAGCCAAAATTAAAGGGTAATTCAATGTATAAGTATACAGGGTGGTCCGCTTTTCCTTTCTCACCATTGGCATCTCGTAAACCGTGGGAGATGCAAAGTCGGGTAACTTACAAAAAAGTCGCACCATTTCATGCCGATGAAGCAATTATAAACAGATTCAAGGTATCATCTAGCGTTCCTGAAATATTCTGAAAAAAACTGAAAATACCGATATTAGAAAATCTGATATATTTTTATTACATAAAACAGAAAGCTGCAATTTGGTACATTTACACAAGTACACACGGGGAATTCAAATTCACTAAGAAAAAAATTCTAGGCCTACTATTTTTGGAGAAACGATGTTCAACTTTTTTTTCTTACGGGCGCCATATTGAATTTTGACATTTATAGATGAAGAAAAAAACTGAGAATATTGCAATATAAAATACTTTATTTTAAAAAATAACGGTTATAGTCAAAATAAATCGAATTTAGTGCCAATAAATATGTAGAATAAATTTTGATAAAAGGACATTCAAAAAGTTGTTCAGAATTTGATAACCAACACAACGATTTAACAAATTTTTGGAAAAGCACTCTTACTATTTGCTCATTACGAATACAAATGCACCAGCTAGTGTTTATTACCAAAAACTCTATGAAACTCAGTAGGAAATTATAGCAGTTTATCTAATAGACGGTGACCATTTCGTTTATTAATTAATTAGCATGAATGTATTATTGAATAATCTTTTTATGGATGCCTGTCACCTACAGCAAACTACCCCTCACAGACTGCATACGTATCCAGCTTAAAGTAAATTAAACATAATTCCGGCTGTGCATATATACCAGCAACGGTCCTGCTCTAATTGTCAATAAACATGACGGAGCATTTCGTCGTCCTCTAGAAGCATCCCTGCCATCCAGGAACGCGTCATTAAACTTCCGCGTCCATCCGCAATAGCTACGGCGTAACTGCAGCTACCAATACAGACATAAACGACATGCTCGTTGCGCAGCAATATATTCTAATATATACACACGCTGATACGCTTTAAATGCATTCTGCATACAATTTCCATTATTTATCCTATTATGTAATGGCTTCTGTATGTCTCTTCCTTAGTACTGCTTATAATATTATACATTTCGGACTGTCAAAGGGGTAATGCATACGAAATGTTCCTGAAAGAGTGAACCAGGAAATTATTTACGTTTCATTTCTGTAATGCAACTTCGATCCAATTTCTGTTTGTATTTTATTTTTCCTTTAGATAATGTTACGTTAACATGATACAAAAATAGACAGACTGTTTGCAGTACCAATGTACACAATTTATCAGCTAGTTCAGAAACATACAGCTTATACCGGGCGTATATTTTCTTTGTTTCTTCAGTCAATGAAATTTAAAGTTTGCTGAAACCAAAATTGTTTCCTATCGACCCTTTATTTTACTTTTATTTCACGTTCTTACTTGAGCCATTGATTAAGGAATGAATTTATTCCTTAATCAATGCTTAAACCGATTTGGTAGTTTTTGCCTGTGACTGTTTTTGAAACCAAAATATATGTATCAGTAGGTCCTTAAGCTCCAGTGAACCAATTTTATTAAAAAATAAAAACAACGGCAATATTTCGACATTTAATAATATTTTCACTTTTGCCATGGAATTTGATGAGCCATAAATATAGCTAAGTCTGACAATGATTGTCACAAACAGTTTTTTGCTTTCTTTCCAAAATTCTAGTAAACCAATTTTAGTCATATTTGAAGGGGAATCATTTTAAAAAGTAGAAACTGTTGTTTCTAACAATATTCTAATCACAACGACAATCAAAAATAAGAAGGTCGATTTTGAACTGTTTTCCCAATTTTGCTCTGAAAACTGCTGTAAAATAAAGGAGTTCAAAGCTTCCGAACAAAGATTGAGAATTTTGGGAGATATAAATAAAAGTGTGGGCTACAAGGAATCGAGTACTAGATTTATATGGAACACAACAATTCAAATATTTTAGGAAGTTTGGAATAAAATTTGATTCTTTTTTCAATATTCATTTTAGAGCTGCTTGGTTGACTAAAGATATAAAATGAAAATTGCTTCAGGGTTTTCAAGAAAAATGAAAGATGAATTCAAAACCAGCGTACTATAGTCAATAGCTATGATGAAGAAGACCCGGACGGTTTGCAGAAAGAGTTATTTATTCATGTTCCTTAGAGCTTGCTTAGATAGCTGAGGTGGCAAATGGTAAAGTGCATTATTTTGAAAACATAATTGAACACCAAATAGGTATATTGGGAGAACTGAGTATAGTAGTTTACTTCTATAAGACGCAAGGGTTTCAAAGACTCTAGAGGCAGTGTAAGTATGTGATAAAAATAATTTAAAATAAATAGAGAAAAGAGGAGCAAACTTAACAATGCATAGGTTGTTCTTAATATTTCAGAGTATTTGGTACACAGGGACAAGTAAAATATTAAAATGAATGAAGCTTTCCGCAAAGATAATAGGCTTGGAAACTAAAAAATTTAAGATAATCAACCATTTCTAATTGTGACTTCTGACCTTAACTACCTACGTAAAAAAGATGTCTAAAACTGTCTGTTTTTTCCTGAAATAATCAATCGACATAAAATTCTACAAGTAAAATTTTCTCCTTAAATTTATTGCTTTTTATATATAAAAAATTTAAATTAAACACTTTCAAGTGAAATTAAATTTGTTTAGTTTATTTTAATGACTTTTCCACATCTGTAGTTGAATACATTGGAACAACGCTGACCATAAACCAAATGTTTAATTTTTTTATTTGTCTTTGAAAATAAAATATAAATATTGAACGTAACTTACAATATATTTCCAAGGATTTAAATTTCAACAAGAAAACAATTGAAAGTCAAATAAAAGTGGGAAAAAACAAAGCGACGTTTTTTTAAATGGAACGCCCTTACAATTTTGAAAAACGATTTAAATTCTCTTTCCAAAAATGTAACATTACATATACAGGGTGGTCCGAAATTAGTGGTCATCATTTTACCCGCGTATTCCTCGATCAAGAATAAGACAAAAAGTTCCTATAAACATGGCCCCGAAAATGCTTCCTAAGGGAGCTACAGCCCCTTAAAAGTGCATCCTTGACGATGGTTTTTATTTAATATTTTCGAAAGCATAATTTTATTATCAATTACTAAGTATCTACCTAGAGAACTGTGCATCTCACTCATTCCATTTTATTTTTGGTGATTAATGTTTTCCAGAAACTCAAATAACTCGAAAACGGTGCGTCCTATTAAAGTTCAACTAGAATACCTTTATTGCATAAAAAACTCTGGCATTCCATAATTTGCTATCGAAATCTGGAAAGACGTACATGCGAAAAAGTTGTGGGGCATTTTACTCAACCCTCTCCCTGTTTGAACTTTTTGGATCATTATCACATCACCATATTGGCCATAAAACGATTAGTAATTGATCAAAATTTCATATTTTTATAGTTTCGGAAATATTAAATAAAAACCATCGTCAAGGATGCACCTTTAAAGGGCTGTAGCTCCCTTAGGAAGCATTTTCGGGGCCATGTTTGTAGGAACTTTTTGTCTTATTTTTGATCGAGGAATACGCGGGTAAAATGATGACCACTAATTTCGGACCACCCTGTATATTGACCTTCTTATTTAGTAAAATACTGTCTATAATTGAAATAATAATAATTTCACTAAATATGAAGGTAAATATATGTTATGTTATATTTTTGGGAAGAAAATTTAAATCTCTTCCAAAATTGTAAAAATAAACAGGGGGAATTCCATTAAAAAAATACCTTTCTCACTTTTGGTGAGGAAGTAAAATATGGCTATGTTTTTTCTTACTTTTATTTAATAATAATAATAATAATAATACTAATAATAATAATACTTTAAATAGTTTTTTGTTGAAGTTTTCAAAATCCTTAGAAAAAATTCTTACTATAAGCTACGTTAATTATTTTTATTTTATTTCCAAAGACAAATCGAAATATTTTGGTGAGAACGTTATAGGAATCAGCCGTACATAACTTTATGTTTTCGAAGCGGGTTATAGTGAAAATTTCACATCAACATTTTCTAGCCAATCAGAAGTTCAGTTACCATGGCAATCCAGGTATTGTTTTGGAAATATTTTTGTGCTGGAGAGAAATGTAGTGGAAATTTTTTGACAGTTGCATGTAAAAAGCGAAACCTCAAACGCTATTTCCGAACGAAAAACCGCCGCCGGACCGCCCTTCTGGCAAGAAATCCAAGGTCGAGGGTCTAATTAGGAACTACATCGCGAATCGCGTGGTCTCGTTGCTATTTTCGAAGCAGAGGAAACGAACGAAAAGTAGCGATTTTGACGACTACCATAAAATTGGCAGTTTCTAATTTTTTAATCTAATCTGTCATTTATTTTTTTATTTGATTTAAGGGTGAAATTTTCTTACCAAAAACCACACGTACTTAAATTATTTCTGGAAATTTTTCTTGGTCACGAATATTTTAAGAAAATTAGTCCTCGTCTTCCATTCAGCCCGAATGGAAGACGAGGGATAATTTTCTTAAAATATTTGTGACCTCGAAAAAATTTCCCGAAATAGTTTAAGCACTAGTAGTATTACAAGTAAACATTTCACACTTCACTTTTTTGACGAATCAGAAGTTTGTCTTTGGTTACGTTACCATGGCAATCCAAAAATGTCGGGAAATTTCTTTGCTGGGATTTTCATTTTATGTTCCGGTAACTTCCACTTTTAAATATTTATAATATTGCTTATGAACTTACTCAAAATGCCATCCTTTTACCAACATACATTTGGCATCTTCTGATTGATATGTGAAGATATATTTTTGCCTTTTGTTTATGATAATTTATTTTAGTTTCAAATTTTTTATGCTTTGGTCGTTTGACTATTAAAACTTGATTTACAGTGTATAAATTTTGGTCGGTCTGTGTACCGAATAAATCTATTCTATAAATGACTACGTTCGTTTCTCATATTGGTAGAGTTCATAAAATAATTGGACGCTATGAAGCAATAAAAATATAAAAAAATATATCAATTTAATTGCAAGGAAACGAAATATTTAGATCGAAATGTGCGATATTTGAAAATTACTCGACAAGAAAATCATTTCAAAGATACCTAAAAAGTACTGAAAACTTTTCTATTCCTAAAATCTCTCTTATAAAAAGTAATATTAATGGAATTCAACCCGACAAATTTGCTGTTTTTCCTAAGTTTAAGAGTAAACTAAGAACTTTATATGGATTCCAAGATAATACACATTCCATACCAAAACGTGAAGAAATAAATAACTCCATAAATAAGGAAAAAATATACAAGTGCAAAATAAAGGAAATTGAAGTTAGGTAGATTGTAAGCAGAATAAATAATCTTAAAAGCAAGCAAATATAATTAACAAATAATTTCAAGAAGCCAAATATTTTTACTTATTGAATTAAACTTGGACAACGCGGAGTTTTTGATAGGTATCAAATAAGTCTCCAAAAATAGTCAGCTCTCAACGATTACAACTTGTTAGCGTCGCTCAACTAATTCAGTAAGTGTAGTATGTTAGTAAGACCGTCGAATTTTTACTAAGCTTGTGCTTCAAAATATGTGCTGACGAACTTAAACTTAAACAGCCTCACATTTTTCTTTATGATTATCTATAAAAAATGCTCTCTAAATAACGAATTGAAACACTTTTAACAAATAATAAATCAGTCTTTTTATCATAAAGACAAATCATAAACAAATTATATTAACACTTATTACATTATTATTACAGCTTAAGAATGCGAAAAAGACGCATTGCGTATAATTACGTATAGCTCCTCTCCCGATGGACCGATTTTTCCAGTACGATTTTTTATTCAAAAAGAAATGACGCAAAGAAAAGGCTATTTTCAAACCCGACCGCCATCTTGCATTTTAAAAAAATCGGCAATTTTTTTCATTATTTCCTTTCGTTCTTTCCATTCCATTCCTTTCTATAAACAACAGCACCAAGATCATTAAACTCTGTTAATAAACAAAAAGGTTATTGGCAAGTGCAATTTAAGTAATAGAATGACAAAAAGACAGGTATAGCTCCTCTACCTTTGGATCAATTTTTCTCATCGATGTCTTAAAATGTAGAGAAGGCTTCATTTTACTCCTTTTTTCTATTGGATGTCATTTCGAAATTTTTTCTTCAAAAAAATTGGCCCAAAAAAAGGTCTATTTCCAAACGAGGCTGCCATCTTTCATTTTAAAGAATCGGCCATTTTGAAACTTTTCGTTGATAGACCATTCTTTTCTCTAATCAACAACTCCTAGCTGATTAAAATCGGTTAATTAACAAAAAAGTTATGGGCAAATATAAAAAGTGCAAAATCTTTTGGCCCACCCGGTATAACTTAAACTGACGTCATTACACGCGCTAAAATTCTAGCATAATGTCAAATACGACTCCGTGTGAGTGGGTATGTGTAAGTATCTATTGTTCTCGAGCTGTCAGCTAGGAATTTCACATTTCATTTAAAGCTGCAACACTATTCACAGTTACATTAAAGTTTCGCAGAAATAGGCTACGGCTTGGCATTAAATCGTTTTTATCTGTAACAAGTTGTCATGTATGCAAACTGTAACATTTACGCTAGCTTAACGGATATAAGCACGCCAATAAAGGACATTTCGATTACATTTTCTATGGGTATCGATACAATAACTCCAATGAGAGATACACACATTTATATTTATAGTGCATTTGTGCGCGAATCTGAAATTACCTAGCTCTAACGATGTGTCACATATTTTGACTCCGGGTCGACATGAGCATTAGTATTTTGCTACTGCATGAAATCGAAAAACAGAAGTTTTGCAAGAACAAGATTTTTTTAAACTTTTTCTATTTACGACGCTAAGAAAATCACTTTTTTAGCCAATGACGTTAAAAGGTTCATTTTGTGGTCATATGACAGATCCTTAAGTGTGCGGAGGCAATGAAATATCCTTGAAGGCTTTGAATTAGAAATAACACTCAAGTGCCTGTCGTATGTCCATAAATTCACTTTTATTAAATGTTAGCTTGTTAACATAATCTTAATTATAAGCAATGGATGAAAAATTATGTGCTAAGCACGGCAAATATGCATTGTTAAAATTGTTTTTATTGGATTCATATAGCTTTGAATTCGTTTCGGTTATGAAACACCAGTCGGAGTAATAAATTTGCTACTTTTATGTCCTGTTAAACAAATAACCATTTTTGCTAATTGACATAAGAAACTTGATTTTATGAACATTTGGCAGGCACTAAGGTAACATTTTTATTACCTGCAAAATACCACTTTTACTTCCTAGGCAGGAAACTATAATTTTATTTGTTCCGGTGGCGTTTGAGTCCGTACTACTATGCCAATTACAAATATTGTTAACGGTAGTTGTAGAGATATTAAGTGAGTTGTTTGATACAATCGGTACTTTAATACTTTCGTTTGCGACAATTTCTAAGAATCTTCCAGAAGAAATCCTAATTGATTTAATAATACTTAATAGTAACCAATCTTAGTTGAAACTACAGTCTCTGATTATTTTGTATTGGCACCTTTACAATAATTATTAAATCTTTACTCCTTGCATAATGTTCACAGTTAATTTCATCAGCTCGTCGACTATAATTTCGCGTGACCTTAATTTTTCAGAGAACCTACTGACAAAAATCCTTCCTTATGAGGTTTAAAAAACGATACTTTACATGTAATAATAGTCGTAAAAAAATAGTGATAACTCTTTTTTTCGCAACACTTCTAAAACTAATTAGTTACTTTTAGGATTCGCTGATAATATTTTTTTGATCCTACCTTCGGAAATAGCGTATTCGAAACAGGCGCATCGTAGATACTCCTGAAGAGGGTCCTCAACTTATTTATATGGATGACAATGCGAGGCCGCAGTGGTAAACGAATTATTTCGTTCGAATTAAATTACTGTCCCAATATTGATTTCGTTTAAAATGTTGATGTATTATTAATGAGGCCACTTCGTTTCGTCACGAAGATTTATTTGATTTACTATATCTTCATAAAGCGAAAGAGAAAATGTGTGCAATTTATCTCTAATTACAGCAAATATATAATGTTTTGAATTATAAGCGCATTATGGGCACTATCGCTAAATATAGTGAAAAATATTTGAAGTTTTTTTGTATTTTTTATTAATTTTTCCTTCTGATATAAAATTCGTTTAAGTAAACGTTCGAAACTTCATCTACATAACGGCTACTGAGAGATTTTAAATATAGGCATTATCTTATCAAATAATCAATAAATTAGCTGTTTAACTTCATCATAATTCTTTGTCACAAATATCTCTAGTAATTTGATCCAAGGCTTTTTGCCATATCACCAAAATTTATTTACTTCCAAACCGCGTTCCTGTGCAGATCATAATATTGATGGCAAATCTTCTGCACCAAATATGGGATAATATTGGCAACCTTAGAATTTGTTAGTCATGTTCTCGTAACAAATTATCCATGGTAAAGCTTAGCTTTTATTTCTGGAAATAGAAATTTAAGGGTCAGGGCGTTTTCTGAAATATTACAGGACCTGTCAACCTAGTGCACTAACTGAAACTGATGAAACAAGTCGCGAATAATATACACAAAAACCTTGAATTTGTAGGTCCCAAAATTTCTTGATATAAATCCAACAATCTTTAATGGTGCTTTAGCGACCTTTTGGGTACTAAAAACTGTTACACTTAAAAATAAACTCATATTTATATTTTGTATTCTCCACTAGATTTTGTTTCTTACCTTCGTATTTATTTACTATTTTACTATCTTTATAAAAAAATCTATGTAAATTTTTGTAAATAAACCATTCATTAATTCATCCATTTTCAAACTAGTTTGGCCACGAAAAATATAAAATCGAAGAAACAGTTGCAACTGTCTTGATTTATAAAAGAAAAGAGATATTATAGTATTAATACAAAATAATTCAAGGTAACTTTTGAGGACCAATGGATACAGTGATGATAATTATTGAGGCATTCCTCATCACTTGATTTTTTTTTTGGGCTGCTCTTAAATCCATTTAAATTATTCTTGTTGAACTGTTTATACAAATAAATAAAGTATTGAATAAGTTTTGTTTAGCTGTTAGAAAATCTTGGAGTTGTTGAGCTGCTTAAAAACCAAATCAATTCTTAGGCTGTTTAAAAGTCTTATTTTTGTTAAGCTGTTAGAAAATCTTAAATATTTTTAAACTTATAAAGAAAAAACTTATATAGAACAAATCGATGCTTAGACTGTTTATAAGTCTGTTTAAATTATATTTGTTAACTTGTTCATCTGTTTATAGAAACTTATAAATGACAAACAAATTCTTAAGTTGTTTGTTTATAAGTCAGTTTCTGTTCAGCAATTAAACTCTTGGGCTATTTTAAGTCCACTTGGTTTATTTTTATTGAGCTATCTATAAGGACTTATAAAGAATAAACTTATAAAGAGCAAACTTTATAAGTTCATTTGAATTTGTTGACTGTTTATAGAAACACTTAGAGAATTTGAATTGTTGAACAAATTATAAAAACTTATAAAGAACACACCTATTATTAGGCTGTTTACTGTTTATAAATCCATTTGAAATATTTTTATTGAACTATCTATAGAAACTTACAAAGAATAAACTTATAAAGAGCAACACAAACCTGAATTAAATAATTTGTATTGAGCTGTTTATAAATATTTACAAAGCTTGAGCTGTTGAGCTATTTATAAACTTTATAAAGAGCAAACAAATTCTTGGACTGTTTATAAGTCTGTTTGAATTATTTTTGGTGAATTTATAATAAAAACTAACAATGCTGCTGAAGTGGTAATAAAAACTTGAGCTGTTTATAAATATTTATAAAGCTTAAGTTATTGAGCTGTTTATAAATTTAATAAAAAACAAACCGGCTGCTTAAAAATGATAATAATATAATAATAGCACATGTAATTACAACTCCCTTTATCCCGGATGGCTCTAGAAGAGCCTTGTGTGGGAGGGGGTTTATAAGCCTACTTGAACTATTTTTGTTGGGCTGTAATAAAAACTTACAAATTTTGAACTGTTGAGCTGTTTATAAAAACTTATAAAATAAAAAGCAACTGCAACTGTCTTGACTTATAAAAGATGAGATATATTATAATATTAATATAAAATAATTCAATGGATACAGTGATGATAATTGGGGGCATTTCTTCCACTTGAATTTCTTTTAGGTTGTTCTTAAATCCACTTAAATTATTCCTGTTAAACTAATTATACAAATTTATAAAGAACAATCAAGTTCTTGGGCTGTTTATAAGTCTCTTGCGTTTATTATTATTTATCTGCTGTAATTAATATGTTTAAACACCAAATCAATTTGTTAATTTATTAGAAAAGCTACAAATACTAAGCTGTTGAACTGTTTATAGAAACTTATAAAGAGAAAACAAATTGTTAGTCTATAAATCTGTTTGAATTGTTTTTGTTAAGTTGTTATAAAAACTTATAATTTATATTCGGCTATTTATAAATATTTACAAAGTTAGAGCTGTTTATAAATCTTCCAATGAAAATAACCAAATTCTTGGAATATTTGTAAATCAGCTTGAATTATTTTTGTTGAGCAGTTTATAAAACTTTCAATGTTTAAATTGGTGATCTATAGTAATTTATAAAGAATTAACAAATTCTCAGGCCATTTAATAAGTTTGTTTGAACTATTTATAAAAAGCTGTTACAAAAACTTATATTTTTCAACTTATAAAGAACAAACTATAAAGAACAAATCAATACTAACACTGTTTATAATTCTGTTTGAATTATCTTTGTTAATTTGTTCAGCTGTTTATAGAAATACATAAATAACAAACAAATTCTTAAACTGTTTATAAGTCAGTTTGAACTGTTTCTGTTGAGCAATGAACCTCTTCGGCTGTTTTAAGTCCATTTGAATTATTTTTATTGAGCTATCTATAAGAACTTACAAAGAATAATCTTATAAAAAGCAAACTGTATAAGTCCATTTGAATTTGTGAGCTGTTTATGGAAACTTACAGAATTTGAGTTGTTGAACAAATTATAAAAATTTATAAAGAACAAACCAATTATTAGGCTGTTTATAATCCCATTTGAATTATTTTCATTGAACTATCTATAAAAATAAACTTATAAAGAGCAACAGAAACCTTGATCTGTTAAAGGTCCATTTAAATAATTTGTATTGAGCTGTTAATAAATATTTACAAAGCTTGAGTTGTTGAGCTGTTTATAAAACTATTTCTTAGACTGTTTATAAGCTTGAATTACTTTTGTTGGACTGTAATAAAAACTTGCAAATTTTGAGCTGTTGAGCTGTTTATAAAAACTTATAAAATAAAACAAATATTTGGGTTGTTTATAAGTCTATTTGAACTGTTGTTCAATAATTAACAAAGGAGCAAACAAATTCAAAGGTTGCTTTTTGTGGTAAAATATAGAAACTTTTAAAAAACAAACTTATAGAAAGTAGAGTAGTAATGGCGGAGCTGGGTCTCCCCCCACCCCTTTTTTTTTGTGGTGGGGGGTAACTAGGGTAATTCGAGTAATGTAGGTAATTAGACTGATGTAATTGCAATAGAGGTAATTAGAGTATTGCAGGTAATTAGCCTGATGTAGTTGCAATAGAGGTAAGTAGAGTAATGTGCAGTAATTAGACTGATGTAATTGCAATAGAGGTAATTGGAGTGGTGCAATGCAATTGTAGTTGTAATTAGTGTATGTACTGATATGTGTATGAGTATTTCAAGTAGAGGTGGTGGGGCAGCTTCACTCCGTGTATATAAATGAGGATGAGGAGCACACAGCCATTTGTGGTGCTAGTCTCCCAGAGTAAAGACATAAAATGTATATTTGTACTTCTTGTGGTGTAAGTTTTACACGTGGTGACAATTTGCGAAGACATCAGAGGCAATCTTGTAAGAAGATACATGATAGTGGTCCGCAAGCAAAATATCCTAAACTGGAATGTAATCCTTCAACATCTACAAATATGGAAACTTGTAATTGCTGTAATGTGACTCTAAGCACAACCCAAATGAATTCCCATAGAAGGACATTGCAGCATAGGACAAATTCATGTGTTCCGTTTATAGAAGGTGTAGAAATTGTGCAGAGCGCTTTCAAATACAGGATTGTAACCTATCGAGTATATAGCGAAAATAATCACCAAGACTATGTAATGTTCTTCAATGAAATTAGATCAAAAATATTAAATCTCTTCGAGGAAGTGTTACGTATTCATAATACAGTAAAAGTAAATATGGAAACGTTTGCTACGTACGTATTACAGACACAGGAACTATCTGAAATGAAATCATTTAACACTTCCAACAAAATCTTGGATCAAGCTATGGATTTGAACAATACTTTGGACACCTTTGTGGATGCTATGATTACACAAACTACGGAGTTCCTGGAACGTGATTCAGGTATTTAAACATACATTAAGGTGGAAAGAAAATGACTAATTATAATTTAATTTTAGGATGGGCCCTCGAACGAATTGCTTTTGTTGAAATCAATGTGAATAAATATAGTCCTCTGGGTGGTTCATCATATGTCAAGTTGCCAAAATCCATAGAAAACAAGAAGGCAGTGGTAAATGTAAAAAACCAGGATCAGTATTGTTTTGCTTGGGCTGTAACTTCAGCGTTGTATCCTGCAAATGGCTGCACATCTGAGACCTCATCATATCCACATTTTTCAAGAGTTTTAAATTTATCAGGTATGAATTTTCCAGTAAAATTGCGGGATATTTCAAAATTTGAGGAGATGAATAATATTTCAATTAACGTGTACGGGTTAGAAGAAAAATTTGAGAATAATAGAATAAAGTATGAAGTTGTTGGGCCTTTACGTTATTCTGAAAAAAAACTATTTATGCATGTAAATTTGTTACTACTTTCCGGTGAATGTGGTGTAAATCATCACTGTAAGAAAGATTGCGCTAATAATCACTATTGTTGGATAAAAAACTTGTCTAAGCTAGTTTCCGCTCAAATTTCAGCTCATGATCATAAAAAGTACTTTTGTGATGGTTGCTTACTATATTTTAATAATGAGCGTCAGTTATTCCAGCATCAGAGAAATGACTGTAATCATGTTTATACAACAACACCATCGACACAATTTCGGATTGATAAATATGGTAAACAAGTACCTGAAAATATATTAAAATTTGAAAACTTTGAAAGACAAATGCAAGTACCATTTGTAGTGTATGCAGACTTTGAATCAATTCTGAAACCTATTCATACTTGTGAACCGAACCCCGAACGTTCTTATACAAATAAAACTTTTATACACGAACCTTACTCCTTCGCATATTTCATAAAATGTTCTTTTGACAATTCTTTATCAAAATTTGAACTCTATCGAGGATCTGATGTAGCCAAAGTTTTTGTATCGCGTATTGAAGCCGATGTAAGGGAAATCTATAACAGATATATGAAAGATATAGTCCCAATGGCTAAACTCACAGCACAAGAAAGACAAGACTTCCTGAATGCGACCGTATGCGGTATATGTGAGAAACCATTTAAAGTAGAGGATGTAAAAGTTAGAGATCATTGTCATATAACTGGTAAAGTAAGATTTGGTGCCGCACACTCTGTATGTAACTTAAATTACAAATTACCAAATTTTGTACCTATCATATTTCACAATATGAGTGGCTACGACAGTCACCTATTTATAAAACAGCTCTGTGCACATAAGGACAGAGTTGATGTTATAGCACAAAATAAAGAAAAATATATATCTTTCACGAAACACCTTTATATGCATGATTACGTCAATAAGAAAGGGGAGAAAAAACGGAAATTTATACAACTACGATTCATCGATAGTTTTAAGTTCTTATCAACATCGTTGCAAAATTTAGGGGGCAACTTAACTGATAACCAATTGTTTGTTACGGGAAGTTTCTATACAGATAAGGAAAAATTTAATTTAATGAGGCAAAAGGGTGTATTTCCATATAGTTTTATGGATAGTTTAGAGAAACTAAATAATGTAGAGTTACCCTCGAAAGATGAATTTTACGATAACCTAAATGAAGAACATATAACAGATAAAGATTATCAGAGGGCTAACGATGTGTGGAACTTGTTTGATTGTCAGAATTTGGGCGATTACTCAGATCTTTATTTAAAATCAGACGTACTCCTTTTGTGTGACGTATTTGAAAATTTTCGTAAAATTTGTTTGGAAAAATATAAACTTGATCCTGCTCAGTATTACACTTGTCCGGGTCTCTCGTGGGACGCTATGTTAAAACTAACCAAAGTGGAGTTGGAATTATTAACGGACATTGATATGATCCATTTTTTTAAAAAGGGAATACGTGGTGGAGTAAGCCAGTGTACGGAAAGGAAACATATTGCGAATAACAAATTTCTCCCTAACTACGACCCCAAAGAACCTTCTTCATTCATCACATATCTAGATGCCACGAACCTATATGGGCATAGTATGTCGCAACAATTGCCGACAGGTGGATTCGTGTGGCTGTCCGAAGAAGAAATCATGAATTTAGATATTACGAGCATTTCAGATGAAAGCACCCATGGGTATGTTCTCGAAGTAGACATACATTATCCACAAGATTTACACGACTTACACTCAGACCTACCCTTTTTAGTAGAAAATATTATTCCACCAAAATCAAAATCGAAATTGACAAAACTGATACCAAATTTAAACGATAAGAGGAGATATATTGTGCATTATATAAATTTGAAACAAGCGCTAGATAACGGGTTAATGGTTATAAAAACACATAGAATACTTAAATTCAAACAATCACCTTGGCTTAAAAAATATATTGACCTAAACACCGATATGAGAAATAAGGCTAAGAATAAATTTGAAAAAGATCAGTATAAATTATTAAATAACGCAGTATTCGGTAAGACAATGGAAAATGTTGATAATAGAATGGATATAAAATTAGTTACCCACTGGGAGAGCGTTAGGCGGAGTATGGGTGCAAATGCATTAATAACACGCCCTAACTTTAAATCATGCTCAATATTTACTGATGATTTTGTAGCCATCCATATGGGTAAACTAAAGGTAGTCTACAACAAACCAATTTACGTTGGTTTTTGTATCTTGGAGTTGTCTAAGACAGTATTATACAACTTTTTCTACGACGTTATCAAAAAACATTTCGGCGATAATGCTTCTTTGCTGTATACAGATACGGATTCGTTGATTATAAAAACATTTACAGATAACTTTTATAATTTCATAATACAGAATCCAGACAAATTCGATACATCTAACTACGAAGAAATAAATAAATTTAATATTCATAAGGGCTTGTCGGTGTTAGGTAAAATGAAAGACGAGTTCCCCTCTGATCCCATTATTAGTTTTTATGGTACGGGTGCGAAAGCTTATTATATACAATCGGTGGATAATGAACTCAAAAAAGCTAAAGGTGTGAAGAAATCTGTTATTAGAAAGCAGCTGTCAATAGATGACTATAAGAAAATCGTTGAGCGGGGAGGTTTAATATTTAGAAAAATGAATACGTTTCGGAGTTGCTTGCATGACATTTACACAGAAATAAAGAACAAAGTGGCCTTGTCCCAACACGATGACAAACGTTTTGTTATTCCTAATACTACTAAAACATTACCGTGGGGGCACCGTGACATATCATTTTTTCAGAGCGAACAAGAACAAAATATAGAACGACTGATAGTTGCCATAAATAATATGGAGAAAAAAAATGAAAACTTGGACGCTTTACTTGCAGCAATAGCTGATTTAAGCCAATAATTAATTTAAAATTTTTATTTCATCTTCTAACGTAAAGGTCGAAAATTCGAATACATGAACTACTAAACTGGAAAATTCAAACTACAAAATTTCACCAATATTTAATTGTAACATTATAATACAAAATTATTGTGATAATTTTAAGTACTTTCAAATAATAGAATAAAAATATCTAAATAAAAATCACAGTGTTGTTATTAGTAAACCTTTCTCCCAAAATAAGTTAAATATCGATTAGGTTAAATCGTAAATTATAAATAATGTAGGTAGTGACTTGAAGAGGTGTGTGTAATGATACAGTTTTACAATGTAAGAGTAGGTGACGTTGCTAAAACTAAAATGTCGTTTTATGCTGCAGTCAGGAATGTGATGTCATTTCAAATAGAAAGTTGTTGCGTCAGTTATTCGATGTGCGCATGACATTTAGAAAAGTTTGACGTCACTTTGTAGCGGGATTCTGTTGAGACAAAGAAAATCAACAGTGGGGTGAAAGCTTGGCTTGCATAAATCACGTGATGTCGTCCAACCAATGAGAGACGAGAGTGGTCACCCACTCCCTACCGTTGGAGGGGGAAGTTAGCTTGGCTTGGGTTTGAGGACGCTTACAAGATTCTTTCCGTCTTCGCCTGTGCTAGTGTGTGCAAGTGTGCTCTCGTGAATTTCATTGCTCAGTTTTTGTGAACAAAATGGTAAGAACCGTTAAAAATGTATCATCTGCTGGTGGGCGTAAAAGGCGCTCGTCGACACCGCCACCAACTTTACCGCCCTTGACTTTAATGACGTATTTGGCTACGTTTAAACCATCACCTGACGCATCTACGGCGTCAGGTTCCGCCATTAATGGCGGTGCTGTGAAGTCAGCAATAAAAAATCCATCCTCTGGCAGGGTTAATGTTTTAAACAACATTATTGTTAAAGATGGTATTGCTGCTGACGTTGGGGGCGCTTCGTGTTCTAACGAAGGCGGTAGTCAGCTAGCGTATCATGGGCACCATCAGCAGATGCACGGCAATATACATCCTGGCGCAGATTTACCTGTTTTGCACCTTGAAGATGGTGACCTCGGCAATACCGTCAATGTCACCGTATCCAGGAGTAATGCAGGTAAAGCCGTTCATACCCCGAAATTACATGGTTTGGCTTTAAACAAAAAATTTAAAGTCACACCATCTACTTCAGGGTGTCAGGATGTACGCGCATCTCATCCGCGCAAATCATCTATGTCTCTGGTGGCACATGACTCCGATGACGACTTTTTGCCTAGTAATGTAAACAACAATAAAAACACAAAGTCGTCGTCGGCGCCATCAAAAGGTAAAGGTAGACGTACAGAAACACAATCCATAGACTGTGACGCGACTTTATGGGACGAGATAATGGATTTCGCGCAGACAGTTGTACCTGCCCCTCTAAGTCCGCTACCTGCTTCACCAAAAAAAAATAAGGTTTCGGCAGGTAAAGGGCAGGTAAAACCGTCTGCGTCGTTTGTGGCTGTACCTCTACCTGGCAATAGCGCATTACAACAGCCAAGCTGTTCTAATGCGGTGTTGCCACCACCACGCAATGACGCATTAGAACAACCGGGTTGCTCTAATGCGGTGTTGCCACCGCCGCCAGAGGTAGCTCCGATTGTTAATGAGAATCCGCTCCCAGCACAAGCGGACTCTGATTCTGAATCGGAGGTGTTCTCGCAAGTTGACACCAAAACATCTGTTAAACAATTTTTTAAAATATACGGTCAACTTAAGAGAACACATGATTTAAATTTGAGGCTTTGTCGGGATCATCCGAAAATCTTGCGTCGTGCTGCTGATATGCGGGAAAGAGCCGCAAAATTAGAGGCCGACGTAAAGAGACAAAGGGAGGCTCTCGACAAAACTGCAAAGCAGATGAGGTTTATTTCGGATCAAATGGGTGGCTGAGCACTTGCGCACACGCGGCGGAAAGTTATTTTAAGTTAGATTTTAAGTTAGTTAAGAATATTGTTAGTTAGATAAGATTATTGTTAATTAGGTTTAAAATATAGTATTAATAAAAAAACATTAAAAAAATAAATGCCAAAAAAAATTTAAAATGTTTGCCAAAAAAAATAAATGACAAAAATAATTAAAAAAATAAATGCCCCAAAAAAAAATAAAAATTTGTCAAAAAAAATAAATGACAAAAATAATTAAAAGAGCATACAAATAAAGGCAAATTAATTAAGTTAGATTTTTAAGTTATTTAAGAATATTGTTAGTCAGATAAGATTGTTAATTAGGTTTAAAATATATTATTAATAAAAAAATATTAAAAAAAATTAAAAAGTTTGTCAAAAAAATAAATGACAAATAATTACAAAAAAATGATACAAATAAAAGACAAAAAATGATAAAAAATAAATTACTGTGTATTATTATGTAAGAATATATTGTTAAAAATAAATATAAAAAAGTTTAAAACAAATTTTAAAAAGTGAATAAAAAATGATAAAAAAATTAATTAGTTAATAAAATAAATACACCACATGTAATTAATTAATTGTGCATATTATGAGTACATGTTTGACATGAATAAACACATAATGTAAAGGTTAATTAATTTAAATAAATAAAGAGTTTAATAGGTTAATAACAACATAAAAAAAAAAAAAAAAAAAAAAAAAAAAAAAAAAATTAAAAAAATCGAATTTTAAACACATGAAAATCAAAATTAATGGTTAATTAGGAAAGGTCAAAGGTCAAATTTAAAAAAAAAACCGGAGAACCACCACCTCCTTTCTCCGGGGGGTGTCCGAGGATTCGATCCTGTGGTCTTCTGAGTGACCTCAAGATCGACGCGTATTTGCCCGCTCGGCTACTCGAACGCCCCACAAGAGTTAGGTCTATTTCCTAATTTCAACAAAAAACTACCTGCTCATCGATCCGTATTTACCAGGCAGGGTCGCATGGCCTTAGGCTATAAAATCAACCCAAGCTATCGGCTTTATACATTTACAACTGTATTATTTTGAATCAGTTTATATCTTGAGATATTTTAATTTAATTTAAATAATAATAAATAAAAGATAACCATTTTTTTTTCAAAATACTTTTTAATAAAATCATTCATATGTTCATTTGTTTTAATATTTATATGATTTACTAATTTTCACAACTTGTAATATACAGGGTGGCACAAATATTTTTATTAATTAAAAAATATATACAATTAAACTTAAAAATAAAATGAAATATAAATTTACA
Source organism: Rhagium mordax (assembly GCA_963680705.1). Lineage (NCBI taxonomy): Eukaryota > Metazoa > Arthropoda > Insecta > Coleoptera > Cerambycidae > Rhagium > Rhagium mordax. The sequence continues at coordinate 67,739,466 of OY796660.1, forward strand.
TTAATAAATACTACTTATAACGAATCAAATTTAGTAAAACACGTTGTATCGTTCACGCAATTGTTTTATTTACATTATTACATGTATGACATACTTCAATTCGATGCAATTGCACCAAGTTTGTGCTGCAACATTTACATTTCGTTATCATTGCACCATCCAACGTCGTCGTTTTGTGAATATTTACATGCTGGTGACGTCCGGACACTATCCGTGTATAGGATATATAACATAGCCCACACAGGAAGTGTTTGGTTGCATCCGGCCTGGTTCTGATTATGACAAAAGACGCTGACGTGCAATATAGTCTCCGCCGATCATCATAATTGTTTAATATTTTTCCGGAGAAGGCTAACTCTCCCGCTTCGTCTTCCACATCATCCCCAAGACCTTCATCTACACTGACGGGAACCAGGTTGCCATCTCCCCAGTCGGCACCCTCTTGGTCGACATTGATATTTTCCACGATGATGGGATCCCCCCTGTGGACAGCATCTTGATTCAAGTCCTGAAGCTCTTGATTTACACCATCTCGGTGTAACACCATTGCACCCATATCATTTTCTGCCAGTTCAGTGAGGAATCGTCTATAAGCCATCTTTAAATGTTGGAACTCAACTGATTTGATGTTAAACCTCCTCCGTTTTATATTCTATAATTCGTGACGGTGACGCCCTTCCTATTGCGTCAAGTTTACTATTAGCTATTTAAACCAAGAGTGACCACAAGAGGAACGCATTCAAACTTCTTACGTAACACAATCGTGTCTTAAAACAGAAGTGCATACAATGGTCCTACCAAGAGAGTGGAAATTAAAACCAATAATAGCAGTACAACCGTATAGTTACAATAATTCAAGAATTTGCCATAATTGCTATACTGCATGGAGGAAGCAAATTATCAACCCATGCACTGGACTGTGCAAAAAGTGTGTAATTCAGAACCCAGTGCAGAAAAAAGAATTTCGAGACAATTGTCCAAATGAAACACAATGTCGCAATTGTCTTACCATACTCAAAAGAACGAATTTTGGTATATATCGAGACGTATGTGAAGCTTGCAAAGCAGACCAACCACAATTAAGACAACGATGCGTGTACTGTAGTAAGTACGAGGACAATTGTTGGAACAACATTTGCATAAAATGTATGTCAGGGGCACTCATCTTGTGTGATCGCATTGGTGTGTTTTATAGTAGTTGGACTCACCATAATAGGGACTGTTGGTGTCTTAATTATAAATAAATTATATTATTTGTATATATGTATGTGTGTATGTAATATATATTATAACCATAAACTGTAAATATATTTTTAGTATTGTAATAACATATTATTTTGTAGGAAACTTTTAAAATTATACAAAAAAAAAAATGATTATTTTTAATTTTTTTACAATTTAAAATGAAGGAAATAAATTAAATAAATATTTAAGAGTTTATTAAGTAAATAAATGTATTAAATGACTTACAATTAATTTATTTACTAAAACTATTTATTAAATTATTTACAATGTTTAATTTATATGGATGCCTAATCTGTTCCCTCGCAGACATTATCGCACTCTATCAAGAGCTGATAATCTGACCAGTGGCTCTGGTCAGGTGATGGCTGGCCGTCTGGATCGTAGAACACCGTTTCCATAGACCATGCTGATGGTGATGTTGCCCTATCAGTGCTGCTGTCCGGGGGGTTATCTTGGTCCTCGCCTAGATTCTCACCTATCCAATAAGATGAAGGTGATATTGGTCTGTCGTCAATGCTATCTGGGGTAGCTTGGTCATCCTGGTCCTCTTCGTCTTCCTGGTCCTCTTCGTCTATCGAATACGATGGAGGTGACCGTTCCCACCAATCACTGCTGTCTGGGCCGTATTCACTAGGCATTGACCAGGTCGATGACGTTGATTTTGAGTCGGTGCTGGAGGAGACGCAATTTACTTGAGAAGTGTCCATGATGTTAATAATTTTAAATCTGACAAACAAGAGCGTTGCTGTGTGTTATATAAAGCAAACTAATCTCCACCCCCAGCAGTGGCGCCTCCTACAAACATTACTTTACAGGCACCTCTATTATTGATGATGGAGAGGGGGTAAACATTTAATGTATAGTGTTTTACTGAATCAATGAATAAGTCAGGTTGGCCGAGTGGTTAAGGTGTCAAACTTCACTAATTAAAATTCATAATAACACGTATCCTATGATTGGATATGAATACCCCCTCTATTATTTTAGAGTGACTCCCTCCCCACACTACTATATATGTGGGAGTAATATTAAACCAAACTTAGTTGCATTTACTATTTCTATCTATATACCACGTATCGAAATGGCAAATCCATCTATTATATCTATTCTAAGACGGTTGGCGCAAGAAGATTCCAATAATTGGATGCTGTTTAATCATGAGGCTGCGGAGATGGGGGTACCTGCTGAGGCTGTGGAGATTGGAGCACCTGCTGATGTTGATGCCAATGGTGCCAACATCGATATCCAGGAAGTCATCGAAGGCGGCGAAAATGGTATAGTGGACGATGGAGTCGACGAAATGGTGGACGATGGTATAGAAGTCGATGTTGCGGACCTCATCGAGGAAGACCAGCACGAGATGGCTTTCCAGATAAAAGATATGGTGGCTGGTACAATGGACAAGGTGTGTGCTACAGCGGCCTTCGTTGTGGTATGCAGCATTGACCAGGGAAAATACTTTATGTGCACTAGGTGCTACGTATCGTATTCTCGCATGGTCGTAGAGGGGGCTGTTCACCAACACGCAAGTCTGCACAACACGGTTGAGTGGTGGGACGTACCTACCATAAAGTGCAAAGCTTGTGGCGATGACACAGTGACAGTCGGTGCCATCGAAGGTTGTTTTGTGTGCAATAATACTGGAAAAAGAACAGTACCCATATAATAATATTAGATTTTCTAGTTTGTACTTTTTATATTATTTTTTATGTTTGTTTAATGTTTAATTATAATTTTTAATTATATTTAATTAATTTTATGTTTTATGTTATATGTATATTTGTATCATTCTTATAATATAGATTGTAGGAAAATAAAAAGGAATTAAAACATTTATGTGTATGTTTATTATCTTTCAAGTGTTAAAAAAAAAAAAAAAAAAAAAAATGATTATTTTTAATTTTTTTACAATTTAAAATGAAGGAAATAAATTAAATAAATATTAATAAAGTATATTCATTTTATTATTCATTTGTGACACATATTAAAATATTTCAATCGACATAACTATATAATGATACATTAATATATTTTTCTAGTTAATGACAATTTTAAACAATAGAAGCTATATCAACCCACGAATTGTGTTCTACAGATAGCCCCAACCACTTTACCAGCACTTTATTTCCTTTCTTCTTTAATACATTTTCAACTAGATACACATCGGGGTATTTTGCTTTTAGTAGCTCCATTTCATAAAAACATCCCTTGATTGGGTGTCCAAACAAGTCTTCTATCAGGTAAGTTGTGGGATTTGTTATGTTTATTTTGGTAATTTTAAAAAGTTCTGTTGAAAAGTTCGGTGTAAACCCTTTATCAAATACACCTTTATACTTGCTAATACGAACTATATCACCGAGATGAAATTTCGGTTTCAGAGCAATCTTAATATAATTATATACGTTTAAATGTGTAGTTGGTTTGACATCAATGGGCTTTCTGCCAGTTGTACGATGGACTTTGTCATTGTAACTTTTTGTAACGTTTGGTAGGATATCGAGCCATTTATATTTACCCATAGCTGAGAATTCTTTATACAACCAATTTTTTAATGTGCGGATTACTCGCTCAACAATTGCTGCTTTTTTTGTGCTATACGTAGAATAATGATTAATTTCGTGCCGCTTCATTAATGCGGAGAACTTTCTGTTATAGAATTCAGTACCATTATCGGTCTGTAAATTTCTCGGTGAATAATTTGCTTCTTGAATAATAGTCTGCATAGCCTTGGTAACTTCTACAGCTGCTTTATTTTTAATAGGTTTGGTCCATACGTACTTGGAATAGCAGTCAATCACTACAAGAATATAACGATACCCTCTATTTTTATCAGCGTATGGCTGCATTTCAGCTAGGTCTGCTTGCCACAAATCACCAAACCCCTTAATTATGGTTCGCCTTCTACGAAAATTTCGTCGAGCATTTCTATGTAACTCGTTAACAACTTGTAATTTTTCGCTGCTAACCTCCATTATAAAATTGTCTTCAGCTATATATCAACTTCAGGCATTAGTTCTGGTGGAAATGCTAGGCCTCCGGATTGCACCTTCTTTGGTTGGAGTTCGGTGGCAATATGCTCTAATTTAGAGATTCTAGTGATTAAAGTATTGCGATTGTTTATGGCCGAACGTTTAACTTCAGAAATTGCTTTATCAACATATTTCCTCATTTCTATTTTCATTTTCTGCATCATCTCATTATTTTGTTTATTGAAAATAGCGCGATTTTCTTCTCCACTTCTTATAAGTCCCACATCAACATATTTTTTCATTTCCCCAATAATTACATCGGTTGTATCAAAAATAGCTTTGGCAGCATTTTCATCATTTGTTTGTAGACGCTTGTTAACGTAATTACATGTTGCACCATCTTGATCATCGACAGGTTCCCCTAAATTTTTTAAACGCTTATTTTCAATATCATAGTGATTATCTCTGGTAAGTTTAAAACCCACGCCAGGTAATCCACGATGGGCTATTAACTTACTCGCACTAATTCTTTTGCTGCGTCCAAATTTGTCGATAGTGTTTACAGTAGACATTTCTGACTGCATCTGATGCGGTTTATAAATTGCAGACTATATAATACTTATTAAGTATAATGATACTATGTTTTATTTCATCTTTAATACACTATTTTTTCTTCCCTAAGTTCTGATATTATTTCTATTATTTCATTGTCGTGGTTGTTATTTCCCGCTATTTTCGAACTCCATAGTAGACGTAGACGATCCACGAGTTCGCTGGGTTTATTCCAAAAAATATATTCTTTATCTTTATTTCTGTACAATTTGTGGGTAGGTACACGTTTTAAGCCGTGACCACTTGTTGACGATCGTGTCGCAATTGTAGAAGATGTTAATGGTTTGATAATTTTGTGAAATTTTCCACGCTTAGTAGTGTTATAGCCATTCGCTACATCGAATTTTTTGTAAGGTGCCTTTGTTTTTCTTAGTATTTCTCCATATATCTTACTCCATTCATCATCGAGAACACCCTCTCTATTATCATCTAAAATTGTTGGGCGTTTTAGAAATATTAGATCGTACAATTTAGGACTACCTAGATACACGCCAAGTTTCTTATTGCCATACCATAGCGTAATATTTCCATGGGAAAAACGTATTTCGGCATTGCCCATCAGCAGTTTGCCTGTCTTGGGATCTACACGCACTCCATATAAACTATCATACTTGGAATCACCAGATTTTAAATTTTGTATATGTCTTTTTACAACCTCATGTCTTTTTTCTAGTTTACTAGCTGGAGAAGTTTCGGATACAGGGGTTGTTCTTATTGACGATGGTGGTGTTTCCATAATGGGGATATAATGTGGAACATCATCACCACCTACATACTTATCGGATCCTTCTTCAGAAGCACTCTCCCATGATACAGCCCTCTGGGTGGACACCCTTGATGATGATGGTTTTGAATGTAATTGTTGGATATGAGATTTGTTCTCTGCTGCTGAAGATATAACATTTAAAGGTTCAGTTATCGGTTGGTAGATCTTTTCAAGTGTTACGTGCATCTCCATATCTTTGTTCTTGATATAGTTAAACTTCTTCCGCACAGCATCTGTTGCCTCAATCAGCTGTCGCTTGAGTGTTATTTCGCTACTGGGATGTGCAAGATTGTTATATTTTTTATTATCTTTGGTAACCTTCATCTTAGCGCATACGTAAACGAAGTAATCCTAACGACGTATGTAATTCAAGTGAAGTTTTTAATAAAATGCATTATGGATATATGAAGCTATCAAACCCTTTTCTATATCGCCCACCTTGTACTTCTCTATCCTTATCAATCACTAGAAATCCATATTTGTCATTCCAGCACTTTGCACACATATTTTGAAATACTGTAAACGTTACATCAGGTGACACATGATCGGAAAAGATGTGATGCAGATTCATGTCGTCCTGTTTAAAGACAACAATTAAATTACTATTGTCTCTTATTAGCTGCTTCGGGATTCGAGAGTATGTCTGGCCAAGATAAAAACAATCCACATTTCTATGTCGGCCCATACTGAAATATCCCCTTATAACATCTTGTTTCTCACATATTACATCGTCAAATATAAACACAGACTCTGGCTTTGCCTCGGATGGTTCCACTATTTGCGTACCATTACTAAATGTATAAAATCCTAACCCCTCAATCGGCGCTAATACATTACGTAGATACTCATACTTGGGTTGATTTATAGACTTTGAGTATAGGTAAATATTTAAAAAACGTAAACCTAAACGATGCGTGATCAAAGATATTAAGACATTTGTTTTCCCACAATTCGAGGGTCCTATTATGAGGGCACGTACAGTTGAAGGTAGTAGTGGTCCATGGCGATTATCAGCACTTAACCCACGCCCAACTTTTTCATCCAAATTATCTATAGAAAGCGTTTGTTTCTGTTTCACAATGTGCATTGTACCGCGGCTAAATGTTATATAAGTAGATGTGTGATTTACAACTCTTATTTAAATGGTTTCTACGATACGATACACACGTGAAAAACGTACGAAGCGCGGTGGAGGATTAGTTAATTCCCTGATTAATAAGCTCCCCGTCGAGTTGCATTTGCCAGGTTATCAATTTTGTGGTCCAGGCACAGATTTAAATAAAAGGTTAGCACGAGGTGATTCTGGCATAAATCAGCTCGATAAAGCGTGTAAGCAACACGATATTGCATACGACAAAAATAGCAGTAATCAAGCAGCCCGCCATAAAGCAGACTATCAGCTTGAACAGGCTGCGTGGAAACGGGTGAAATCCAAAGACGCAGGACGTGGAGAAAAGGCAGCTGCTTGGTTAGTCACAACTATAATGAAGGGAAAACAACGTCTTGGTATGGGATGTAATTCAACAATATCTCGCAATCCAATAAGGAAACGAATCATCAAGAAAACAAAGAAAGGTAAGAAGAATGTTAAAAAGACAGCGTTTGGATCTGGGATAGTACGAAAAGTGCGTGACACACTGCGAAATGCTGGAGGCAAAAAAGTAAAAGACCAAAAGAAGGTGGTTGAAATTGCTCTAAAAGCTGCACGTCGATATATAAAACAGGCCGGTGGAAAACGCAATATTCAAACACCTCGAATTATACCAATTCCAAAAGTTGGTGGTATTTTACCTCTAATACCCATTTTTGCTGGATTATCTGCATTGGGTAGTTTGGCTGGTACGGCTGCTGGTATTGCTAAAGCTGTAAATGATGTGAAAAAGGGTAGAGAAGAATTAGCTGAAGCAAATCGGCACAACAGAAGTATGGAAGCAATAGCTATGAAAAGTGGTAAGGGGATGTATATGAAGCCATACCGAAAGGGGATGGGTCTTTATCTAAAACAGAATTCAAAAAACTAATAGACTCCCTACCTCGGAGACCTCTTACCGACATTGATCTTAAATATTATGCTAATAAAATGAAGGTAGCATACTTTCGAGGTGTATTTATGCGTGACTCACTACCAAGACATGGGCCACATTACAATGAATCCGCAATAATCAATTTGGATAGTATATATGGTCCTGGGACACATTGGGTGGCATATAAAAAACGAGGTAGTTTAGTAAATTATTTTGATAGTTTTGGCGACTTACCCCCACCTATAGAATTAGTTACATATTTCAATAACGATTCAAGGAGGGCCAACCAAATATTCTATAACTACAAACGTGTACAGAATTTTAACACAGTGTTGTGTGGACATTTGTGTTTAAAGTTTCTCTCTACGAAACAAATATAAAACGCCATGGAACTGAAATCTATGACCCCAGCAATAGATCGAGAAGGTATCAAGCGAATGGGTCACTCACTAATTGCATTCTCCCGTTTGCGTAGTCTGTTGAAGATGAGCAAACAACAACTAGCAGATATGCCCAAAGAGGTGATGATTGGGTTGGCTTCACATGAAATTGCATTAGTATGGGATAAGCTACCTACACATCTTCAGAACGATGTCGATATATTAAAATATCAATATTGTACAGAACATTACCTTAATGATTATGAAAGCAATGTTGACGTAAATGATGGTCCAACACCTAGAAAAATGTTTTGCTGCTATTGTAAGGTAAACGATGTAAATGTGGCATCCAATAACAATGTAAATATATTACCATCAACTTCTAAGAAGAGGAAATTATACCATTATTGCTGTAATCCACAATAAATTGGGTAACACAATTTAATTATATCAGTCATGTCGTACACGTTCACACTAACGAGCCGCTTAAGTGAGCTAAGTGTCAACTTTGATCCACCCATTGAACTGGATAGGAGCAGTCGTCATGGGTTAGGTTTAATTGGATTCTACTCTTACAACTCCATATACAATGTGGATGAAACAAATAACATCTTCCAATATAGGGTTAGTGCTAAAGATACATTCACTACTGTTCACATACCTCTGGGGGCTTATGAAATTGATGAAATCTATGCTGCAATGTTGAAAGCTATGAATATTGATGGAAAGGATTACACGCAAATATTCACTTTAAGGGCAAACAACAATACCTTAAAGTGCGAGATTTTGTCAAAGTATGAAGTAGATTTTAGACAACCAAATTCAATAGGAAGTCTGTTGGGATTTGGACAAATATATTTACAACCAAATAAAAATTACGAATCAACACAGCCTGTTGATATTATGAAAGTAAGGATGATACGCGTAGATTGCAATATTATTTCTGGAGCTTATCTGAATGCAGAAGAGTCACACACTCTCTTTGAATTTGACATAGACGTTGAGCCTGGCTACAAACTTACTAGAGAACCCAAAAATATCATATATTTACCTGTTAGACCTAAAGGGTGTCAGTTAATAGACAACATCACACTACGCATACTGGACGACAACGGTGATTTGATCGATTTTCGAGGTGAGAAAATTATTGTAAGGCTAGAATTGAAGAAAGTCGGATATCACCAACCAAATGGGTTTTAGATATAAACAGCGACAGCAAGTACATCACCATCAGTATGATACTGTAGCGAACAACAGTATGGATAAAAAGAAAGGGAGATGTGGAAAGCAATTCATTCAAAGTCTATACCTTAAACAGTTAAGACATAGATTGTCAGCTGAGGATCAAGCCTTTTTAAAATCTATTGGATTAAAACTGCGAAAAATTGGTCATAATAATGGTGGCTACTGCAACTAGTGACAAACTTGAGGTGTTTGATGAACCTGTGTTAGATCATTCCCTAGTTAGCCTACATGAGCATACATATAAACCATATGGATCCCCATATTACAGAAACTCTGATGAAATACGTATTCCCATCAATTTTCAAGATGTTATACTCGACATTTCAGAAAGTTATATATACATAGAGGGAAAATTTACTCCTAGCGACACCACAAAGCGTTGTTATTTATCCAATAATGCACTAGCATTTCTCTTTGAAGAGATACGACTGGAAATGGGTGGTGAACAAGTAGCAGTAGTCAGAAGACCTGGTATTACTACCACAATGAAAACTATGGTGTCGTATGGGCAAACGCATGCACGCTCATTAATAACAACAGGTTGGGGTCTCACTGAAAAGAGACAAGATATTTTAGATACCGCCAGTCACGTGTTCAGTGGCAAACTACCCCTTAAGTTCCTTATGGGTTTTGCAGAAGATTATACCAAAGGCATTCTGAATGTGAAGCAAGAATTAATTATGATAATTGCACGCTCATTTAAAGACTCCTATATCGGTGAGGTTGATGCAGAGTTGGAAATCAGCAAAATTGAGTGGAAGATAAGGCACATTGTACCTGAAGATCGACAAAAGTTAAAATTATTGAATCGAATTAATAAAAGTGGTAATAATACCAAAGTTAAGATGGTCTACCGTGCGTGGGATTTTTATGAGCTTCCCTGTCTACGCGATACTACCTATGACATATGGGCTCTTAAACTCTCCACCCGTCTTGAAAGCCCACTTTTCATCCTTCTTGGCTTTCAAGGCACTGATCAGGCCAATGATAGAACAAAGGATGTTACACAGTTCAAACACGCAGACATAAATAATATTCGACTATTTCTAAACTCTGAAGTATATCCATATGAACGTTGGAATTTAGATTTCGATAAGAAGCTCGATTCTGCAGCATATTATGCTTATGAGAACTTCCAACGTAGTTACTATGATAAAGATATGAGCGAACCCATGATGGATCTTGGGGAATTCAGGAAGAATCCTTTGTTTGTCATTGATTGTTCACACCAACCTGTTGCAGTGAAATCATCTACTGTCGACATAAAAATAGAATTTGAAACACGAAAAGCGAAATTTCCGGAACAAACTCGAGTGTATGCACTTATACTTCATGATACATATTTAAGTTATAACGCATTAGATGGCTCGGTTCAGAATGGTTTTCTCGATGTCAAGTAAAAAAAGAAAATATTTATTATTGTGGAATTAAGTAGTGCAACCTATTTCTATCAAGATATCTGGATAATTTTATCAACAATAATCATGATGTACTTGCAACTGTTTATTTTCTCAGAATGTAATTGTAGAATTAAATATAAAATTAAAATAAAAACTGTTCTAATTATACTATGATTGTATTTTTTGTTGTGTAATAAGAAATATGAAATAAAATGAATGTAATCTTTTAATGTGTATTTTATTTATTCAGTTTTATAATATAATATAAAATACAGAATATTGTTTACTACAGATACATACAATATTTGGTGTAATAAATATGACAATAGAAGATGAATATTATTTATGTATCTACATTGTTATCTTCTACATCAGACTGGTCGAGTTGATATTTTTCAATAATATTCTTAGGTAGGTACTCCATTATCTCGTATAGAAAATGTTTTAGTTCCACTCTGTCCATATGCTCACAAAACTCATCCAAATTTAAGAAGCCACGGGAATATCTACCACATAGATTTACACCAATGCTATACGCTTTAGAAGCTTCTTTAACCCGTCGAACTTCTTCAGCGTCGAAGCAGATATTCATATCATAATTTAATGAAACCAATGCATCCCTTATTAAGTCATCTAGTTTACAAGACAATCTCTCAATGGCAGATTTAATGTCTTCTGCAGGGGTCCATGTTTGGGTTGAATATTGCATCCACATCTTTGCTGCGTACCTACAAATAAAAAATGAAATGTAAAAAAATACATAAAAAACAGCACTAAATGGACTTACGTTTGAGCTATTGGTGTACACGAAGTAAAAATATGTTGTACAAATGTCAATTTAGATATATCAGAATCTTTATAGGCTAACAAGTGATACTATTCTATAATACTCCTAGCATTCTTCCACAATATTCCATTTCTACTTAATACTTAAACTTAGCTAACTTAAATACTTTACGATTATTTTTGTTTGAGAATTAAACACCGAAACTTATTAATGGACTAGATTTTGCTCCAGGATAAGCTGGAGAACTTTGTCCTAAATATGTCAATGTAACTTTACCATTTGACGAATTTATTTTATCGATAGTGTTCTCACATATAATTTCCACAAACCGTTTCGGTAAAAATGATTTAAAAGTCGTAATTGAACTTTCCTCAAACAAAGTTACTATGATTGATTTTCCAAATCTTGTATTAACCAAAGATATTTTTTTTATGATATAAGGTTTATTTAAAATTAACGCTGAAATGGATCTTTGCTCTAAAACCTGCATATCTTGATTTATTAGCTCATTAAGTGCTAATAAGTCAACTTCGGAAATTGCCATATTTAAAATGAATATAATGAAAGAATTATAAAGAGTAATATAAGATATTGCTCACTTGAAATAACTGAAGTCACTGACTGCACTAGGCTGATTTGTTAGCTGTAGATGGTTCACGATAGAACACGATAGAAATGATTTTGTGTTGCGACTACATCTTCTTTATAGCAGTCTAGCTGAGCTACCCCACCACCACTACTTGGAGTACTCATACACATATTGGTACATACACTAATTACAACTACAATTGCATTGCACCACTCCAATTACCTCTATTGCAATTACATCAGTCTAATTACTGCACATTACTCTACTTACCTCTATTGCAACTACATCAGGCTAATTACCTGCAATACTCTAATTACCTCTATTGCAATTACATCAGTCTAATTACCTACATTACTCGAATTACCCTAGTTACCCCCCACCACAAAAAAAAAGGGTGGGGGGAGACCCAGCTCCGCCATTACTACTCTACTATAGAAAGTAAACAAAATCTTGAGATGGTTATAATTTCATTTGAATTATTTGTGTTGAGCTGTTTCGAAACACTCATAATTAATTACCTACTCAATTCAGTTTTCTTTCGTATAAATAAAAGTAAAATTAGAAGAATGGCTCTCTGGCAATGGCTTCTTATTTTCAAAAAATACCCCGAAAAATAATTATGTAGGCATAACAAACAAAGAGCCGCAGAAGAATTGCTTAAAGAACGTAGTTGCTATGTAAGTTTGATTAAAATCTGCACATTGGCGAAGTTAGTTTCAGAGGCAAATAGATTTTGGATTAGGGCAAATAGCCTTGAATCAAATTATTTCGGATATTTTCTACAATTATGTGATTCATACAGAAGCAATTGTTGGCGGAGAAAGATTAGCAGCATGAAGTATGTTATAAAGTTCTACCCTTAATTATTAATTTGAGTGAGATTTGAGAGATGATTAATAATTTTGTAGTTCCGTTCTTAGGCAAACAATTAAAATTTAGGTAAATTAATGCAACACAGAAGCAATCTATTATAATATATAGCTGTGTGGGCCATTTAACGTTGATGATAACTATGCATTCTTGCTCCATAGCCAAAACAACTGAAAATGGTTTTACCTATAATATTTTTACTCCAACAGCGGCAGTTTATTTGCAATCATTCTAACTGTTGCACTCAAACAAACTAAACTGACAGTGACAAATTAGAAGGCATCATATGGAGCTGTAACTTCAGTATTTTTGTCAATATCCATCAAGGAAGGATAATATCAAAGCCTACTTTAATTAAAAAATATCCGCTACGGCATAACATAATATTACTATAATTATTGATTTCTTTAATTTTCTGAAGCATAAAGTTATAGTATTGAACTTCATCATACTAGTCGAATTCCACTATGGATGTTTATTAGAATATTCCGCGAAGAGTTTATTCAAATAATAATTCATCAGCACCAGCAGCATGATTTAAGATGTTATTTATCAAACTTATGCCGGAAAGCTATAGGCAATTAGGAACTATGCGGAGTGTCATAAACATATTGGTACATGCAGGGACCGGGAAAGGGGAGTTGGAAAAGAGACGAGGACCTTCATCTTAACGTAAGACTGATAGTCACGCATCAAGGAAAGGGAAATCCTAATTTATTCGTATCAAAATTAGCTCGAGATGCACATAGGCTGGAAAGTAGATGTTTCCACCTGACTTGTAATAAGTCCCCGTATTTAATTTAAAACTACTCAACCTTGTGTTAGCTAGACCAATGGTCATAAAACAGATCTAGGATTGGAATAGTTATTAGGAAGTAACTTGAGATCAGTGACGAATCATGTTTTAAAGCTTAGAAAAAATGTGTCTTATTTTTCCTATTTGTAGCGTAAACTATATTGTGCTTAATATCAACACTAAGTTAAAATATACCCATACTATTAAAATGCTTTCAATGTTCAAAAACTGCTTTAATATTTGTTGGGTAACTTAAAAAAATGGTATATAAAGACTCATATTTATTTGCAAAAGATGATTACATCCACTTAACATTACGAAACACCCTGTATATGAATTTCTCACAAGAATCGAATAACAATTTAATTAATGTAATGACGGAAATTAGTCAGCGGATAAAATTACTTATATAGATTAAACTTGACAGCTTTACAGTAAATAATTTAGTTAAGCCTGCTATTAACAATGAAATTGCGTGTAGGTAAGTATTAATAATAGTTAACATAATAAGTGAAAGTGACATTATAAATTAGAGTAACAAATGAAAACTTAAGGAAGTTTATCGAAGAGTACGTAATTAATACTAAAAGGGGGCTTTTTGAATAAAATAGGTAATTATAGAAGATATATGTACATACAGAGAGATCAGAAAAGGTCTTCGTTGGAGAAAAATGTATCCATTTAAAGACGATTTTGGATCTAAGGATCGCTGAGATTATGTTTTTTTCCCCTCTGTTTGTATAATCGAATTTTACAAACATTATACATATTATTTTGTATTAATGCTTTCATTCATATCTTTTGTCCGATTCGATTCATAAAAATAATAATTTGTAAAATAATACGCACATTGTGAACAAAATTGCACGCTAATTCTACCCTTAAAAAAATCGATTTTAAATAAGCCTGGGGAAGTTTTGCATTCGCCCGAGACCGAAAATATAACTTTCAATTCATTCCTCGAACTCGTAATGGAATTTTACGCAGCATCAAGATCTTGCGGAACTTTGATAAAAACAAAACTAAATTTAATTAAACGCCCAAGTAAACTTTTCCTTGTTTTGTATTGTTACCATATATTTTTTTCGACCGTGAAAAATACGTAGGCAGCAAAATCAAGCATGGCTAGGAGTGTTCATTATTTTATAAGTGATCCTACTAGTCCCGAATTAACATTTTCAGTTACGTCATATAATATACGAATGCTTGCGCTGGTGTGACGTATAGGTTGATTAATATTGCATAAAAAAGTTAGTTGGTTAGGTCATTCACCTACGTCAACCTGTCACAAAGAAATTTAGGGAAAATTTTTAAGTTGTTTGAAAGCATACTTTGTCCCTTTTCCAAGAAATCAGATTTGCCTCTTCAAACTTGACCACAACTATACTTCATACCCGTTTAAATGCGTAAGTATCTCATTACTAAGTGATTAAATTTTTGTCCCTTTCTTCATCAACATGATATTAATAGCTACATGATGATCCAGAAAGTATTTTTAGCTAGTTTATGTTTACGGATACGCTGGTTTATGTTATCGGAAAACAATTATCGTCGAAAGCAGTAAACAGGTAAAATATTGAGGAAAGTGTTACTTTCCATTGACCAAATAACAAATTACAATATAATCATTGGTTATTATTTATTTATAGTGCGTCGTTTAATCCGATATAATTTAGTTCACTTACGTAGTCCGTACCTGTTGGTTTTAAATATTTCCGGCATGGTGGAATCGTAAGTAAATCAGTTCTTAATTTCTCTGAAAAAATTTTTATCACTAGGTGGAGGCATAGTGCTTTTGAAATAATGCAATAATGTAAAGTGTACTAATTTTCATGATACGGTTTTAAATAACCATAAAATACCGCATTGGTACGATGAAGAACTACGCACAATTCCATTACATATTGACGATGAAGAACTGGACGTCAACGAATTCAATATTGATGAGTGCTGGAGTGATAAAAACTCATAAAACTTTGGAAATAAGTTGTATAATCTTTTTGTGTGGAAAATGTAAAGCAGTATTGAATTAAACGATGTCTGGAAACTTCGATAAATAATCAATGATTACATTGTAATTTAATATTTGATCGGCATGAACTAATGTTCCAACCAACGCTTTTCCTAATATTTTACCTAATACATATTGCTTTTTACGATAATTGTTGGAAAAGGAACGATATATATTTTCATAGCAATAATTAATCATATTCTGGCATTCATATAGGTACTATATGTGTGTAAAGTGAGAAGCTTTCTTAACTCGTGAATATTTATTGTCATGTATTTTAAACTATAAAAGAAATTAAAACCCGATTATTAAATAAATAACATTAATAATAAACTCAGATCAAACGAGGATAAAATGAAATAATCCTCACAATAAAACAAATAACGAGAAACTTACGTATGGTATACTGAATAGATAAATACAAGTTTAAAAAAGGATATCATATCGGAGAACAATCTTCCCAAATCAGCTGTAGAACACCTGTTGATGCAAAAGAGGCCAACGAGCCACACGTAAACAAAGGGTCAGCTACGCTAAAATAAACCAAACGTAAACAAATTAAAGGCGTAAATAAAGTAAATGCATTGTACTGTTACTTTAAAATAATCGATAACAGAACAGGTGTTATTTACATGCTTTGAACAAAGTTTAAACGACTTTCAACACAACAGTTAAACCAAAATGGACTTTATTTCTGTAAATCTTCTATAAAAATGTAAATAACTAGTATAAGAGTTACCTGTAAAACCTCCAGTCTAGTCAAATGACGAGACACAATGTAAATTAGATCCTAAGAAGTGATTGTGTAGTGATATTCGAAAGGTTCAGTGATGTTTCGTCGAAGTCAACGGCAGGTCAAAATTTCATCGCACGCAATATCAACAAATGGGGATCCACAGATTCGTCATGAAATAAGGTTGCTAAATAACATAATTTCATAGGAAAAATATAGAATAAAGGAAAAATAGGCAAAAATACAAACCATAAATGACAGATAGCCATGATTGGCAAATTTTCTGCATGTTCCTTAGAAACGAAACAAAAAGAGAGTTGTTATTGGGTAGTGAATGAAGCAAACCCTTGTCCAGATCGCTCCTGAAATTATTTGCTAAAATTAGTATATAAATTGGAAATTTAAATACCCAGGACTTTCCAAGAGTAAGTCGAGGGCAAATACGAAAAAGTAACGGGAAAACAACTCCAACTTACCAGAAATTAAGGTAAAAATTATCCTAATTAATAAGCACCCCACCTGATTGGTCGAATTCCAAAATTGCATCCAAGGCCTATTTGGTTTAAACAAATCCAGTAAACGGTGCATATAAATGCATACAAATGGTTTGGGGACACATGAAGCAAATACGAACGAACTCTACTTCTAGTTTTACAGATGATGCCGTCGTTGCTGTCATTTCTCGAGCTGTTGCTAGTGCTCATGCTTCAGTAATTATGAATTACCTTAATATATGTCTGTGGTGCCAGAGGTCAACTTCAAGCATGTAACCCTCATATTGATAACAGCAATTAATTAAGTCCCGTTGCTGTGTAGATATCATTCCAGTTTTTTAATTCAGGCAATAGTCTTACCAATCGTCTTCAACGATATTCCGGGCAGGCGCTTTTGGTATAAGTGTTATCTACTAACTTACCTTGAGATTTCTTCGCGTTAGTAATAATATAAACTGGCATTACAACCTCATTACGCCTAAATATGGAAAAAATTATCCCAAGTGTCCTGCTAAAGGTGTAGGTATTGGAAACAAAGTACAATTATTGCCGTCTGTAATGCGATGAGGTTTGGCCATTTGAACACCGAAATTATCTAGTTTTCCTAACGTAGAATCATCAGTTGATTCCTGGGTGTACTAAACATAGGATAAAGGATTTATATTTATTTTTTTTATTTTATTTTTTATTTATTTTAGAAATTTTTGGGGTTTTTTAAATTTTTCTTGCTGGTATAATTTTAAATAGCGGATATATTGGAATCTTCGTTCTTTTTCTTAAACGTTACGTACATTATCTAAATATCATAGTTATTTCATAGATCATAGTTGAAATGTCACACAAAAGCCATTTAAAATTTATATGAAAAAAAAATTTACGCACCAAAAAACCCAGTACAAAGGGGACCGAACCTCCTTTGTAAGTAATTAATTTTGTTTTACATTACGATATCTCTCTATAAAGCCCTTGTTAACAGTCCTAACAATATGCATAAAGTCAGGAACTACTACGGCACAACCTCCGCAGAGTTAAAAGCTCAAAAGCTCACAGAAACTTCTAACAAGGTATAATATTTCTAAGAACTACCTAACTATACCCGGCCGTATAAAGCCCAGCTTGTCGTTCTAAATAGCTCATAAATGTATAACTGCTAATAAGGCACAGGGTTGTCGTGTTTCAATGTAATTATATTTACATGAAATTCAAGTATTATACGTAAATACGAATGCAATGTAGGCGATCGGATAACTGCGCATTTATAGTTCAGCGTGGTGTGTACAAGGGATGGATGTTAATTACCCTTATTGTATTGTACGGTAGGGTAATGCGAAGTGGTTGGAGGAGTTTTCATTATGTCGAGGGCATTTTCTGTTTTATTACTTGGTGAGAAAACACTCACCGCCAAGAAGAGTTTGCCTTTTGAGGTTTAAATGATGATGAACGTTGTTTTAAGTAGAATAAAAATATCGTATTACAGTTACCGTTTCGCCCCAAACTACTACCTCATTATATTTTTTGTTTGTTTTCTTCTTTTATATGTTCTAGTTTGTGGTAAAAACGTATCTGGTACGTTCTCATGAACTTTTTGTTTAAATGTTCAGTTTTTCGAAAATCATCAGTTTCCATTCTTTTATGAAAGCCATGTATAAGTATGTATGTACGCCTATAATTTAAAAAAATCTGGATGTGAGGACATGAAGTTTAATGTATATAAATCAGAATTGTGAACTCAGTCTTTAAACCGTGTGCCGAAAGCTTATAATGAAGACCAAATTGGGCGAAAGACTCATTACATAAATAAATTCAGTTTCTTGTTGCTCCCAACTAGGACCATTACGAACGTGAACAAAAAATACCACTGCTTTCAACTTAATTGGACTCAATTTATATGTTTTTAACAATTATGTCTCTTTGGCGTTTACGTCCATTAAATACTTTATTACTTAATGATGATTTATAAGGTAAAATCGATTACTGATTCACATTAGGCAGCCTTTGAAGTATGTTTGAAAGAAATAATGATTAATTATTGATATGACTAACGAGATTGAATTAGGACAATTACAAAAAAAGTGTGTCAAGAATAGATTTCTTAGTAACTGTAGAACAGCAAGGAAGAAACGTTGAAAGTTTCAACTCAGCTTTTACCACTACAATAAAGGTACCTATTATGTTCGAGGCATTATATTTTTTGTTTCGTATATCGATTAATCAGTGTTTTAAATATTTAATGCTCATTTCCACCGAACCTAGCGCTGATCCAGTTGAAATATTAATTATCAACTGCAGTGCAAATGTCGTTAATTAATAAATTAAATCATTTAAATGCGAGATATATTTAAGTCATAAGAGAGCTCTAATCTGGTCAATAATTTCTGATTCTGGAGTATGACCTGAATACACTGCAACCTCCGTGCCGTTTGCAACTTGCAGTATAGTCTGTCAAGATTAGAATATAACCGAGCATCTCATGTGCTCAATATTCGTACGGATGTAAACTCCGATAAACAAGCAATGTGATAAAAAAGAAGCTAATCTTATGAATAATTTATTTATTAGCAATGGTAAAGAAATCAAAAATTCTGTAAAAAATAAGTATCTACTAAAACAGAAAGAGAGGATTCTTTTTGGTTCACTTTCTCTGCCTCTTAAATAAAAAAAATGCTTTTGACGGTCCATAACTTTCTAAGGAAGCAAAATGGTACGAAGGTATGTTCAGCTAAAATGACCCATTCTTCTGGTATATTTTGTGATAATAATGACAGAATCTACACTCAAAATGGTGCAGCTATGAAAAAAAATTCTCAGTGTAGAAGGAAATTTATCAGAAGATTTCCAGACGAAATATCGCTTTCAAAAATTACGTTCAAGAAAATTTATAACTCTAGAATGAGAAGAAATAGGACGGTTTTATCGGAACAGCGTAAGTTAGAAGTTTCATTCAAATATATAGAGGATCCGTGTCGCTCGACAGTGTCTGTAGCTAAATATTTAAACATTTCTCAGTCAAGTGTAACGAGGGTTTTGAAAAAATATAAGTACAAGCCATGCCACATACTCCTTGTGCAACATTTGAATGAAGATGATTTTCTAAATTGGGCAACACAAAATCCGCATACCGTGGCATAAGTGAAAAAGCAAGCAACTGTGAATTGTTGGTGTGGAATTCATAAATCTAAGATAATTTGTCCTTTCTTTATTAGTGAAAGATAAAGAGAACAGTCTGCAAAAGACAGTTGAGGACTATGTAGATGGGTTGCCACAGATATATTAAAGGTTAATTGACAGCGTGATGGTGCCCAACCTCATAATGTATTTTTTAAATGATAAATATCACCTCTGAATAGGAAGAAATGGTCCCATTCGCTGGCCTGCACGGAGCCCAGACCTAAATTCATTAGATTATATTTTTGGGAAACGCAGAAAAAATTTACAGGGAACCAGTGAATTGAGAAAATATAACTTTGCTAAATTTGGATGCAGCTCTTTTTCGAAAAATTCGTTCGAATTTTATTAAACGTTGTTTGAAATGTATCGAAGTTAATAATGGTTATGTTGAAAATGTTAGATACGTAATTTTTTTAGTAATTCATATATTTCAAACTAACAACTCAAAAACCGATTATACGTATATATTTGTGATCACAATAACTGGGGGAGTTATTATTTGTCAAAATATACAGGTTGTTCTATTTAATAAAATCAAATTTTTTTGCGTACCCTGTATATTTAAAACGCAACTACCTGTCCGTTAGCAGGAGAGGAATCTACATAGAAAACCGTGTAAAGCCAGTTTTTTAATTTTCTGAATCGGTCAAAGATAAAAACAAAAATGGGAGGGGTTTACATTATTAAAACTAACCCTGTTAAAGAGTAGATGAAGTAAATAGAAACATGTGCTGAAGTTCAGTTTTACAGGAAGATTTATTTATTATAATCGGCCAAAAATTGTTTAACCTTCTACCGTTGTCTATAAAAACTATAGCTTTAAAAAGATAAAAAAAATAGTTATATAAAGATCAGTTCTAATGCATTTAATTGCATATTAAACTAATTCACAGGCTCACAAAAAAGATTTTTTTATAATTCGAGGCCAAAGTAGATGGATTTGAAGGACTTTGTTGAATTCGATGCCGTTGTCCGCTTTGCCCTATCACGTCGGAATTTCGATATATCCTAACCTCAAAGTGTAAAAAGGCCATTTTTGACTGTTTTCGTGACTTAATATATCGATAACTAATCATTGTGGAGTAAAATGGACTACAGGATCGAATTTACAAGTCCAAAATGTAAGTAAATCGAGTACTAGTATATAAGTCGTTGCCGTCAGCCAAAAATTCAGTAATTCCACAATAAATGATTTTTTTTTTTATTCCATAATCATGATACCTGGGTATTTTCGGTGTAGCTAATTTTGAATCTAATGTCAAAATTAGCCAATTCTGAGTCTGGGAATATTAAAGTATTATCATGTATTTTAATAATAAAATTAAATTCAATAATTTAAAGGAAGAATAAAAAACTGAAATATTGTTCACATAAAACTTCACTCTGAATAAACGCAGCAAATAACTTACTTAAAAAAAAATAATGAAGGTTTAACATATAGAACCACTCCAAGGAAACTCATTTTCATTGCAGAAACACCTGTTATGGGATATCAGGAAGATGGTTCACCAGATGTGGCTCGTACCACCTAAAGCAGAAAATCAAAACCACAAAATAGATAAATAAAATAACATTAACCAGCAGAAAGGTAATATTAAACAAGTCAATAATTAACTAGTGTCAAACAAGCAGTGATTTATAAAGAATGAGCAAAGTTGTAATTTTATCTAGCGAAAAGCCTAACTTAGAAAAACGTAGCATTAATACTTGATGTTAGTTAAGATTTAATTTTATGTAAAACTGATCGTCTATACATTGTAAATTAAAACAGTAGAAAGGTATAGTGAAGAGAAATTTAAAAATGTAGTGCTTCATCGTAGCCAAGAACAGCAAGTGAATTTGTGTTTTAACGAAATATAACATTTTGGATATGCATAGATCGGTTATGAGACGTAGAGTTCAAAAATGATATGATTTCCACAACATGATTACATATAAGAAAAATGTTTCAAAAATTACACACCCAAAATGACAGTTTGGCATCTGGTATCCTCATAATAATTCAGGATCACTATGGAGACGGGTACAAAAAAGAAAGTTGTTGAAAAACCAGCTCAAGTCGTTCCTGAAAATAAATAAGAAAATTGTGATAAAGATGAGAAAAACCAGAGGAAAATCACTACTTACCAGCTAAAATTAATAATTTGATCGAAGTTGAACGAGATAATACCCTGGCTACACCAGAAATCAACAAATAGAAGAAAGAACAATCAGGTACTTACATAATATATAGTTGAGGCACATAAAACAGTCTTGATTAATTGTGAAAAGCACAGAATATCTGGCAAGACAGCCATTTTGACCACGGTTATTGAACTTAAGTGAAGGCAGTAGGTTCGTAAGTTAGTTAAAACCATAGAACACAAATATCAGATAGACTGCTCAGTACTAATAAGATAAGTTAAGGGGGACATTTTCTTTAAAATCATTAAATTAAGGATTTCATTTGTTAGTAGATTTTACATAAATAAGTTATCACAGGCTCTTAGCTTAAGGATTTATTTACCAAATTTGTTGATATTAATGTTGTAAAATGAATAAATGACGTAAATTTGATAGCCATATAAGTCTGATTTGATAAAAAAATAAATTTTGCTCATTTTAACTATGTGAACAGTATCCGTGCTTAGTAGGGGCGACATCTGTGAATCTTGCTGATGAACTGCACGATTGGTGTATAACCAGTTCTAATTCAATAATTACAGGTCCCTGTACCAACTTTTAAATATAATCACGAGAAAATAAAACAAAACCTATTGAGAACATAATATTCATTTATTAATATTAGTATTAGAATTAAACAAATTCTGCTGAATGGAGCGTACTATTCATTTGACGAGTTTTTATCTGACGTTTCATATTAATATAATTTTCAGTGTTTTTATTATTGTTAGTTTTTCGTTATATAGTGTGATGTTGTTTACAATGATTGTTCTTTTGACTTATGTAAAACCACTGGTTATTGGCATCAATAAATTTATTATTATTATTATTATTATTATTATTATTATTATTATTATTAATAAATATTACATAAGCTAAAGAATTCGAAAGGTAAGTTTCCTCCACTAAAAGACCCCAAAGAGACCCTGAAAAGGAAAACAGGAATTACAGAAAACCTGAAAGTAAGTTATTCGCTTCGCACAGTACACACGGTCGTTTATCGACGCAAATAGACTGGTCGCAGTGTGTTAGGCCCAGGTATTAGTATTTTGCATCAGTAGTACGGGTGAACCAAGTCAAAAAAGGTCACAATTAAAATAAACTAGTAAATAAATTCTAAAATTAACTTAAATTACTATACTTCCTAAATAAAACAAATACTAAAGACATGCTATTCGAAAACTATTCTTTAAACTAACATGCAATAAATATTACTAAATCTATACCACCTATCTTTACAATAATTTAAGATAGTTTATAAAAAATTCCCCATAAAACACCACAAAAATATTTGGCATACAAAGTGAGGCATAGAAAGAAAATAAAAAACATCAATAAAATAAAATAATTATATTTTACATAAATTTCCCCTATCACTGCAGTATCTACACTTTC
Organism: Rhagium mordax; assembly: GCA_963680705.1. Taxonomy (NCBI): domain Eukaryota; kingdom Metazoa; phylum Arthropoda; class Insecta; order Coleoptera; family Cerambycidae; genus Rhagium; species Rhagium mordax. The sequence continues at coordinate 67,763,113 of OY796660.1, forward strand.
TATTTTTTATCTAATGCTTCTAAATTTATGTTCCGACACACAGTTTATGTTTTAAAATAATTTCGTTACTTGCAATTTGAGGTGCCGATTAGTCAACAGCACTATCACCAAAATAGGAGCAATTTACTTATAACCTGTTTCGAGCTTTGGGCCTCGCGTGTTTGTTGAGTATTTAATTAATTAAGACCGTAATAATTCATTGTAGTCCTCGGCGATGTCAAATGTCTTAATTCTATAGTCCTATTTCGTTTCCTAATAATTAACTTGTCCCCTTCAGACAAGTTTGTTACAAGGGAATCAAATTGAATTCTATAAGATATGTTTTCAACGGAAATGTACATTTCATAATATAAATTATTAGTGTTAGGTTTTGTAACTCTGAATCATAATTATCTTATCGATCGTGTTTCTGGGGAATTGTATGGTGTACGGCAGGCATCAGATAAAGTGAAATAGCGAGCATCGTTATAAATTAAACCGTCGAGTTTTATGTGGAAGGTTGTGGTGGCATTTCGGAAAAGGCTTATTTGAAAAAGTTGCTGAAGAAATAGAGTAATTAGGTACTTGTTTAGACTGGATTAGGTTGACGTCAGGCTCATATTTCATTTCTGTTCTGCATCGCAAATGCGAAAAAATTAGCTGAAAATAAGGGCGATGCTTTAATATTTTATATACTTATATGTAAGTAATTATATTGAGGTATATAATGGTCTCTTATTTTTTTTGCAAAATTGCATACAAAAGTACAATTTGTTGAAATAAGTTGCCAGTAGATGCTTCCACTTTATAAATTACAACTTATATGTATGGTTTACTTAGAGAATTCAAAAATATCATTAGTGAGTATGCTGATGAAGGACAATGGCCAGAAACCGGAATACGAATGATATTTCCGTCCGACCTGGGTACTTACGAATGGATTTACTTTGGGTACTACGTTTATGATACTATTTAGTTTATTGAATTTATTATTGGTATGCACGTGAATGCCTTTAAGAACAAGTTGATTCATTTATATACTACGAATATTTATTAATATTTTATATATTTTCCTCTATTTTTTTAGTTTTTTCTATTTCCTCGATTTCATTTTTGCTACAGTATCCGCATATTAGTCAGATAGAATCCAGTATGTTTATACAAATTCGCTGTTATTGATCAGGTCTTGACACTGCTCTTTCCTCTGCCAATATCCAGACACTGGCGTATTCTTAAAAAATATATACATCTGCATCACTCTATACGACGATCTGTTAAATTGATTTCGTTTCTAACAAAGAACTCCTATATTAGATTTTCCTAACGACTGTAACCGTTTCATCTAATAAATAGGAGTAATTTTGCAAGACAGAATACAAAATTTAATTTTTGTTTGTGTGCTCGTTTCCTTTGAAATAAGAAAAGGGGAAATATACACAGGCAAGAGATTAATTCTTTAATTTAGCTAAAATACAGCATTATATTTTGCAAATTAAACTCATTGTCCTCGTCGGTATTCCGCGCTGAAATATTCATTTATTATCAAAATGCGGGTGTTGTTCTGAATTTAATGGATTTATACATGGCGAACTCCCAAATGAATTTTATTGAGCAGTTACTGCCCACGTGGAAAACAGTTATTTACAGAAGATCAACGGATTTTGGACGCGTGTACAAGTGGGTTGATCATCAAAGGTGTGCTGGCTGTTAATTTTATTTTAATGCTATTTACAGGTATAGACATATGCATTAAAGTATCTAAAATGAACCCGCATGTGCGAGCTTGGGTAGGATGAAAAAAACCTTTTATATGAAACGCTTGTTTGGTCTTATTTACTGAAGCAAAATTCTGTAATTGTTTTAAATTTAATTAGTGTAAAAACAATGGAATAAATCTATCTCTGTTAAAATATTTGGTTCTACAAATACTTTTAAATGTACCATATTTGTTACATTTGAGTTTGTTAAGTCAAAAATTGTTTCAAATTACAGATTTAATCAACTATGAACTCAGATAGTGAAAATAAATTAAAAACATGCAATGTAATTAAAAAAACCGCAATCAATCCAAAAACTATTTAAAAAATTTAATTGTGGTTTCTATTCGGCACTATTTCTATAAAAATGTTTCTAATAGCTTCTTAAAATCTGTGTATTCCTCAAATTGGTAGCAGAATAGAAACCAAAAACAAACAAAATCCGATGGGGTGAATTCAAATTTAAAATTTGCGATTGATTTAAAAATTTTGCACTTTCTGAAAACGTAAAATTTCGAGTAGTTGCTCTCATCATTCATTCATACTTTAAATGTTCCTACATGCGTTTTTGTCGCTAGATGGGCCAAAAATATATTAGGGGTAGAGACGTGAAGGAAAAACGTATTAATATGACGTCTTGCAAAGCCCAATTGGACGGTCTGTGTCGTCGAGACTAATTGTAGGATCATGAATTCAAGTTTATTCTTTTCGTTATACAGTCTACTTTAGTGGATGCATTTAATTGTCGACCGACGCGACGAAAGGATATTAGAGGGAGAGACGTAATAAAACACGTAATATTTTGACTTGACCTGTATTCATTGTAGAACTGTGAAATCAAACTTATTCACTCCGCTATGTAGTCTACTTTAGTAGGTTCTACACATATTATTATCGCCAGATGCGACAAAAAGATATTAGAGGGAGAGACGTGAAGAAAAAAACTCATTACTCTGACATTTTTCAAACCCAAATTTGCCGCTCTGCATCGTTGAGACTGTTAATTGTGAGATCATCAAGCATATTTTTTTCGTTATACAGCCTATTTTAGTTGATTCGACATACATTATTGTCGCCCGACGTGTCAAAATGATATTAAAAAGAGAGACGTGAAGGTAAAATGTGATATTTTGACTTCATGCAAACCCAACTTGGACACTCTGTATCGTCGAAACTGTTCATTGTAGAATTAAGAATTCAAGCTTATTTTCTCCCTTATATACTTATATACCTAGTCTACTTTAGTTGACTCAACACATACTATTATCGCCAGAGGCGACAAAAAGATATCACAGCGAGAGACATGGAGAAGAAACGTATTATTTTGACATTTTGCACACCCAGTTTTGACGCTCTGTATCGACGAGACTGTTAATTGTGGCATCGTTAATTCAAGCTTATTCTTATCATTATACAGTCTGATTTTGTTGATTCTACATGCATTATTGTCGCCCGACGCATTAAAAGGTTATTAGAGGGAGAGACGTGAAGGTAAAATGTGATATTTTGACTTCTTGCAAACCCAACTTTGACGCTCTGTATGTGTAGAATTGAGAATTCTTATTATTCTCTCTTTTATATAGTATACTTTAGTTGGTCCTACACATACCTATTGTTGTTGCCAGACTTGACAAAAAGATATTAGATGGAGAGACATGACGATAAAATGTATTATTTTTAAAACCCAATTTTGATCTGGATCGTCGAGACTGTTAATTGTGGGATCATGAATTTAAGCTCATTCCTCTCGTTATATAGTATGCTTTTGTTGATTCTACATGCATTATTGTCGCCCGACGAAAGGATATTAGAAAGAGAGACGTGAAGGTAAAATGTGATATTTTGATTTCATGCAAATCCAACTCTGACGCTCTGTATCGTCGAAACTGTTCATTGTAGAATTATGTGTTCAAGTTTATTTTCTCCCTTATATAGATAGATAGATATCTACTTTAGTTGGCCCAACACATACTATTATTGCCAGAGGCGACAAAAATATGTTACAGGGAGAGACGTGAATGAGAAAGTATTATTTTGACATTTTGCAAACCCAGTTTTGACGCTCTGTATCGTCGAGAATGTTAATTGTAGTATAGTGAATTCAAGTTTATTCTTCTCATCATGTAGTGTGCTTTTGTTGATACTACATGAATTATTGTCGCCCGAAGTATCAAAAGAATATTAGAAGGAGAGACTTGAAGGTAAAATGTGATATTTTGACTTCTTACAAACCCAACTTTGCTCTGTATCGTCGAGACTGTTAATTGTAGCATCGTTAATTCAAGTTTATTCTTCTCATCATATGCTTTTGTTGATTCTGCATGCATTATTGTCGCCCGGCACATTAAAAAGATATTAGAAGGAGAGACGTGAAGGTAAAATGTGATATTTTGACTTCTTGCAAACCCAACTTTGACGCTCATTATCGACTAAACTATTTATTGTAGAATTGTGAGTTCAAGCTTATTCTCTCCCTTATATAGTCTATTTTAATTGGCCCTACACATATTATTGTCGCCTGACGCGACAAAAAGATATTAGAGGGAGATACATGAAGAAAAAATTTATTACTTTAACATTTTGCAAACCCAAATTTGAATCTCTGTATCGTTCAGACTGTTAATTGTGGAATCATGAATTCAAGCTTATTCTCCTCGTTATATAGTCTGCTTTAGTTGATTCTACATGCATTATTGTCGCCCGATACATCAAAAGGATATTAGGAGAGATGTGAATGTAAAATGTGATATTTTGACTTCATGCAAACCCAACTTTGACGATGATTATCGTCTAAACTATTTATTGTAGAATTGTGAATTCAAGCTTATTCTCTCCCTTATATAGTCAATTTTAATTGGCCCTACACATATTATTATCGCCAGAGGCGACAAACAGATATTACAGGGAGCGACGTGAAGAAGAAACGTATTATTTTGACATTTTTCAAACCCAGTTTTGACGCTCAATATCGTCGAGACTATTAATTGTAGCATCGTGAATTCAAGTTTATTCTTCTCATTATGTACTGTGCTTTTGTTGATTCTGCATGCATTATTGTCGGCCGACGCATCAAAAGAATATTAGGAGAGACGTGAAGGTAAAATGTGATATTTTGACTTCATACAAACCCAACTTTGATGCACATTATAGTTTAAACTATTTATGGTAGAATTGTTAATTTAAGCTTATTCTCTCCCTTATATAGTCTATTTTAATTGGCCCTACACATATTATTGTCGCCAGACTCGACAAAAAGATATTAGAGGGAGAGACATGAAGAAAAATTGTATTTCTTTCATATTTTGCAAACCCAACTTTGACGCTCTGTATCGTCGAAACTGTTCATTGTAGAATTATGAATTCAAGCTTATTTTCTCCCTTACATAGTCTACTTTAGTTGGCCCAACACATACTATTAATGCCACTGGCGACAAAAAGATATTACAGGGAGAGACGTGAAGAAGAAACGTTATTTTGACATTTTGCAAACCCAGTTTTGACTCTCTGTATCGTCGAGACTGTTAATTGTAGCAACGTGAGTTCAAGTTTATTATTCGTGTTACATTGTCTAACTTTAATTGGTCCAACATGCGTTATTGTTGCCCGACACAACAAAAGGGTATTAGAGGGAGAGACATGAAGGAAAAACGTGATATTTTGACTTCTTGCAAACCCAACTCTTGTTACCACCTAAAATCGTATTAATGGACATTTCTCTTCTGGATTTAGCCCCTGCTTCGTCTAAAACTAAGAAGTGTCAAATATTAGTGAAATCGCGACATATTTTTAAAAATGCACTAGAATAAACTACCTTTACTTTTGAAGATACAACAAAATTGTATTAAGACAAAATGTAAAATTGTATTTTATTACGGAAAATAGCCACAAATTTCACACAGCGATACTAACGGTTCATCAGTTGATGGATAAAAGAACGCGTTTTATAAAATTTTCTTAATCAAAAAAATTCATAGAACTGAGTTCTGATTCGTCAGTGTTACCAACTCACTATTTTACTCTAAAAATTCCCTATATTTCTTGGACCATTGAACATTTCGATGCGATGGACTATTTACTGATATATGCAATCCTGCTATTCATAAATTAAAAAATGATGTTTGTCTTTGACACTGTAGATTTGTTCCATAAAATCATTCTTATGTTAGTATGTTTAATAAAATGGACCTCATCAATTCTAATTACAAGTAAGCTGTAACTAATGGAAAGAACTTCATAATTTTTATCTGTAAATTAATTCAATTATGGTATTTATACAAACATTACTCCTAAATTCAACTTGCAACTGTTATTTTCTTCGCATAAATTATAAAAGATCCCATCCACTCAACCTTGTTTTCTAATTTAAAAATAATTCAATTACAATGCAAATCGTACTAATAGTGAAAGATTTGTAATTTAAAGCAGATATTACTAGAAATTTTATGTATATTGATGCAAATTGATAAGCATCCATTTGAAAGTGTAGTTTGAAAGTTTGCCTTGGAATATGGAGATAAGAATTAGGCGAGTATTACCATGTAAAATAAGTATTCCGACTGACGCAACAAACAGTAAACTTTTTAATAACGATGCAAACTTTTGGTTTTAACTTACGTAGTAATTTAATATTCTGTCGTAAAACTTATCTTCATATTATAACTTCTTTTATACCTTTATTGGATCAAATTCTTAAAATTAAATAGCTTTTGCTACCGGGAGAGCAGAACATTTCCAATTTAATATTATCCTCAAGAGTAAATAAACTTTTCCGGAGAAAAATGCATAACGTTTAATTATTCCTTATTGCAATATAGCCTCGTCACAGAAATATATGAATTTAATATTTTAAGACATGATTTTCCACCTTTGAGTATAAGACTAATATAAATGAAATTAAAGTGGTCAGACTTTATCCATGACAGGAGTTCGGTATATTAATTTTTCTGCTTCAATATGGTGATATGGATTGAGGTTCTATGCAAATATAATTGTAATTGGTTAATAGGAGTTACAGCTACTACTCGCCTTTGGAGAGAAGCGAAACGTGCTAACCTCCACACGTAATTACTGAAGTGCTATTTCCTTAATTTGGATCAACTCTTTTATGTAGTCTACAAGGATGGAAATTCAAGAGGTTTACCGCTCATAATTTTGCCCGGAAACACAGAGGTTGCACCTTCTACCAATCTGAAATTAAATGCTCTCGTGCACCATCACAAGATGTGGCTACAAAAGTGCTTTGCAATTTACAATGTTTTGACCGTAGTAGTACGAATGGTTGGAATAATTCAACATTTGCTGCCGAACGGGAAGAAACAAATGATAAAGACCAGAATACAGTTGAGGATAAAAACGGAACATTAATGATTTCAGAAGTGAAAATAATGTTTTAGAGTAATTCTTTCTGCGGACTATTTAGACTTTAAACTAAAGTTTTTCACAAAAGCAAGCGCCCCACAAAACAAGTGCTACTAAACTGGAAGATGAAAATGGTGAAGACAAGAATGCAATCAAAGATAAAGACTGAATAATTTCTGAAGATTTCCTTTCTGTAGACCTTTTAGACTTTAGAGTGAAGTTCCTCACAAAAAGAAGCTCTTTATACAAACAAGGGCTACTCAACTGGAAAAACTAATGATGAAGGATGCAGTCGAGGATAAAGACTATGAATATTAATGATTCTGTAGATTTTAGCTAATTTCATACGGATAGTGGTAGTGAAGAGTGTACTTTAAAATGATGGTAACTTGTCGAGTATTATTTTTTAGCAGATTTGATTCCACAAATTCAGAAAAAAATTGAACTTCTTCTAGGATTTCTCGTGTGGTTTCTCACTATAGACCTTCATCAGCACAGAGCATATTCGACAACCTACAAGCTGTTGTCGTAATTCCATCTACTTAGTAAAATAAGATTAATCCATGCAGCTAAAATTATAGGAATCCATTCCATTTACTAAAGCAGATATTTTGTGTGTAAAACTGGATATTCTTTGTATAAAAATTGAAATGTGCAAGTAAAGGCTGTGATAGCTATTAAACTCTCAGTAATAGTAGCTAGAGCTCTATTCCAAAAAAAAAAACGAAAATACTTATCAATCTCAAAGGAAAGAATTGGTAACTTTAACCACAATGCAGACTCTAAACACAATAATTTAAAATAAATATTTTTCTTTCTGAATTTACTTTGATTCATTCTCATGCTTCTGCAGTGTATATTATGTTTCATCATTTAAATTTGAATATAATCAACTGTAGGTACTTTCCACGCTATATAAATAAGTAGCACTATTTTAAAAAATTAATTTGAATTTATTGCCAGGCTTACTTGCTATAAAATATAAAACGAAACAAAAATCATTTATGGTTAATAATGGAAGTTTTCAGCATTTCAAATTGATAAACCTTGTTTCGAAATGCCTAGCTAAAATGAAAATAGCTTGAATGAACCGTTGCAAAAATATCAAAACGTATTATTTTTAATTATATCTGTTGCAAATGCGATATCACATTACGATTTAAATTGTTCTGTACATTGGTTTTAAAAATTCATATACGGAAAGTTTCATTAATATTTATACTTTTTATTTTGGTACATAGCACGAAACTTCATGTATTATTTACCTACATACATTAAAAAGTTCAATAGACGAGTACGAGTAAAATAAAAATAAACGAAATAAAATAGTAAATATTCTCAAATGCGAATTGCATTAATGTATTTGTCCATAGATGTTTTATTTGTAATTTATCATATTTTGATTACATAATCCGACAAAAGGTTGTCTCAAAGTTAGCTTTTTATCTATCTAGGTTCAGGTGGATGTAGACCACGCAGACCACTTTCCATGCACTCCAGTGATACTGTTTATTAGTGAAAAATGTATTTCCTTCTCCTGTCTTGCGACATAAATATAGCACAAGGATCAGTTATTGAAACGAAATGTTACTAGAATTAGCTCGATATACAGTAATGAGAAAGTCAAAGAGATTGGCATCAAACTATTAAAATCGTATCAACCTGTTGTAGAGTGAATACACACGCTTGTCATTCATTCAGATTGTAGTACTATAGATTTTCATGTGTGCAATCAATTCTATACACTGGTCAAACAGTCATTCAAAGCAATTTTAAGACTTGATGTACGTTAGAGCACCTGTGAATCGAGAACCCTATATAATTTGATCACCACTTGGTAACTCACATTTTTCATGATATTCAACAGAAATTAATCAAGAGACAAGAGTGCACGGATGACGCAATATGTAAGGCTGCACTCTATCTATACCTACATCTGTAATTTGACCTTCTCAAACAGAATATTGAGGAAATGAAACATCTGCTAATATCTATCGACATTTGGTTTTTCTGTATCACTATCTACTTTCCTGTCCTGCCATAAAATATTGTTACTTTCAAAGAAACTAACACTCCATTTGCCTTAGTATCGATGATGGCAATAACAACAACTCTCGCTTGTGGCTTGCGAACTTATATTCCCTCATTGCCAGCAAGGCTTGCTGAAAAGTACCTGCCGCGTCATCTAAAGGCAGTATATAGCAGTTAAAGACCAAATGGCAAGTATATTAAAACAAAATTCGCACTGCAATTATCCTGAAAAATAAATTATTTTTTGTAATCGTCCTGAAATGGATTTGTTTACCGTATCTATATTTTAAGTACTTTAGTTGCTCCAATAGATATCATTGGTCACTTGTGACCCGCACACTGTATGTCTTCAGTCGAACGTCCACTTTATTTTAATTGATAGTAATTTGTTTATGGGTTATCAGGGTTTAAGAGGTACCCATTGATTAACTCAAGCTAGATCTACTATGTTAACTTAAAATTTTAACACCCAATTTAAAGCTGAAGCCTTTACATTCTATTTCTCCCTTATTTTACCACACACAGTTTAATAATAAATTATTATGTGAAAATAAAAACGTTACAATCCAATTTTGCATTAATCGGAGCCTGCAAAGCAGTCATATTGGAAACTGGATTTAATATTAATAATAAATAACATAGAATATTGAACAGTATTTTGATCACACTAAGAGGATTTGACGTTTATGGCATAACAGAAATATTAATAATCGAACAGTTTGAATTCAACAATATTTATTTAATCATAAGCAAATAGTCTGTTTGAAAGCACATATTAAATGAAATAATTTTACGTTCGGTTATAAACGAGTACGATAAAATAGTAGGTATTTATATGTTATTCTGTTTTCATGTGGATCTGAACATTAGAGGTATTATAGGTATTTTTCAACGAGAGAAAACTCAATCCAAAGTGAAACCCACCTCCGGCAATGTCGGTGGGAATGGGTGTATGTGGTGTGTCCTGGTTAAGTTCTTCGCCAGGACATTAATATAAATAAGTCCTTTAAGAAAATAGATCTGCACCATCTCTGCCAAAAGATTGGTTCAAAATTACTTAAATATTTTTTTTTTGGAGGGGAATGACAGTTGATTGTAGAATTACTTGGTTGTCTCGATAAAACATTGCAACACAAATTTTTATTTAACAAATTATACACCTGCAGATATGCCTTCAAGTATATTACAGATACTTCTAACAATTTTCTATTTTTCCCAATTCGTTTTCGTACCATTGTGGCCATGTCTGAGACGACTGTTGAACCATCGTGCTATAAAAGGGCTCACCACAGACTTCTGTAAAGTGGTTGTAAATTCATCACAGTATTCTGCTAACCCCAGCTAACAACTTCTTGTATAATTTGTACACAAATTCATGAAAACAATCTTCCAATCATCTTCAAATGATACAAATTTTAATGGCGCCATGAGACACAGTGTTCTTTGTTTTGACGTTACTACGTCAGTGCCTACATAATATGGACATTACTACGTTTAATTGCGCGATTAAAAATACATAAAGAGACATTCAGAAACGTTACCCTTTTATACGCACCGTGAGCGCAAGAAGGGCGGATTACAGTTGTTTATCGAACTTCTTTTATACACAAACACTCTACTTTGCCTAGCATAATACTTTTAGTCGATCTTCAATTTTTCCTTGTCAAAAAATAACACAAGCAAACAATATCTCATCAATAATGTATTGAACGGGGTAGCTAGCACATTTTTGTTCGATATTCCCAAATGCATGTATAAATAATCCATATATACAATATAGCTTGGATATTAATCATTTTAGTGGTGGGAACAATATAATGTGTTACATTATATTTCCATCCCTCAAAATAACATGATGGCAGTAAATTTATTTTTGTTTATTTTTAAATATAAATTTACATTATTTGAGCACATTGGTTCTATCGACTGCGAGTTAATGGCTCTAATATGGGTTAATAATTCTATGAATGAATTATGTAAATGGGCATTGTTGTGTATTAGTAATATGAGGTTTTCACATGGATTTAATTCGAAGCAGATATAGTTAAATTTATTAATCATCAATCCACATCCAAAATCCATTTTAAATGAAGAAATCAGATTTATAAATACGTTACATAACATTGTCAAAGAGATCAGAAAAACTCTAGTTTTTTAAATATTCGTAAAAAATTTGCAATTTTAAGATTGGAAATGTTTTTGTTTTCGTATAGGGGGTTGAAAATCAGTTTCATGTTGCTTATTATGAAGCATGACTTATAGAAACAGTGGTGACAACAGAGTGACCAATTTTTGATTGGTTGTCTAAATCACGTGGTACCGGCAGTTATGTTATTATTTTTTTATAGGCGTCTTCTTGTCGAGAAAATCCCAACGGCTATATCTCGTTGCGATTCTTTGAATATTTAAAAAGTTATTAGCGTTTCAATATCCCATGTCGAAGAGTTTTGTAAATTTTGCGAAATTAAAAAGGCCGAATGCGCGCGCAGAACCCTCCAAATTTCATGCGCGTGCAGGTGTTGCCAAAACTTTAAAATTTTTCGTTAACGTCACAAATGTCACTTTTTAGTTAGGATCTGCTGACCTCAAAATCGCTGCTGGACCGCACAATTCACGATGTATTTTCAAGTTGGACTTTCGAGCTTGGATTTATTGCGACCGGCGGCCCGGCGGCCTGTTTTCGTTTGGAAATAAGGTTTAAAATTTTCGTGTTTTCGCAAAATTCGCCAAAAAATCCATAGTGCGACCGATAGATTACACCATATAGTCGATCCAGCGAAATTTAATGATTTCTTAATATCGGTCCTAGAACGGAACCGAGTACAGTTTCGTACTCGGGACGACTTCAGGACCCCGAAACAATTTTCTGTATCTCGATAGTGTCTTTTCCTTCACTTTGATACGGAGTGTTAGAGGTTTGAGTGCCATTACTTTAACATAAGGTAGATTGAGCAAAAGTAAACAAAAAAATATTACATGGGAATTTATCGCTGCGAAAGTCACGCCCAACAATCTCCAAGACAACTTAACATCGAGAAGCACGTCGAACAGCTTATTTCCTTTTGTCTCGTCGAAATATGTATAGCCGAAAACCATATGTAACTTAAAATTTTGTCGTTTTCCGCAATTTACAAAGATAGCGGTGATTTGAAGGAAAATAAAATATATGTTCAACTCCTCTCTCAATGCCTGAGCCAACGATATGTCACACGGTTACAGTACAGGCAAAATGTACCGAAATTAATCAAATAAGCAAGAATATTGCGAAGTCTTTGTAACTCTATACTTATTATTTATGTAATTTGAAGGTGGATTTTTATTGCATCCAGTTATAAGGCAGACAAATAAATCTTATAAAGACATTTGTGCGACGTATGTTAACTACGCGAAAACCAAATTTAGGCAAAATTCAGTAATCGTAGCCCTCCCTCAAGAAAAGTTTTTGTCAAATGATATAAACGAAATCCGATTAATTTCAATAATGCCAAAAATTCTTTAAAACAAAGGATTGTTTGTAAAACAAGCTGTAGATGATGTGTATTCACCTATTGTCAAAATAGCAATTGAAATTTGTACTTAGTTGATGAGGACGTTGATCTCCTTGTTCTATTAATCGCTTTAACTCCAGAAGAAAAAGATATACTTTTCATAAGGCCAGGAACAGGAAAAATTATATGGAAAATTCTTTCTTCGTCAGAAATCCAGAAATGACAAGAACGTATAAAAATAGTTATTTACATTACTAGATGCGAAAGGTTACTTTAAGGTGTGAGGTGATTTTTTAATGGTCGAGGCGAAGCCGAGACCTTTCAAAAAACACCGAATACTTAAAAGGGTTTTCGCATCGTGAAATGTATTATATTTTTTCTACTATACCGAAAAAAAATATGGGATTTACTAATTTAAAACTAATTATTTCATGAAATTAATTGACGTTTTTAATAAATTTTATGGTTTAGGAGGCTGCCTGTGAAAATTGTTTCCATGGCAACGAAATATTACACATTTTAATTTCTGGTGGTTTCAAACTAAAATAAACAAATGCATATGTTTTGTGGCGATATAAATGGGAATATTGTTTGTGGCTTGTTTTACCCCAAGAAATCCAAAAGAAGGTATATGCAAACTTATGAAGCGTTTTTAAAATGGAGTAGGTAGGTACTACGTGCCGACAAAAATGTTGGCGTACTTCCTAGAAAGACCTTTCTTTATTGATACAAAATTGTTTAGTTGTATTAATTTGTTCAAATAGAACGAATTAATTTCGTTTAAAATTAGTTTTTCTACTTTTCTGTCCTGGCCGCATAAGTTTTACTTTCGTAGATAGCAACGCCTTAGCAACCAGGTAACTCGAATGTTTACTTTCGTTATCGCGCGTGTTGCTAGGGTTACAAAGTTCATTTATATAGACGGTAGTAGAAAAATACAATTTTACTGACTCATGCCTTCAGTGGTTATGATACTACGTCTAGAATATTTCAGAAAGAAAAATTAAAAGGCATCAAACTTCTTCAGAAAGAAATGCAGTTAGTTAATGTAGTAAGAACTTTCAATGGCAAGAATTCAACCCCCTTACAAGGAAAATAGGCTGGTGAAACTCTTTTCCTACTTGTATACGGTGCAAGGAAAATCACAAATGTCTCACTCAACTCATACAGATTTAATCAATTCAAAAAATCACCGCACAAACAAAAATCAAAGTTGGAATTATTACCACCAACTTTAGCAGTCGCTTAATATTCATTACGAGTATTCTACAAAATTCAGAAATGGCTTGGCAATGAAAAAAATCCGCAACGGTGGGGATAGAAGAAAATTAACGGTTCCTTACAAACTGTGACAACACTTTTTGTGCCAACAGCAGAATCAATATTGCAGCTTATCTCCTGCAACCGCAACAGAAAAGCAGGTTGAACATGCTCACAAATTTACGGAAATTGTCAGGGAGTGCGATGTCTAAATTCATACATGGATAAAATTATCGAGGATCTAAAAGACGCAGAAGATTTAGATGCTGTCGATTCCGATCTTCTTTAGATACAAAGTGTGTTTCATTCAATATATATATAAAATTTTAAACAACTCGATAATCCTCACTTGTACAATGATTATGTACTTTTTCATTTTGCAGAATATACTCACAGATAAACAAGCAGAAAGTGAAGGAAACAAACGTAAAATTGGTAAAAAAATGTAATAAAAAAGTCAAAAATTAATATTTCTCTATAAATGAAAATATTCTTATTTTTTGAAAATTTCTCATGGTTCAATTGCCAATTTTTAATATGCATGTGAAAAACCTAGTTCATCCCACGATTTTTCAAGTAGGCAGCTCCGACACACCCCTTACGGTTCGGGACTCTTAAGTTTCTTGAAACATAGGTATATATTTTTAAACGTATATGTCAAGTTTCAACGAATTCACTATGTTCTTGTTCAGTTTGGACACTTTTCCTGTACTATTAGCTGCGTTTAATAGTTTGCGATTAATCAATATGGGTATTTGTAATTGTTAGGAATCACTTTTCATCTTCCCGAAATTACATTAAATTATTTCAGTTTTAACATTAAAAATGTTTGTTAGTGAAAAAAATTTGTATAATACCATTTTAGTTTTCATTATGAGAATGTGTTGTTAATAAAATAACTTTTTATTTTAATTTCTAAATAAAACTACTGATAATAAGATTTTACTTTTTGAAAATGTTATGTGTTAATGAAATAACTATTTACAACTTTGCAACAAATTTTCGTTTTTATCACATCCGAAATATCACAAGATTTGCGTTCTACTTCGGCATTTCCAATGTCTCCTCCGGTTGCATCTTTGCGAAGGACTGTGAATTTTTTTTCTCTAAATCAGAAAGGAGGAACGTATAAACAAATTTCATTATAAAATGAATACTTGCAAAGAATATTGTTTATTACTAGGTTTCGTGTCTCTCTACTTTCATGAGTATACCACATTCTATTAACCTTATTTCTGGTTCAGATACCATAGAAATAATTATCTTGAGCATAGTTTCTATGGTATCTATGCCAGTATTAAGGTAATCTGATGTGCTGTAAATGTTAGTTAAATGGCACTTTTAATTAAGAAACTAATTAAGTAACGAAGTCTAGCTCTTCTCTTAATATGAATCCTTATTTTTGAGGATACTGATTAACAATATCAGAATGGTTGCTTCTGTAACGTTGGTAATAGTAGCATTTCTTAGGATGTAATCTATAAGGTATAGTCGTTTTCAGTTATCTTGGCTATTTAGGTCATCAGCTCAACAATTGAGTCATATCACAGTTGTATTTTCTAGCTTTTCCACGGCTTAATCTAAAAAGTTCCATTACGCCAGGAAACGAAGGTTCAAGGTGGAAAACTATATAGGATTTTATTTATTTTTTTTGATCTTGGAATGCTCATTTTAGTTCTGAGTTTGTGGGACACAACTCTTCCCGGAACATCCCCATTCACCCCCTCAAAGGTTTTTGTTTTGGTTTTGGCTTTATACGAGCTTCCGGTACATGCAAAACTACTTATATTGTAAATTAAAAAGGAGGGAACAATGTAAGCCATGTTGGGTTGTTCTACGCCAATTACTTTTTGAAATAGCGTTAAGTAATATATTGCATTTATTTTTAAATATGTATTTGGCACAAATCTCAGTGAAACTC
This sequence comes from Rhagium mordax, assembly GCA_963680705.1. Lineage (NCBI taxonomy): Eukaryota > Metazoa > Arthropoda > Insecta > Coleoptera > Cerambycidae > Rhagium > Rhagium mordax. The sequence continues at coordinate 67,778,907 of OY796660.1, forward strand.
AGAACTATCTCAATCCACATTCGTGTATTATGCATTTTTTAAATATACCATAAACTTTTCTCTATTTATTCATCGTGGTACGTCTCTTACTAACGGGCCCGCCTTGGTGAAATATTAACATATATTTCGTATCAACTCTTTTATATATTTTCGGCAGTACACAGCATTAATCATTCTGACAAATCAATATTTTGTTATATTGCAGTGAAAAGAACGCTTTCGTAAAGAGGAAATTAGCTTCGTATTATAACCTGACGTAAGTCATTGTGTAGTACTGATTGACAATCTAAAATGGTAATGGGCCATATTATCTTTCTAAAACTCCAATTTGATTAATAATCCTTTGTCCGATTTTGAGGTGAGTGTGGTTAAGGTTAGCGTAAGATTTAAAGAGAAATATACATATTTATGACTCCTACACCCGGTTATATAGCGGTTCAAAATATTCTTTAAAGAGGTACATATTGGGGTCAGAAATCCCCCGTGTAAAAGTTAAATCGTGATATTTTAATAGATTTTAGTGGTAGAATATTTACAACGTATTTCAAGGACAAAGAGAGTTAAATAAATAAATAAACAAATTGTTTTCATATATTATGCACAGAAAAAGTTTTTTTATTTTTTTTTCCATTTTTCAGTTTTATTTATTTTTTTATTTTTTATTGTAAAAATTATTAAAACCAGTTTAGAACGCAATTATTGTCGAGTTCTATAAAAACAACTACTTTTTATAACTATAAGTTAATAAAACATTGAATTAAATTACAGAATTCATAGCGTCCAAAGAAAGAAATTTTGAAATTAAAAAATATTTACCACAAAATTTATTCATTAAGGCTACCAATCAAAAAACCATATGTCCATGTTCTTCCATTCTATAGAAAATAATAAAGTTATGGCCTTCAAAACTGAAAAAATATTGTGTTCATCACAACGCTAATCATGCCAACGTACTGTAACCTGGGCCCAAATTTTGCGTTACGCATCATTTCCAACGATGTATATGTTTATTTTAAGTAGATATATTTTTACAAGATATATGAAAGAAAATGGCATCATCAATTACCACTGATTTAAATACAGCAACTCATGTTGGCTGATGTTTGATAATTAATGTATTGTGTTTAACGACTTACAACAACCAAAGCAACGATATAATTCAGAAGCTTATTACAGGGAACTCGAGTTAGCTTATCTAAAAATTAAGGTACGCCAAAACAACATAATACATATTTTGTGGCCAAAACACGTCGGCGAAGACACGGAGATATTTATTACTTACACACAAAATATTGAGGGTGCGAATATTAGGTGTTTTCACTATCCCTGCGAGTGATGTTGCTAAATATATAATGTCTGATAGTTCGTATTTTCAAGGTGTCTCTGCAATTTGTTATCAATTGGATATCCAGCAAAACATTTCCATATTACAAACCAATTTGTAATTTAATTAAATTGAGACAAGATTTTTGCAAAAATGCATTTTAAATTTTGTATCAATTCCTCATCCTCAACCTTCACTGTACGGATTACCAGAAAAATAAATTCTAGAGGACTAAGGTCCAAAGATCCTGGAGGCCATTTAAAATTCCTTGAATTCTTTTAATTATTATAAATAAATATTTTTTTACACAAATTATATTTCAACCCGAAGCAAATATCCAAAAACATATGGGGCATTTTATTAGAAAAAAATGGTTGATGGCATTACCATGAAAAGGTCACTAAGCCAGTTGACTGTCAGTGAAGTAGTAAAATTGCAGCAGAACTGCTTTCACTTTTATTTTGAAGGTATGCTTGATGTGGCCGGTCCGGCCCTGTGGATTACAAAAAATTAAGAGCCGATTTTTTTAATATTTAAGTACATACTAGGTAAACCACAAATTTAACTGAATAATTTTCTCTATTTCAGGGGTATCCTGCTACAGGGAAAACAGCACTTGGACGAAGCCATTTTAAGCTACCAACGAGCTATTCATTTTCGGCCATCATTAGCACGTAAGTTAACAATAAGCTGAGTTTTTGACTGCTAAGCCAATACATCATTTTGTATTTAGGCTAATGATGCTTCATTTTCACAATATTCGAGGCGCAAATCGATTTCTAATGACACATAAAGTTATAAGTTATATTTTTCATAGTCTTTTTTCGTTACACTTTTATCCCGCGGGACGGGAAGGAAGCACGTTGTAAACAAAATATAAGGAATCTACAAGGCTTGCAAGGAACGTAAATAACTATACAGGGTGATGTTTTATTACACTAGTGGAAAATATTCATAAATAATCTGGTATCAAATAACACCACACATTCCTGTTGTTTTAAATTTTAAAGTGAATGAAATTGTGTGCTAAAATTATAAATTCGTTTCCGATTATCTTGAACTCGATCTATGTTACAAAAGACGTTTATTAATCGAGTAATTTCAAGACCAATGTCAGGTCAGTAGGCAGGCATAAATTGTTGGCCTGTTTATTACGTGCACAACATTTTTTCCGCGCAAACACGTATTAACTTTTATTGTGATATGCTTTTATGAGGCAATAAAATTTTTAAAACGTCGACATTTTTACAGTTCATTTATTTATACTGCCATTAATTCATATCAATTGACCCCATAAATGAATCAAGAAAACAGAGGGATCTAAAAATAATTAAGATTCTATATTATTTATTTTTACTTCTAAACGCCTCTTGGCTTTATATTTAGATTTTCGGTATTCGCAGAAGAAAAGAATATTGAATATCAAAGGAATCCGAGGAATGCGATTTATTGAAATATAATGTAATGAAACATTCTTCGGCTGCAGCCTGAAAGAAGGCGAAAATAGTAGGGGCGAATAAATTGATATTTTAAGAGAATTAATAATAGATTACGTAAAGAGAAGCAGGATCGAGGCTCAGAAAACTTTCAAATCCACAGAGAGATTATTCTTTGTGGAAGTAAGGCGTAACTTTAAGTTTAATTCCGGCAGACCTTTTCTTTCTTGAAATAAAATATGAAATACTAAATGTAGATTAGTTTTATTTTACGAATATATTTTCCAGTCGAGGCCTTTGCCTAATTTAACAGGATTTCCATAAGAAGTGTTAATTACAAGAACTTTCATCCCAGCTAGCGGATTATGTATTCATGAGGATGCCGTGCACCCGCACTCTCGGCTCGGTGTTCTGATACACGACGGTTACGTTAATAGCTAAAAAGAACTTTATTAACAGCCAACATTTAATCGGTACTTTGTAACTTATCAGGTTTGCGTAAAGTAAGTGATATTATATTCAGAGGATGCTTCATAGACTATCAGGAACAAGTTTGGTTGTATAGTCACTTTCAGCTATCATGACGAATATGTTATCAAAGTGATACTTAGTCAAGAGTATCTAAATATGGCTTTCTGTCAGCAATAAATACATAATGTCATGTATTTTAAACTACAAAAGAAATTAAAACCCGATTATAAAACTAATAAAATTAAAAATAAACAAGGCTAAGATAAAATAATCCTCAAAATAAAACAAATAACGAGAAACTTACGTATGGTATACTCAATAGATAAATACAAGTTAAAAAAGGACATCGTATTGGAGAACAATCTTCCTAAATCAGCTGTAGAACACCTGTTGTAGCAAAAGAAGTCAACGAGCCACACGTAAACAAAGGGTCAGCTACGCTAAAATAAAACAAACGTAAACAAATTAAAGGCGTAAATAAAATAAATGCATTGTACTATATTTCGTTAAAATAATAAATAACACAACAGCTGTTATTTACATGCTTGGAACAAAGTTTAAACGACTTTCAACACAACAGTTAAACAAAGGCACTATTTCTGTAAATTTCTATAAAAATGTAAATAAATAGTGTAAGACTTACCTGTAAAACCTCCAGTCTAGTCAAATGACGAGACACTATGTAAATTAGATCCTAAGAAGTGATAGTGAAGTGAAATCTATAACGTTCAGTGATTTTTCGTCGAAGTCAAGGGCAGGTCAAAATTTCATCTCTCGCAATATAAACAAATGGGTATCCACAGATTCGTCATGAAATAAGGATGCTGAAAATAACATAATTTCATCGGAAAAATATAGAATAAAGAAGAAAAAGGCAAATATACAAACCATAAATGACAGATAGCAATCTAGAAATCCTTGATTTGCAAACTTTCTGCATATTCCTTAGAAACGAAACAAAAGTTGATTTGTTATTGGGAAGTGAAAGAAGCAAACCCTCGTCCAGATCACTCCTGAAAGATATTGAGAAAACTATTATTTAAATTGGAAATTTATATACCCAGGACTTTCCTAAGGTGAGCCAAGGACAAATACAAAAAAGTAACGGAAAAGCAACTCTCACTTACCAGGAATTAAGGTAAAAATTACCCTAATTAGTAAGCACCCACCCGATTGGTCGAATTCCAAAATTGCATCCAAGGCCTATTTGGTTCAATCAATAAAACCTAAAACAAATAAAAAGGAATTCATAACATTATAAATTTCAATAACGAAGTAAATAAACTTTGGCCAATGTATAAATTTAGTCACATAAGTAGATTTACTTTGAAAATCAGTGTCTCGTTCGTAAAGCTAAAATCGAAGGGTGTCAAAGTGCATATCCAGAAAAAGGAATATTTTTGAGGAATCAAAAGCGATAATGGTTTTCGATAAAAATAGTTTGAAAACAGAATCACCAAGAAAGCTATGAAATCCAGCAATTTCCATCAGGTAACCGATGAGGTGGAATACAAACAGTGAAGACACCCAAGCTGGTAAGAGAAGAGAAAAATTAAGTACAATATCAGAAATTACGAATTAAATCGGTTTCAAAACATCATCGAGGTGAATTAGAGGTTATTTCTCGTATGCAGAAAAGTGGCTGTGTTCCAGGAATGCAAAACATAGCAAGTATCAAGAAAATTAAACAAGAGCTTACCCAGCAAATTTCGTGGAGTTGTAAAATTCATATGGCCAGCCAAATTTTTAATAATCAATAGAAAATTGCTAAAGCTTTGAAGCTACTTGCTCGCCCTCATTGAGAAACTACATAATCCGATTAATATCGAATCTTAAGTTAATTTTCAAAAGTTATTGAAAGTCCTAAATTTAGCAACAAATGTAATTTTTCCAAAACCTAGTGTACCCAAGAAGGTCCTGAAATCAAGAGACAATGGTTAAAGCAACCCCAAAGCGATCATTCTCGTCTGGTCCAGTACACAGTGTTACATATCAAGATAGAGGAATGTATGCAGGCGAAAGCCAATGCTCTAAAACAAATATATTAAAATAAAGGTAATAAAAAGCAACATTAAAAGAAGATATTCATTGAACTTAATTCTGGGAATCACGCCAAATTCTAAAAAATAAATAGAAATAAGAAAATTGCCAAAATAGATAATATCTTGACATATTTTGGCAATTTTCTTATTTCTATTTATTTTTTAGAATTTGGCGTGATTCCCAGAATTAAGTTCAATGAATATTAACTATCCGCCACAAATAAACTACAAACAATATTAAAAGAAGAGTTACACATCATCATTAAAATACCTACTCACATACTTAATTAATAAATCCACAGAATTAGGTTACTTTCCCTTAGCGATTAAGACATTAATGGTTGTACCAATGTTTAGAAACAGCGAAAGAACTGGTGGCTCAAACTACCGTCCTATATCTTTGATTTTCCTATTAAAATGTTTGAGGAAGTTTGGACGATAAGATTAAACAATTCTCAAATAAATATATGCTCCTATCTGACATGCGATTTGGATTTAAAGAAGGCAAATCAACTCAGGATATGAATGAATTTTAACCACAAGCATATATGAAGTTCTGGATGAAAGTAAACCGTCACTTTGTGTGTTAGTAGATCTCGCGAAAGCTTTTGATAGGTACCGTTAATCACTCCATATTATTCCCACGAATAGAGGATATAGTGGTGTTCTACAAGGAACAGTGTTGGGACCTATTTTATTCACAGCCACATCAATTCTTACTCGAATTTAATAGAAAAATTATACTTAAGTAAGTTTTGATGAAGATACAGGATTTAAGAAACAATATGTGAACGTGATTAAGGAGTAATTTGATTATTATACATTTTACTTATCTTTTTGTAACTACAACTCTTCATTTTAACTTCTTTTCATATTATAGTACAAGTTATTTTTAATATATTACCAGCAACCCAATAATTAGAATATTTAGGAATCATTATAGACAGTCATTTAATATAGAATCTGCATATAAACTACTTATCTAAAAAAAGATTACGTTGCTTATTATACATATAGATTTCAAGAACGAAAATATATTTTTTAAATCAGAAGCAAAAAAGGACACTTTACTAGAGTTTTGGTTTTCTATTATAAGGAAATTCCAGAACTTATCCGTATCCTCTTGAAGTTATCCAAAAACGATTCCTTAAAATAATTTTGCCTGGATATTCTATGTATTTCAGTGACATGCTGTACCATAAATCCAAAATATAAGGATGCTTGATTTATCGTTCTACAGCCTGTAACTTTTATCAAACGAATTGTTTTAGTGGAAAAAAGGGAAAAAATTCTATAACATGTGAGCTATATTTTCGTATTTGCGAAAAAAAAAAACAAATGAACGTCTAACAATTTTAGAACAATAAAAAATCGAATAAAAAAAATAACTCGAAAAAAAATTTTGAAAATATATTTGAAATCAGCACTCAAATTGAATAGTATCAATTTGATAATAAAATTTTTTTTCAAATCACAGCTTGCTTCAATTTTAGCAATTATTTGATTTCCTATATCATTTCCCCATTTGATTTATCGTTCTACAGCCTGTAACTTTTAAACAAATTGTCTTAGCGGAAAAGTGTATAAGGAAAAAAAATCTATATTGTATGAGCTACGTTTTCGTATTTTCGAAAAAAGTAATAAAAATAAAAACCGAGTTAAAAAAATAATTTGAGGAAAAAATTTATTTTGAAATTATATTTGAAATCAGTGCCCAAATTTAATCTCAATTTGTTGTAAAAATTTTTTTGGTCAAAATAATTTACTACCTACATAATCTGGCTAAAGATCACTATTGAACAAATTATATCATAGTTTGAATATGTGCAATGTAGCAGAAAAGTATTAAGGAGTTTTAACGAACCCTCACATTCGCCATATTAAAAAATATCCATGTCCAACATTACCAAACATCAAACTCAATCGAATATCAAATAGAGAATCAGTGCGTCCATAATATCCTCATGTTATTAAAGTTATTAATTTGTACAATAGGCATCGGTTTGATATACATCAATAAAGCGTATATTAATTAATAATTTACGAGATTATTACATGCAGTTATATTTGAAGTTATCATTTAACCGTATATGCTTAGGTTGTAAAATATTGTGATTATCTACTAATACTGCCATTATTATTTTCGCATGATAAATTGCCAAGCGCAAGCGGTAGAAAATCGCATGAGTTTATAAATTATATATGTGAGTTTCCTTGTTTGTAGCAATTAATATTAGAAATTATATTTTATTGAATTTGCTTTTTTTGTACAAAGAGTAATTTTTTAGGATTATTATCATTATTGACAAGCACTTTTCCACGCTCTAATCGGTAATAATTTGTAATTCTTTTAAGGCTTAAAGTCAGTTTTATAAAAGACTAAGAGGAAATGAATCAAACGTCATAACAGGTCTTGCTTAAATGCCACGATGGCAAAAATCATGATTAGGTAAGAAAAACTATGGAAATATAGATAAAATAGTCTATAACACACAATAAACCTCAATGTACCGAGAAACTAAATAAATTCACAAAAATTTTGAGTCGCCGATCGTTCGTATAATTCTTCTTAATTTTTTAAAGGAATTTAAACCTTTTTGCAGCTAATCTAGCTATATTTGTTCAATGTATAAGTACTGGGAGAGACTATCGTATCAGCCTCTCTCAGACTTAGCTATGTTAGTAACATGCGTGTCCCAGAAAGGATTGTCGGCAGAAATCTGGGTTTAGATGCTCATAACTTGGTTTGTAATTCTGATCCATTTTTGTTACATGTTTTGGAAAATATGCTGAACTCCGATTTAAGATCTATTTAATAAGTGTACATGACTTGTACCCCATTCCAAAATTTTTGCCAAATCAGAATTAACCTATTTGGTCAGTCTATAATATCTTGAGGTGTAGGAATTAGCTGCATTGTTTGGTCTCCAAAAGGAAGAAACTGTGAAGATTACTGTCATCACCGAAACTGTATACTGGGTTAGAAATTTAGTGATATATAGCAGATCCTTGTGGAGCCCCCGAGTTGGTACAGAAAGATTATCAGATTACATCGATGACAACGTAAAGTGAGCCAATAGATGCAACTGAAGACGAACCAGATACTTCTGATCAATCAACTTAGCTGGATAAATTTATACATATTTATACATAACTGTGTATTCTGTCAATATGAATTAAAAAATTTCCCCTAACTCTTCCTTTGACATACGCCAGAGGCGCAGATGTTTATTTAAAACAATCAATATAGTTTAGATAACTGATTTAGTGGAAGGCGAATAGGAGAACAAGGATAGAAAAAAGTAAGAATGGGACAAAAAACATTCAAGCAAAATTTCATATTATTGTGAATTTTTTTAATTTATGTGCTCAATTTGGTACTTTACAAATAATCGTGCCCGTCATATAAACTTAATATAGCAAATAACTTTTTAGTTATAAATATTTATAAGTTTTACTTAGAGCTATTGAAAGCAATGAAATAACGAAATTAATTCGTGCAATTTAAAATGTGCGTAATAATGAAGGAGGAAATCGTCAATAATGACGTCCAATTCATAAAGTTCCTCTGAAAATACTCGAGAAGATATTTAACATTCGGATTCCTTAATAACGCCAATTCATATCTCTGGACTGAATCTCTCCTTCATCCGAGACATATTTTTATGCAAAACGCGTTCCGGTGGTGGAGTTTTATTGCTGGAGGAGCAAAATGAAGATGCGATCCTCTTGGGAGGGGCTTCCCAATGAATATAGGGACGGCTTACGAGAGCTTGTTCCACGAAAATATGAAAAGATTTCAAAAAGGATTTTGATTGCAAGATAATTTGACATTTTAGATGCCGTTCATCAATATTCTCGTCGGTGTTCGTTTTCCTTTGAGCGTATTTACCGCGCCCGAAAATGCCGCTTCAATAAAAATATGTATAACGTGCAATAAATTCACCATATAAAGTAAAATATACCTGCTCATCATAAAACGTAAATTCGCCACGCATTATACTGTCCAAATTAAATTAACACTCTTTGTGTACGTTGACACATTAAGCAAAATTTTATTTTGTTTCGAGCGTTTCTCTCACCTACCACTCCAAAGCCAAATTATAAAACATAATTAAAATGCTACATTGTGCGGAAAGTTTTTTAAAATATATTCTATCTAAATGGCTGCCAAGCGTATCATATTTTTTGTAATAAACTCATTCTTGGTGTTAGCTGTTGCGGCTTCATTTATTATTATAAAAGCTCTAAAATTAACAACATACTGGAATGGAAAGTCGTTAATGACACTTTTAGTGTATTTACGTATTAAAAAGGCGAATATCCGCTTACAGGGTAGCTGGTTTATTATAAAAACAATTGTGCCTAAGAGTACTTATACAGGCTATTCTAAAAGTACACCACAGATTCAAGGGTATTCAAAAGTTCATTTAATAAAATCTCCGAGAAGGTTATGTGAACATTAAAGAATTTTAAATAATTACTTCAGTTATGGGAGTTTATCAAAAGTTGCATTGCGCCGTACGTTGGAGAGGCTCAGAATTTTAGAAACGATACTAATGTGTTCAATAGAGTTAACAGTAATGCTGGACAGATTGGCTTGAATAATTGTGCACCTACAAAAGCGATAAAAGTTCATGTTACCACTGCGAAAGATGTACGGGTTTTCTCCTTATAATTAGCCACCCCCCCCCCCTCCTACAGTTTTTATTTGAAGAATATGGAAAAATTGCAGTCAATCGCAAAATGGCGAAAATATTTCCGGAAATAATTTAAGCACTAGTGGTATTACAAGCGAATATTTTTGAAACAAAGGACGATAAACCAAAGTATATTCGTTAATAAATTATCTGCAAAGCTAACAAGCGGAATCACTAATTATACCGGCGAACGTACAAGTCCTTAATATTCAATATTATTTCCTTGGACAGACAGGGGAATTAATTTAAGAGACACTTAGACGTTACCGGCTTAACCAAAATTAATCTAAATACAACTGAGGAAGTAACCGCAACAGTGACTTCGGTGGTTTGAGTTATACTAGTTGATAAATGGAACCTGTTTTTGGGTGAACGGTAATGGACAGGTCGCGCCGGTTTGCATGGCGTCTCAAAATCCATTTGCAAGTGTGGTTAATTAGCGGTCGGAATGGGAATGGAACAAACAGTGTCCCGAAAGAAAAGAGAAAGGGCCGCCGGAAGTACCGGCTGGCTGGGACCGAATGGCGAGTGGCGCTCGAATCGAGGCGGAAGACCATTGTATTAAACGGACTCCGCTATCCGCAATTCACTTCCATCTACGGCTATACTTTTTATTTGTGGGTTGGATGAATGCTGCAACGCAGTAATCACTAAGCAGTGAGCAACGGTACAAATATGAGTTTTAAATTCAGTTTGTGCCAATTAAATTATGCACACAGGACAGGATGTCTATTTTAAGGGTAGTTTTAATAAACAAAAAGTATGTGGAAAAGAATTGCAGTTATTATAGGATAGGAGCATAGGATAGCAGGACGAGAGTTGCAGTAGCAGTTAATTTATGGCACATTTGGCCTTTTCTGCACGGAAATCCACAAGGCAAATGCCTGATTTGAAAGGAAATTAATTAAACCCCAGTGTTCGTAACATCTAATTCCTGCAATAGATAACAAGGCATAGAGATTATTTTCAACAAATCTAGACATAACTCATATAAAATGAAAGTTGAAAGTATGCCCGTTCTTATGGCGTAAAAAAATCCCATTTAAAATTGGTTAATAAAATTTAATTGTTTTGAAAATAACTTTGAATAAGGCAAATATTTGGGAAAATACATACCAAGATGACATATTCCTATTTAGAGTCCTTTGACGAAGGAGATTTTCTGGCAGTACCTTGGAAACATAAACAAACGAGAGTTATTGAGTGAGTAGAAGAAGCGTCCCCATGTCCACGTCGCTTCTAAAAAAGGAATAAAAATTTAAAGAAAGTCGTGCAGAATATATAAAACAACAATTCAAAAGCCGAGGTATGTGCATACCATTTATATTGAACGATATAATGTGCCGATATTCCCAGGACTTACTAAAATAGACAATGAAAATATCAGGAACCCACCTAGTTTGTAATTTCGAATGAGTATCCACAGCTAGCTTGTTTCCATGTAGTATAATTGGACACTCTAGAGCAATCCACTTCCAGCAGCCATTTTAGTTTCAATGTCACTGAATATACTAAAGATAGATACTCATGTTTATAAAAATAACTAAAAATATTGGACTCTTATGTTTAATTAAAAAACACCATTTGTGAAATAGATTAAATGTAGTCTTAAGTTATCGCAGGTTCTTAGTTTATTTATTAATCAATTTAATTTGTCTTTGTCGATAGTTCTTTGAATAAATGCTGTTAAGTTAAGAGACCTCTATGTTTGATTAGTTAAAATTCAAGTTTTATGCATCACTACCTTATCTAAAGCATTATTTCACTGACAAAGGCGACATCTATGTTCCAAAGACCACAGGTGTACATAATCGCTGTTTTAACCTTTCAGGCAGTTATAATTACAGGCCGCTGCACATTTGGCAGGACCTATATTTGAAAACAAACAACAGTAGTCAATTTGAATTAAATAAATCTTTATTGAATCAAAATTAACAGAATATTGAGTAAGGTAACTTTCCTCTACTAGAAGATCCCTGGAACGCCCTAAAAACGAAAAGGAGGGGTTTACAGCAAACCCATCAATAAGTCGTTCGCCTTCTAACAAATTTGTATACTGTAAATGTAATGTGGGTGGATAATTAAAAGAAAAAATAAACTTAAATTACAATAATGCTTAGATTAAATAATAAAAATAAATAAATACAAAATTAAATTAAAATTCCAATAATTATATACAAAATTCAAAATAAATCTCATCTGCCCCTATTACATTACAGTATATTCTATTCCATTCCATTCCATTCCATTCCATTCTATTCTATTCTATTCTATTCTATTCTATTCTATTCTATATAAAAAAGCACTTTATGTATTTGCCCGTTCTGTAGGTTCGAAATTGATTTCCAGTTAGAGACTTTTTTATCTAGTTTCCTTGTATTTCGTTTTTTAATTCTAGCTATCACAGAACTCGAGCTATCAAAGTTCAACGTGCTATTCTTTCTAAAATTCCTAGTTTTTGAACAAGTGAACCACGCCCAAGCTTTCGGAAAGCCTTATAATATAACTTTATTATGTTAAAATTAAAAATACATATTCAAAACGTTCCCCATTATTTTTTCTCCTAGCCGAATTATTATGTTAAATTTAACTAATTATATTCGATTAAAAATGGGACCAATTATGTTAAACATATATATCGATAAATGTAATATTAACGAGGATAAACAATATTGGTAATTAACATAAATCACAATATCAAACTAGTTCATAATACCAGCGAATTAAGTCCCGAAAACAGTTTAGGTATTTCGTTATCGATTCGATAAATAATTCTGGCGTGTTTTCTTGCCTGGTTATTTATTATGGCAGATACTGTTGACGTGGTGAGCAAAACAAGTGATTTCAACGGATATAAAGCTTATCTGCGAAGGAAGCGTTAATGCAGAAAGACGATCCAGAGGTGACAAAACCGGCAAGAAAGCGATATGGAATATTAAGCTCAGTGACGAGTATTTCGAGGAAATACAGTCTCTGAGACAGAGAAACAGGAAAGAGCTGTATATAAATAATGTTAAAGTTTTGCATCTGAGTTCCTTTTGCGCCCTTAGGGAGAAAAGGAATAACAATAAAACATTTAGAGCCAAAATAGAATCAAAAAGCGAGTCACGCGTTCTTTTAAAATATGGAGAAGGCAACCGGCAAAGTGTTTGATAATGTGCTGACTTATACACATTTATCAAAATAACCGCTTAAAATCCAGTTTGTAAAATACGGAGAATAGGATCGGGCCACCATACTCGATATTTCTATTTGAAAATATGTCAGGGTAAAAGGCTGTATGAAGAAAAAACCGCATGCAAATCAACATATTCAAATGCGATTGGCCGGGAGGAAAGGACTCAATGAAGCAGAATATTTCTTATGTGATCTAAGCATTGTCGATAAATTGGATCTAAATATATTTAATATATCCTGATAGAGAGGGAACGGGAGGGATAGAACAGCCAAACTTCTATACTGCCAGCACAGCTTTCCCTCTTACTAGCGGTAATTAAGGAAGATCGTAGTCAATAATTTTTTTTATATGCTTATTTTTGCAATAATGTTATTTTCACAATGAAGCAGAAATCTGTAGTAATGCAACGCAGTTACATCTTTATAGATATTGATTCACCACAAAAAAATAATAGATAGTAATTTCCGACTTACTATATTAAAATAAACTCGATCAAAAACTATTTTGTTAGTATAATCCCAAACCTGTTATTTTTTTAGTGGTTTGACGAATTTATTGCAAGTAAAGAAAGTGAAGACATTTGAGAGTGTTAAAGACTGCTTTCATTAATTTCCCTATGTAATTTAAAAAATGTGCTAAAAATAATATTTTTAAACAGACACATGGAAGCTATTTAATCTCAAGAAAATTCAGCTTATAAGTAAGTATATTGAAAATACACAACAATGAAATATATAAAATATGTATATACCATATCTTAAAATGCTTCACAAGCCAAATGTTAGCAGAAAGTGAGCAAGATGACGTAATTTTTCTTGCAAAATCTATTTGGTCGGACGGGAACCTAAACGGTGACATCAGCTTTTTTGTAAGACCTATTAGGTCAGACCAAAACCTAAACGGTACCATCAACTTTCTTGCAAATCCTATTAGGTCGGACCAGAACCTGAACGGTGACATCAGTTTTCTTGTAAAACATATTCGGTCGGACCAGAACGGTGACGTCAGCTATTTGCCATTTATTGGTTTTGATGGCAGTCTATTGGTCATTTATTTAGTTTTATTAATCCATGCCGTAACTTGCAGGATTGAACTTTCTTCACAATTATTTAATCTGGAGTTGAGGAATGATTGATTTTTAAGTATGATGATAAGATCCTTCGTTTACTAGAAATATTGTTATAGGTGTGCAATTCCTTATAGGTTCTTTTATCGAAAAATGTATGTTAAGCAAGCCGACGTATTTTATCTTAGTTCCTGCAGGTTTTCAGCCATCACTCTTATTACTTTTCTAACTGTCCTGAAATACATTGTAGACTGTATAGGTACAGGGTGTCCCAAATATAAGCAGACAGTGAAATTGGAGATAGAGCTCACTCTTACACACACTTATCCTTGAAAATAATAGTTTTCGAGGGGGTGTTTTATGTTTCTTGACCAATACATATGTCATATTTTCGCGACCGCACATATTGGGATAAAATTTGGTATGCATATTACATACTTTTAGTCCAGTCACAAACCAATATTACTTAGTAAAGATTTTAGTTAAACCCACAGTAGGTAATAAAGGATACTCAACGATTTAATTTTGCAAATAAATAATGTGCACGATAACTCCTCTTTCAATAAGCCTAAATAATTTTAAATAAAATTTAAACAAAGCTTCTGTTTAAAAGACGAAGGATATATCTAAAGGAGAAAGCCTCACATGGATGAATCTACGTAATTTAGCTAAATAATCAAAAATCATATAAAATCAGTCGAAGAATCAGATATTGGTCAATTGTAAATCCCAATCCTATTGGAAACTCACAATGGATAGCAAGCGCAGCAAATTTTCCTTGTCGACAAGTATTCAATTTGGGGCGGAGTAATTGTTTGGTAAAAAACAACTGTATTGTCTAAGTCATATAGTATATGCACCAAGAAGGAACACGATAAGATGCGAACGTATAGCAATTTGCCTGGACGATGTACTTCAGTAATTTAGTTAAATTTATTATTAAAATCTCAGTAGCACGACCGAACCCTCTAAGAAGCATTACTGTCTTCACGTTGCATTAAATATTTATGGTAAAGTGGAGATTTCCTTTTAATTCCCTTATTACCAACGTCCCTTAAATTAAACAGGGGAAATGGGAAGATGCGGTAAATATCGGTCGCAAATGTAGACCTGAAATATCAAACCATTAGTTTCTCGTTTTAGTTAATCACTGTGACAGCTTGCGGTTTATTATGACATAGGTCTGTTGTGCCAATAATCGATAAGACAGAGTGCACCCGCCTAGATTATTCCAGCACGACAGTACTAATAACATTCCTGAATTACATTTATCAACGTGATGTATAGGAATACAGTTTTGCACATGTTGGGGATCAAAAAAGCTATAAATGAAAAATTGTACGTTGTTGTTTTTTAGTTGACACTAATAATGGTGATGAAGTTTTAAATTAATTGGTCAAAAAGTAAGGAACAAATTCAATATCTTCGAAACGCCTAAGTTTTGGAAAAATCGCTCGGACAGGTCGATTTTTATTTTATATTATGCCTATTCTAAAAATATTACTTATTCTACAAGGTGTCCCAAAAAAGTTGGGCTATGATCAACTTTGATTTTTCAAATGTCAACCCCCATTTTTTCTAATTCCTTGTAAAATTCTAAACATTTTCTATGTATTACAAGGAATACGTAATTGCAAGAAAATTGGGGGTTGCCATTTGAAAAATAAAAGTTGAACACAGCCCTGTTTTTTTGGGACACAAAACTTGGGCGTTTTAAAGATATTGAATTTGTTCCTCACTTTTCAACCTCACTGTATTTTCTTTCTGTTCTTACTCCTGTTATATTGAAAATATTTCTCTATAAAATAACCTACCTCTATATACTTATTTCATATACTTCAGTATATTTCGCGTAATCATCTAATAATTAAAAAAAAAAACAAAATATAAAAAATATTCCTTCAATATTCACTGTATATTTTAAAATAAATGTCATTTTTTGTTTGTCAAAAGTATATACATAAATATTGTGCTGGGGAAACATTCCATTTGTATATTATAAAGATACGTCTATAAACATAGAAACAATATTCTCAATTGAATATTTTTGTAATATTTGAAAAAGAGAGTAAATGATTGAAATTATCCCTGTTCACTATATATTCAAAAATGAATATCACTTTGTGTATGTCACCATTAAGAATAGCATGTTGTGGAAATACTCCATTTGTAAATTATAAGAATATTGATTTTAGCACGTGATATAAATATTCGATTGTATATCCAAATAATATTTGACACGGCCAGTAAATTTTTGGGAAGATTCGTACAATATTCAATGAATATTTCAAAATGAACTTTCTGTACATCTCAAGAACATATAAGAATATTGTACAATTTATTTGCAATATTGTATGTTAGTATATGTATATTGTGACGACGCTTAATTACGTTAAGCCGTACTGTTTGTAACTTACTTCCACAAACAGTATTACTAGCTTTTGCAATTACCTTTATTTTTAAACGGAATCTCGGGCGCCAGTTTCCTTCTTTATAGTGCAAGAAACAGCACTTTATTTCTTGGCGGTTTCCAAGAAAACCTTAGGTAACTTCAGTGAAGAACGGAGTGATACAAGGGTCATGAAATGAATTGCTTATCTTACTAGACTTGAGCAATTGATAATACCTGTTTAATTAAATATTCCCTACTTGAAATAACAACACGGAGTGTTCAGAGACCTATATACAACATTTATTCAATTACCAATATTGTGTACAAAATAACCGTGAAATTCTTAAGCTAGCAATATTTTACAACGGGGTATTATAGAAGGAAGCATATACGGTAAACAAGAATATATTTGCGACGGAAATCTCGTATTTACAGCGTCGTGGCGGTAAAACGCGGATAGCGGGTTTCAGGTATTTTATTTCCCTTCGACGGGCAGTCAAAGATACTAGCGAGATTTTATTAATTAATAAAGATACACTCCTACGGGGCCTGTGGCTTCAAACTAGAGTGATACTATGAAAAATACGTATTTAATTTATTTCTACCCTCGGACGGATCGACGCTCCAATCGTTTTCACGCAATGAAGGGTCAGCTCTCCTGTTATATAATGTCGGCTGGATCGTTGAGACTCCAATAGTTTTCACGCAATGAAGTGTCAATTCTCCTGATATGTACTGTCGGCTGGATCGTTGAGACTCCAATCGTTTTCACGCAATGAAATGTCAATTCTCCTATTATATAACGCGGAATTAACAGGTAAATTTTATTACAATTATTAAATTTACTATTTAATTCTACGGTAACAAAATGAACAATGTATCTTTACTGGTACCGGTGTACGATGCGGTTGACTCACGTGTGCTTACCAATAGTTTTTAACAACGGCGGAAAAATTGCGGTGCGGTGTTTGACGGACTTGATCTGCTTATTCGGGCTACTAGACGAAAAATCTCCTGGTCAAGTGCGTTCGCGATAAATTTATAATCTAATTTCGCCATACGTAGCTAATTAACGCGTGGGAGGCCAACGGTGAAATCTAACAAGTACTTCTCGGTGAGTGGGCATATGGGTGCTTCTACTTTTTCTCTCTTCATAACCGAATTATCAAAGAAAATTAAGTACTCAAATTTTCAGTTTTTTTTTTATAAATCTCGAAAACGAAACAAAACACTGCAAAAATTTCTTCTTGTTACTCAGCATAACATTTCTCAATAATTTTGCCCTAATTTAACCTTGTTTGTATCTCCTTTACGGTTTACGAGATCGCAATGATGAGACTCGAATTTGACTAACCCTCTAGGTATAAGTGCCATATCATCTAATCGTTTTTACTAAAAAGCATACTGGCGTTTATTAGTTATTTTTGCCCAACCCCGTAAATACATATTGTAGCGGGTATAAAATAAAAAGCACCTATATAGTTTTTGCCTTTGTGATATTCCGCCATAAAAAACTTATTTAAGAACGGAAAATCTCGACGGTTAGATCAAATTAGATGCACAAAAGACAGCCATTTCCCTAGAATATGCGATTTTCTCCGCTGATACGGTTTAGATTCGTTCTGTCTAAAACTTTTGCATGAGAATTTTATAAGAAAATAAGAGTGGCAGTCCCGTCTTGTTTCATTTATCAAGAAAGTTCTTTGTTATTTCTCGTACGACACATATAATCATAAAGAAGTTCGCCGTTCGCATTGCGGGTCCACATTGTACCAGCGTCTGTATAAAGTGTAACTATACACATAAACAACTTAAACTGTCTACAACGTTGTATTTTCCAGCCCATATCTGCTTATTTATAGCGGTATTTGATCTGGTGTTTACGAAAGCCTGCCATGTTAGTGTTACGATATTAGGGGTGCAATTCGCTTCAGATTTCATTTAATATGACTTTTACCTTATAGGCCATTAATATTTAACGGTAAACACTTTCCTACGTTCTAGAACTTTAAAACTTATGACCTAATAAAAAGTCGCTATTTCTCTTACGGCCTGGCATTACTTCTTAGCGGGGCTATTTCGGAAATTTCTCATTGTAAGCAAATTTATATTGTTAACGTATTTATTTATTAAGAGAAGTTAAGAGCTTACCTAGAAATCAACGAAACGTTATAGTCAAATAAAATTTCTTGAATACTTTATTCTTAGTTATAGTAGAGTGGCCAGCTACTTAGCACTGGCTATAAACCCAGATCCCGCGGGCATTTCAAACAGTTACGCTCGAATAATATTATTAATAGATTATTGAGTAAGTGGGTCTACTGTTCAGATAGGGTTCGTACGTACAATGTTGTATGCCCATGGATATTTGGGTAAATGGGAAAAAAATTAAAATCATTTTGATTTCGTTGTGAGCTTAGAAATATTTTAGGTGTCAAAAAATGACGCGTCCGTAAAAATCAAGTGTATTGTCTCAGTGTCAAAATAAATGCAATCAAACAAGACATTTTTCTCTTGACAGATATTAAAGAAACTATAACCTTTACCGAGCTTTTCCGACACGCAGAAAGCGGTACTTTTTTCTTAATAACATACTTATCATCATCGTCAAAATATAAACATGAAAGTATTTTTAGTTTATAGATATTCGTGGACATCTTCCGCAATTAAAAATGCACGCTTCACTACAGGTACCCAAACAACCCTATTCTAGTGGAAAGGCTCACACACTAAGCTGATTTTGCCGCTTCAGCTGTTTCTCCAAGTAAAGTGAATATTTTCACAAATAAAATGTAGTCCCTTTCAGAGTTATAAAATATTTATACGTAAGATCCCTTTTAAAATCAGTGCGGTCCCACTTTAAATAGGGTTCTCAGTAGGAGGTAGGTATAAACATAATGTATATATAGTAATGTGACCTCTTGATGTGGGCCCCAAAAGTCGGTTGAGTAATCCGTGTACAGGCATAGGGTTAAGAATTTGAATTAATTTTTAATTTACTTATCCTTGTCTTATTAATATATTATAAGCAGATTTTTAAGTTTGAATCTCTATAAGTATTCAGTATATTTTTATTTAATTCACATTGATCTGATGAACGCTCTTCATAATGATTCTTAATTAGCTTTAAACGATCAGCTATTCTTTAAATGTCAGTAGAGGAGTAATTAAAAGTTGAGCCAGGGAAAAGCTACGATAGCAATTCAGTTCAATAAATTGATTACTTCATATCACAATATAGGAGGGTGTCAGTTATGCTCGAGGTTATGCTTTAGTAAAATTTTTGTATCTAATTTTGTATAAAATTTTACGAGTGTGTAATGTGTATTATCAACTATGTTTTGGCTTAAAACCATATATATTTATATATTCCAGATTACAAAGTGAAGTTTATTTAGTTATTATTCATTATGATCTCATTTTCATAATTAAAACTAGTATTTTTATCCAGTTTTTCATGTTTATTTTAAACTTTTTCAAATAAACCCGAGCTTACCCTAAATCTGCTTAAGATATGGTTATCTTTTTCCAGTCTCATTTTGTACTGGTAACTACGGCTCGACTGTAATAAAATTTACAATTCTTGCAGTCCGTGTAATATAAAGTGCTTCCATCACATACAAAGAGGAATTCTAGCAAGCATTAAAATTACATGACGCTTTAAATTTTAAAATTTTTTATCACCCTCCAGGAAGTAATTTTACTAAATCTATTTAAAGACATTTTTAGTTCGTTATTGCTTTCTATAATGCGTCAATCCGGTTTTTGTAATTCTCCAAAGTTGCGATGATTTATTAGGAAATCCATATTCCTGGCGCCTCCGCCAAATATTAGCAAATTTATTTTTAAAAAATTATATTCTATTTAAAGCTCTTAGAATTTATTTAATATAAACCTCATCATATACAGGATGTTTCATGATGAACTGTACATGTAATGGGTATAGAAATTTGTCTGCTGCTCTTAATTACTGAAATACAGGGTGATGAACTACTTAAGGCCAATAATTCTTTTGGCCAGAACTTCCTTACTATATATCAAAATTTATTCAAATTTTATGCAATTTGTGTACTTATCACAGTTGATATAATGCCGTTTTCAATATTTAAACATTCCAGGACCGGACTTTTTTAATTCAAGTTTTTTTATTTCAGTAGAGAAAATCACCCTGTATAATATTTTTTTCAAATTATATGGGAAATTATAAACGTCCATATATCAGTAAATAAAAGCATGTGAACAGATTTTTTGTTGCACCTTTATTGATTTTTTTACAAGCGATTGAATTTGGCGAAATAGGGAAATATGTTTTCCAAATACCCATTTTTCTTTCCTTCATTCTATATATTTTATATAATAATAGTTTTTATAATAGTTATATTCTTGAAGATCCTGATATAAAATTAAACCCTTTTTTAAAATAAAAAATCCTTTATAATCAAACAAAATAATTATTGGAGCGATTGGATTTAAATTAGTAACAATTGAAAATACATCCATGTTTTTGTTACCTATTTGGGACAAGTAATATTGTTTCGTTCACCCAAAGTAGACAAATGCAGGAAGGAATTAGTCACACAGCCAAAAGTTTTTCTACTCTTTCCTTTCCTAGCTTGTACAAAGTACGCAATAATATAGAACAAATGGGGCTTTGAAAGAAAGCATCATTTATTACTTTTTCTATATTTTATGTTCAGCGTACGTGGGGGTTTTTTAAGTTTTCAAATTAGTGTTACGGTTGTATCGTTTGTTCAACTTAACGTGCCCGGGTTTTATATAGAACTATATGACTTATATTATGGCATAAGAATAGATCTTTCCCATTCCCATCTCGTGTTTTCGCGATGATTAAGAAAAACGATTATGAAAAATTCTTTTTGATTTAATAACAGGGAATTTATGTGACGTATTTCTGAATAACATTTATATAGTTGAATAAAATGAAATACTATCGTAACTCACATCTGTTCATGCATGACGGCAATAAATTATTTAGGATTGTTCTGATGATAGTATTAACTTATTCCGAAATGTTGGCTTTATTAAAAAAAAGTTATATTTGCATTTATAATATCTACAATTACGCAACGCCGCCTACGTCTACGACTTTTATGCTACATAATTCCTGCTTCGAACTGAAGGTGCACATTTGCAACCTGTGCACCAAGAGACACTCGCAGTTTAGAAACTAATTCCGGCGCCTGTTTAGTCCGCCATTGCTAATGAGGTAGTGCAAATCTCGAGGCACTTTTTTTGCATCCCAGGTAAAGTTAGTTTACGCTTAATAAGCTACAGGGTTTAATTTAGGTTTAAATGAGTTTCGTAGCACTTATGTGCTCGTCCTCGGCTAGGATGTAGCCGAGGATGATCGGATAGTTGAGTAATTTGCACCGCCAGATGCTACACCGTTTGCTTTTATATTGAAGGGTAGACGTCGGACACAAGATATTTTTATAATTCGAAATGTTGGACCAAGGTAAACTTTTCAGTAAATTAAAAAAATCTTACGTACAGTAGACTGGCAGGGTTACAAGAATATGTAGGACTATATACACCTTTAACTATCTAAGGGCAGAAAATGGGCGCATATTAGGATACGGAAATAGAAATAAATGCAACAAATAATTATGAAAACTTTATAACCGTTTATGGTATTAACGTATTAAACCGATTTAGGGGGTTAATCTCCGAATTGGACAGTACAAGCTGTAACCACCATAAATTATGTCTGGGGGACTAAATATGCAAGTCAGTAAATAGTATACAAGCGCGTCAAAGATTAAATTAAAAACATATTTATCTCGGGTAAAAAAGCGTTCTATAGAATGTCTTATTTATACTAATTTAAAATAAGTATTATAATATCGATTATTCCTTTCTATTACCTTCTTCCTAAAATATCTGAAACAGGAAATTGCGGAGATGCGAACATATTGTCATGTATTTTAAACTAAAACCTCACTAATAAAATAATAAAATAAAAAAAAATTCAGTGCAAACCAGGGTAAAACGAAATAATCCTCCAAATAAAACTAGAACGAGAAACTTACGTATAGTAATACTCATGAGATAAATACAAGTTCAAAAAAGGATATAATATCTTAAAACCATTTGTTAAATCAGCTGTAGGACACCTGTTGAGGCGAGTGAGGTCAACGAGCTTTTTATAAACAAAGGGTCAGCTACGCAAATGTTTCCTTAAAATAATCAATGAGTTAACAGCTGCCAGTTGCATGCTTTAAACAAAGGTTGAACGATTGTCAACTACGGTTAAAAAAAAATGGACTTTATTTATGTGAATTTTTATTAAATGTGTAATTAATTAATTTAAGACAAACCTGTAAAACCTCCAGTCTAGTCAAATGACTAGACACAATGTAAATTAGTTCCTAAGAAGTGGCGCAGTGATCTTCAATATGTTTCTGTGAAGCATCGTATGAGCCAACGGCAGTTCTGAAATTTATCTCACGTAACATCGAAACATGGGTATCCAAGGATTCGTCATCAAATAAGGAAGCTAAAAATACCATAATTTCATAGTAAAATTACATAATAAAGGAAAAAAAGGCGAAAATACCAAGCTTCATGACAGTTGAAAATCTAGAAATCCATGGTTTGGCAAATTTTCTGCATGTCCTTAGAAACGAAACAAAAACTTGAGTTGTTATTGGGTCGTAAAAGAAGCAATCTCACGTCCAGATTGTTCCTGAAATATATAGAGAAATACACAATTTAAAACGGAGATTTATATTTCCAGTACATTTGAATAATGGTTCAAGGCCAAATACAATAAGGTACCAGAAAAACAGATTTAACTTACCAGCAATAAAGGTAAAATGTATCCTAAATAATAAGCAGCCACCTGATTGGTCGAAATCCGTTTGGGCATCCAAGGCCTATTCAGTTTATGCAAATCCAGTGAATGGGGCACAAAATTGTAAAACTGCCAGCTACCATATCTGGACCACAAACCACAAGTGTCAAAAACTTAAAAACAGGTCTGCCAATTTAAAGTAAATAACGCAACACGGTAACTTTAGTGTGCCGGTAGTAATATGAACTAAAATTAGAAACTTTAACTTTATTAAATTTGTCACTATTCACAAGGACACTGTCCTATATTTGTTGTAGATTAAGTTAGTTTAAGTTAGAGCAGGGACATAGTTTAAGGAACGTTTCACTGTGAGTTGTCTCGTATGTGTAACAAATTCGACTTGTTGTTCCATCTATGTTTAATTGATACAACTAAAGCATACAAATCCATCTCAGCTGGATATCTAAACTACAGCAAAAGCAGAGACATCTATCTGTCTAATGACAAAATAATATTCATTCTGATAAAGATCGCTAACATTTTAAGATCCTTACTAATCAAATAATAAATAAAACCAGCACCAAATTTAAATAATCTTTATTAAAAACGTGTACAACAGCAGATTGACAGGTAAGATATTTCTTCGATTGCAGAAGGGAACCCCCTTAGGCCCTGAAAGATTAAAGAGTAATTATAGCAAACCCTAAGTAAGTTTCACGTTTAATTATCTTAAAATTATACGCACTGTCGCTTATTGTTCAAACTGTTGGAAAATCCAGCCCAGTGGCGGACTGATCGTATGTTATAAAGTCGATAATTCAGAAAATTATATAAGGTAGTGGCGGTAGATATGGCCCGGACGGTCATATGGCCCGGACGGTCATATGGCCCAATGCCCTTAAATTTTAAATTAACCGCCTCAAACCCAACTTCTTGACGTTCACAGTTTCTTTCAATACGTTTAAGCGTCCTCTGTAAATAACAAGCCGAACTTCCGGCAATATCGGCAATACCGGCTAGTTTATATTATGGCGTCACAACAGGTGTTCGAATAATAAAGTTTAATGAAAGTGTTTTGGTGAAATCATCGGGAAACATTGAAAAACAAACCTAAATTTTGGAGGATCGACACTCTAAGTTACGTGTTACATAGTGACATATTTATTTTACTTAAAAATTTTGTGAAAGAGTTTTTTCTTGTTGCTCATAATGTGCACTACTCAACTGGTCATATGGCCCATGTATTTATTTCGTCACATTGTTTAAGTATTTTATCTTGATAGAAAATACTTACTTTACATTAGTGGAAAAAATTATTTTGCATTTTTTTAAAGGGCTCAGATTTATGTTAATTCTGTAAGTGCCATATTTTCAGATGGGTTTGATGATATGGCCCATTGACTTTTTCTACAATTTTATTTTTTATTTTTAAATTTGCAATCTTTTATTTTTTTTTGTTGTCAGTCTATTTGTCTATTATGTCTCAACTCAATTTTCTTAATGAACCGTTCAATTAAAATAAATTTTTCTAGGGCCATAACTCCAACCCTGGTTGGGAATATGGCCCATTGACTGCATTTAAAAAAAAAAAATTTAGTTTAATTTTTTTCCTGAAAGCGAAGGTGTTTACGCTTAAGCTCCTGTAAGCATTGTTATTTTTTTTAATAAAGTTTTCGAGAAAAAAAATATTTTTTTTTAAGTGGGCCATATATGCCGCCACTACCTTACAACTACTTTAGAAAATTAAATTTAAAATTCAAAAACTAAACAACTTATTTACTAGTGCATGCATAAAAATATATATGAGTATAAAACTTAAATATCTAAACGTGCAAATATAAAATAAAATAAATAAATCTTAAATTTTAAAAACTTACCTTCTAAATATAAATTAAAATATAATTCAAAATTCAAAAATTGTTGTTTCCCCACAATCCTCCATAACAGAACATTATTTTGCACCTCCAACGCTCAAATAGAAAGAAATTAAATTTTCAAATATAAAAATTCAAAATCAAAGTTAAAATCAAAAATTATTAAATCCCTAAAATCCCATATCATAACATAATTTGGCGCCCAACGTGGGGGCCCTCGAGCAAAAAAAAACTTGCCCATATCATTACAATATGCATCAGTACCTATAAGGGCGTCATCGGTAATTCGAGTTTGTTTATTAAACTATTATAACAGAGAGAAAAATATTTGATAGCAAATTTCCAAAATTGAAAATATCTACAATGTGGTACTAATTATCGAATTCCGAACAACATTGAAAACGTCCGCTCGTTTGACATATTGAAATTTGGACTGGAGAAACTAAAGAAATAACTCTATTATATTAAGAGCTATTTTTACCAGAATAGTTGCTCCTGGAGAAAGTCGCAATCTTTGAAGTGAAACTGACTCTGAAGTTAGGTTTCTAGAAAGAGAAAATAGTGCGCAGTATACTAAAACGCATGTTTATGTTATCCTTAAAATTCCATTTCTGTTGGGGTCTTGTAAAAGTTGGACTGCCCTAATTCCATTCTACCTTTCTGTCCATTTACACTTCTTGTATCACGATAACGGTTCCACAATTGACTTTAAACACTTAGAGCCAGCGCCTATAGCGTCAGCAACACGTTCCAGCTGGGAGAATTCCCACTGACCGTAATTTCCGTTATTCTTTAAATATGGGCTTTGAACATTTTTAAAATCTAAAAGTGGAATCATACATGTGATGTTGACGGAAGAAAGATATATTTTCGTTTCGGTTGCGTAAAAATTGTATTTATATGTAGTTAGATAATCAGATTTTCGTTCATAGAGCCAAAGAGAAAATAAAACGGGAGAAATAAGTTTTTTTTAATAAGGTTTTCATTTTCCAAATCTGTGACGTTATTTATACCAACAAAAAAGTGTTTTTAATCACCATCTTATTCTTTCCCTGTTGACCCATTTCTGAAATAATGTTTCTTGTTTTCAGTTGCGTACGTGAATCTGGGCGCAGCGTTAATAGCCGCTGGCAGATGTCAAGAGGCCGTTTCTGTTCTTCGGCAGGGCTCTCGACTCGATGGTACTGGTTTAAAGGACCGTAAAGAACACGAGTCGGCCAAAGTGTCAGCACTTCTTCAACTTGGTGCCCTCTATTCGGACCAAGGACGGCTGCAGAGAGCCCTCGCGGCATACAGAGAAGCAGCACACTCGTTGCCAGACCACTACCCTCGTCAGGTAACAATAAGCATTAAGGAATGAGGACAATAATTGTTAGAGTTGGTTGTTGTTAATTAGAAGTCAGTGCAGAGAGTCTGGCATAATATAACATTGATTCTAAAGAGACATTTTAGTATATATTTGTTTCAAACAATTTTTGCTTTATAGTACATTGAATTCTGTATTCTACAACTTGCTTTTGCAGAATCCAATATTGAAAGCATAAAAAAAGTTAAATTATAAAACTGCGCAGTACGCACTTAACATAATAAAAATAAAAAAATTAATTGAAGTTTAATGATTAATTTTTCTCTTTCAAATTCTCTGGTCGTGGAAGCCTGTGACTTTAAACCAATTACTACAAACGTCACATACAATATTTCAATGATTCCACGCCACCAGTAACAAGTATTGTGGTAATTGATTTGGCTTTTAGTGTCAGATGTGGAGGAATATTCAAATATCGAGTAAAAGTCATGAACAAATAAATATTCATGATTTCACGTGATATTTCAATTTAAAAATTTACTCGAACTCGTTTATTCCATAACCAACTTGTAGTATCTACTTCAAGTAATCTAAGCGAAAAGTAATCCTGGAAATATCATTCTTAAATTGGATCAAAACGACGACGCCGACGCCTAAACGCAAGTCAAACGTTTCCTTCGTACCTTGTTATGAATGTGCGTGGGTATTACAGAGGAACCGAATCAAGGCGATTTAAAAAAATACTACTACATACGAATATGTTGAAATTTTAAGATATTTTCACCCAAATAAAGAAACGTTCCTCACAGTTTGGCACAAAAGTGGTGGAAAGTGTATATGGTTATTTTTATCACACATCTGCCTCCTTTCAAAAATATCAAGTAAATTATAATGGAATCTGATTACAACATTTTCTGAACATTACAAATATCTGACTTATTCCAAAACAAATAAATTTATTTTATCGTTAATTTAGTGAAATTCAGCGACAGCTTTACCTTCTATAGGCTTGTTTTCGCCAAATTTTCAGATTTGGAACAGCTGGACCCCTGGCGTTGCTGATTGACCATAGTAGCATTAAATAAAATAAAAAAAAAACACGTGAATTGTTAATTCTATGTAGCTTTTTGTCTACACATAATATAGATTTTTGTTTACTTACTTTGCCACATAACCCTCAATATGTACTGACATACATATTATGTAATCAATTTATACAAACACGTGTGATTATATTTTCCATTTACAGGTTTTAACAAATTTCACCACTGAAACACATGGGGATTGATGTAGTGCGATATTAAGTATCATAACTCAACATAATCGTTTCCATTTTCTAATGAAAAAAAGCTATGAATTTTTTATCACAGCTTTTATAGAGATTGGGACTTTGCAACTGGGAATCATCAAGGATAATAACCGACAATGAAGATACAATCATAATACGTGTATTGAAATAAAATATGAAATTAGGCATACATAAAAGTTGTTTGGTGTAGTCTAGTATCTTATTCTACGAATAGTTGACACTTTAAGTAGTTAATTAATTGAAATAAACTAACGAAAAAACTAATATTGCTAATTGTGCCAAACAATAATGTGTGTAATAAAAGCAGTATACCGCCAGGAAATTAAGAAAATTTTGCAAACCTATTTTATAAAAAAATATATTATCAATATACAGACCATTACTGCCTAACCCTGGCATATCCATACATTTTATACCAATGTCTCGAGATATTCTTAAGTTAACATGACTGTCAGACAGACTGAAAATATATATTTTTTTGGGTTCAGTAGTTGTTAAAAAGAGAATAGAGAATCTTTGTGGATGCAGCAAGATCAAAAATATACCCCTCGATATACCCCTTGTCTCCTACGCCGGATGTTAAAATTTTACAAAAATAAACCTCCCTGTTTGTCTATTATTACCTATATATTAAATAGGATCATTAATTGAAGGATTATAATAAATAAAAAAAAAACTGCAATTCATTTTCTTCAGAAAATATTTCTTTGACAGGATGTAGGATGTTACAGGCCCCATTACCTGATCACATTAGTACTCCTTTAGTATCCTTTATCAGCGCGACTTTTTTTACCGAAAAGCATTAATTACTTGCGCGCAACCACTACTTAAAAAATCAGTAATTCATTATAATAACTTAGTGGCGTAGAAATAAATAATATCAATACCGGGTTGGCCAAAAAATTTCGCACTTTTTACATTTGCTCATAACTTTTTTGTTTATTAATCGATTTTAATGAGCTAGTTGGTTAGAGAAAAGAATATAGATGAAAAATGTCAAAATGGCCGATTCTTTATAATGCAAGATGGCGGCCTCGTTTGAAAATAGCCCGTTGTTTGTGCCAATTCTTTTTGAAGAAAATAGTCGAAATGACACATCCAATCGAAAAAAGCAATAAGATGAAGCTTTCTCTACATTTTAAGACATCGATGAAAACAATCGGTACATCTGGAGAGGAGCTATATCCTACGCTTTGTATGGGCAAAGCGTCTTTTTGTCATTCTTAAGCTGTTTTACTTAAATTGCACTTGTTTCATTGGCCAATAACTTTTTTGTTTATTAACTGATTTTAATGATCTTGGTGTCGTTGCTTATAGAAAAGAATGGACTATCGACGAAAAATTTCAAAATGGTATATTTTTTTAAATGCAAGATGGCGGTCGGGTTTGAAAATAGCCCTTCATTTCGCCAATTCTTTTTAATTAAAGAAATGTCAAAATGGCCCATCCAATATAAAGAAAGCAATAAAATGGACCTTTATCTGCATTATAAGACCTCGATGAGAAAAATCGGCCATTTCGACATTTTTTCTTCAATATAAGATTTGGCCCAAAAATTTTCAAACGTGGCCGTCACATGCATTTTAAAAAATCGGTCATTTTGAAATTTTTCGTCGATAGTCCATTCTCTTCTGTAAGCAACACGCTTAGAATGACAAAAATATGCTTTGTTTGATTACGTACGTACGTCCTCTCCTGGTGGACCCATTTTTTTCATCATGGTCTTAAAATGTAGAGAAAGGTTCATTTTATTGCTTTTTTCTATTGGATGTGCCGTTTAGACATTTTTTCCTCAAAAAGAATTGCCTCAAAGAAAGGGCTATTTTCAAACCCGGCTGCCATCTTGCATTTTAAACAATCGGCCATTTTGAAATTTTTCGCCGATAGTCCATTTTTGTCTGTAAGCAACGACATCTAGCTCATTAGAATCGGTTAATATTCAAAAAAGTTACGGGCAAACGTAAAAAGTGCAACATTTTTTGGCCCACCCGGTATAACTCTTTATGATCAAAAAATAAATGTTTGGTTATATGGCTTTCTTAAAATCCCGCAGTAAGTTTTTTCCACGGTTACAATAATATAAATGATCATAAATAACCCAAGCCTATAGGATTGGAGGCATTTTTTCTTAATTTTAATTTGACTTTTTAATGGTTTTTATGTTTTCTGTGTACTGAAACCGATTTTGACCGCAGAATTTGCTTAACACAATAAGTTTTTGAGGTAATCTTAATTGCCGAGATATAGCAAATTTAATTTAGGTAATTTTTAACGCGAAAATGAGAGAGAAGGCAAGCTTTGGACAAAGACAGCTACAGCTCAAGTTTTCAAAAAATGTTTTGGTACTTTTTTTAGAATATCATTGAAGATTTTTAATTTCATGTGCACCACCAAATGCTGTAACTCCACAACTTTTATAACGTCACCATCAATAAAGTCCAACTATTTACTTAACCAAGAACATGAGTACCAGAGGGGGTGGTTTAGCCTATTTTAAATTCCTTTCGGTTTATTTTGATAAAATTTTTAGGCACCACCTATTTTAATGTATTACTTGGTCTTGAAAGTAAATAGAAAAAAATGGGAAAAATGAGTTTAAAAAAATACTTCATTCCAAAGGCATTACAAGAGAAACTTAAAAGCTTAACAAAAGCTACAAAAACTACATAACTCAAAAAATAAAGGCAGAAGTACGTCTGCCTGGGTTAAGGTTCCTCCAATCCCCACTCTCTTGATTTCCGGCTTCAATCGTCCCCACGTTTAGAAAAAAGAAGTACTTCACATAGTAGGATAGCCACTACATAGAATTAAAATTTTCTAACTAATATGAATTTAAAATGATATTAAAGTGCAGTTGGAATAAAATTAAATGGGACATAAAATGAACCAAAAATAATATAATATCAACGAGTTTATAAGGTTGTTACTACAATTTTGCGGTAAAATTGGAACAAATGCTGGACAAGTAAAGCTAAAAAATATCTAATCATCAAAAATGACAGAAATAGAAATATTGGACAACCTCACCCCATTTATCTAAGAAATTTGACATTCTACACAAATTTTGGGGTCAGTTTCAACTCACACTAATACATAGGAAACAGATACTATTTCTTAAGAAAAAACTTTGCAGACACGTGTAGTTGTTTGACTTATTTTAAATTGCATCCTTAATTTAAAGAAGCTGACTTATAGGGGATGAGAAAAAACTAAGATTTGCAATAAATGACTCGAACAATAATGTTCATTTAGGAATCTATTTAACAGCACTAATAGTTTAAGTCTCCAGTTATGTATTTTTCGAAATTAAACTTAAAAATATTTTATCTAAGTCATACCCAAAACTGGCAAAAGTTAGGCAAGCTATATTATATGCAAATTAATTTAATTTCCCGTTGCACTTGCAACTTATTAACGCGTTGTATGATAATTAACTAAATAAATAGCACAATACAGTTCCCAACTTCAAAGTTTTCCGTAAGTCGTAGAAGTAAAGCATTCACGTTGTAACTCAACCCACAAAGTTTGACCAAAGAGCTTAAACCTACAAGTGGAAATGAAGTAGAAAGATAATATTAATATTCCTATCTCCATAAGTTTTCATTAGTTGTTATCGTACACTTTGCTTTTTTGAAAAAGCACTGCAGCCGCAATCGCAAATTACTTTGATAAACCGAGAAGACTGCATAGACCAGGAGACCTAGCAAGTCTTGAACCTTCCTTAACGTCACGAATGATGGGGATTTAAGCTCGGTTAGTAAATATACCGCCCAGGACTCCGCTATCGCCTCAGGTAATCCTGAAATATGGCTTGTTACGGACAAATGGCCGTTAGCTGTCCCTCAATCAGTACTGTGACCTAAATGTGTGATCAGGTTTATCCCCAATTTGTCATATCCATTGCCGCCTTGTTGTAGACGTCAAAACCCATTTTAATCCCCGAACAAAGAGCCACGATGGTCCTTCAACAGATTTGATTATATAGTGGTAAATTGTGTGATAGGTAGAGGGTCCACTATTGTGGAAGTACTTGTTAATTATTTAAAGGGAAATGTTGAATCAACTCACTTGTATGTGTGTAATTGCGAACAAAATGTATCTGCTGGTAATAATTGTTGTTTCAATTAAAATAATATGTAAAGCTTTAGAATTAGTTTGTTAGATGCATGCTCCAAAATTCAATAAAAACTCTTATGGCAAAATAAAAAAAACTAAATACCTAAATATGGCAGATGTCATTTCTTAAATTAAAATTTAACAGATACAAAATATGACATTTTTAATTCCATAAACTATAATCAACAGATCTGCTTGTAACAACCGTCCTAAAAAAATGGTGTAATTTTGATTATAACTACAAAATATCACCATTAAGGTGATTACTACAACAAATATAAAGTCAAATTATGCTTACTAATTTCTCGTTAAATCCATTTATCCTTTCGCTACACTAAATCCATATATCCGATACATGAGCATTAATTTAACTTATTTCTATGCATTATAGTGGCTTAAACCTAGTTAAATATAAAATAAGTTAATAATTTATGCAAATAATACCTGTGGCAATACATTATTTTTGCTGGATTTAGCAATAGCAATCCGTAAACCATTACTGATAAAGTAGGGATTATTACATAAACGTATTAAAACTGTTATATGAAATATGTATTTAGACAACAGAATAAACTATACGTTTTTAGTGTACATAAAATAATTTAATGTTATGTATTTATTAATTGTAAAATTTATGTAAAAGGTATACAAGTTGGTCATTATTTACAATGTTTCATAGTTTAATTTGTGTGAGAGAAATGTTACATTTTTGCACGAATGGAAAGGAGAATACCTGTCGACATATTATTTTCACACACAAACATTAATTCTTATTGAAAATGTGTAATTCTTGGCAAGTTGAAGTTACCAGAGAAATGGTATTTGAGTATCAAATTTAAATTCAAGATAATTAGCTTTGGAAATGGCAATGCATTTCTGCAAATCACTCCAGCAGCGATTTTTTCAACTGACTTACGTTTACACAAATAAATATTTATATAAATATTTTGAAAATTAACTTTTCCACATTGGTTTAAAATTAATTATATATTTTGATGTTAAATGTGTTCGTAGTGGTTGTCCTGCAATTGGATTTTTTAATCCGTTGGGCAATAAAAATGTTTATTATTATTATTATTTTCATCCATTTGTGAAAAGATTTGTTTTTTTCTGACGGCTATATAGACAAACTACGGTCTTGTAAAATATTTTTTTGACCCTTCCCTAATAAAATCAAAACTTTATAACTTGGGTACCTACAATATAAGTAGGCATTGGGACACTTGAGCCTGGGAAAATTCTGAGGACCGTGGGAACTTTTTAAAAGAGGCGCGGCACCTTTTGTCGGCGAACATCAAAGGAACATTGGACAGGTGTTAATTGGATGGAATTTACCTGAACACCCCCGCACCCCACCAGCTCATCAGCCCCGTCTTTCTCCCCCCGCGACCACTTTCGGGGCGTATTTTAAATTTAATATGTATTTAAAAAAGTTTGAAGTTGGGTGAGATTCGAACCGTCTACCTTAGGCTTGGTAGCCAGACACTTTACATGCTGTGCTACTGAGTAACTTGCTTACGATGTGTGTAATTGTGTATAGATACCCCGTTGACATATGCCGACAAAGGCGTACCCTAATAATATTGTTGTGACATGCAGGAATCAAAAGGGCGGGGGGGGGAATGTGAATTTAATAATAATAATAGTAATAATAATAATTGGACAATAATAATAATAATAATAATAATAACCTGCATCTCACTGCTGCTAGAAAAAAAAAACATGGTGGTGCAGTAGGTAAGAGAAAAAAACATGGCTGCGTAGCAGGTATGAGAAAAAAAAACAATTTCCGGTCTTCTGAAATACATGATGTGGGGTATCAAATGAATCATCTCAATGTCTAGAGTACTAATTTAACAAAATTTTCATTCTAAGTGTGAAAAAGGGGGGTTTGGGGCTTGATAATTGAATTTAAAGTATATAGATATGTTCCCCAACTCGAAACATGCTAGAATCTGTCATAAAATAACAACTTCCGGTATTTACTTCCGGTCTTCTGAAATACATGATGTGGGGTATCAAATGAATCATCTCAATGTCTAGAATACTAATTTAACAAAATTTTCATTCTAAGTGTGAAAAAGGGGGTTTGGGGCTTGATAATTGAATTTAAAGTATATAGATATGTTCCCCAACTCGAAACATGCTAGAATCCGTCATAAAATAACAACTTCCGGTCTCTACTTCCGGTCTTCTGAAATGCATGATGTGGGGTATCAAATGAATCATCTCAATGTCTAGAGTACTAATTTAACAAAATTTTCATTCTAAAATGTGAAAAAGGGGCTTTGGGGCTTGATAATAGAATTTAAAGTATATAGATATGTTCTCCAACTCGAAACATGCTAGAATCCATCATAAAATAACAACTTACACTAATGAAGCTCAAAGATGGCGTCAGATGTTGAAACTGCAGGCAATTAAGCTTTCAATATATATTTCAAAAATGAGTAGTACTGTTTATTATTTCTAACGAATTTCTAATAAGTTTTGATTATTGTCAGACAGCAAAACGTTCGTGTACAAAAAAAAAATAAATTATTTCTAATTTGAACTGATGACTTTTTGGTTTCTCGCGCTGGACAGTCAACAATTGAGACGCTCGTGCGTATATACCTGGCTCTTTTTGTGGTGACAGCCCCTTTTGTACAGTCGGTCTTACAGACACCAAGAGTCGGTACTGACCCCATGCAGAGGTGCATTGACGAGCAGAACTGTCGACTTTTTACACCATCTTAGTAAGACGATAACCATGCTTGAATTATATTTCTTAGGAAATTATCAATTTATTTTTAGTAAAAATTTAATTATTTTTTAAACTTGCTGAAGCTTCAGCCCAATAGACCACCTACAGTGGTATGTAGCATCGAATCGGAACTATGCCATCAGAGTGCCAAGGGTAAAGCTTCTAGCAATAAAAAAATAATAGATTTTGCCAAAATTTTTAAGAATATTGCTTCTGCGTACAAAAACGACAACGTATTGAATATTTCATTAGGTGCATACATTATAATTCGCAAATATAAAAAAAAATAATATAGTACGTAAAGCTCATTGGTAATATTTTTGTTTTAAATACGTTGAAGACGGGATTACTTACCCCAATATACTTACCAACTCCTTGTAGAAAGATAGTAAGAGGAATTTGTATTGACGGAAGAAAAATCTGCAATCAAAATATCATTCTTAAACTTCATTCATGTCCTGTCTACTCGCATAATCGATATTAATAGTCGTTGCTTTATTATAAAATTAGCTAGAAAGTATATATTGCATACCTAGTATGTATAATAAATAATAACCGGTCAACCCTCCATATCATGGCCCCCGCTACAGACTGCAGGTAGTTAGCTTTCTGTGCTGCGGGCGCGCTACTTATTCTTTTACCGAAATTCAAAAAACAAGAACAACCACCCAGAGAGACGCACTTAATGTTAGTGGCGCGATTTCTGGAACACAAGGGCATATATTGAGCGCGTAGACGACAGAGTCTTAGAAAATAAACAGGTTAAGACAGGCAGTAGACATCGATGCGTTATCCGCTGTTGCCATAAAATATGAAATAAAAATCTAAATTATTTTAATAATAATAATTAACGTCAACATAACATGTCGTGTGCCTACAGAATAAATATAAAGTGGTATTTCTTTTTATTTTTGTATGTGTAATGTGTATAGGTACCTATTTTTATTTCTAATCTCCTGTGAATATTTATATTAATGTTTTTCAATTTCATTATTTTTTGTATTTTTAATTTTCCTGAACAAATGATTTTTAATCAAAAACTAAACCGAAAAAATTAGTACTACTAATCTGATGTAAGTACCTATATTAAAATAGTAAGAACATCTCCGCATATAACTCAAGACATGTAACAAGAAAATAGATATGTAATTACCAAAGTAACATTTTCCACAAGTCTAGTTAAAGGCCGCAGATAATGCAAAAGAAAGAAAGAACCAATCCTAAAACTTTTAGAAATAACATTTTTAATAGTATCGAGTATTAAAGCATAAATGTATTATTTTAAAAAGGTACCTAGAAAACCAATGTATACCAATGGCTTCTAGCATAGATCTTAGACCTATGAAAATAGGTCCTATAATCAAGAGAGGTGAGAGGGGCATGCCAAGGGCTGTCCGTTAAGATTTTTTTATTATGAGTTATGAGGGTGGAGCTATGACATTTTAAAGATGTCCGACATGTAAACAGCTATAGTCGTAATTAGATGTGAGTATGTCATACCTGTAGTCTATTGCTATAAAAAAAAATTATTTAATTAATTAAATACTGATTAAATCGTTATTCCGTATTAGCAGCTAAAATTCCTTATATTGGCGTGTCGAAATGTAATTTCTATTTCCTGTAGTACCTAACACGTCCGAAAAATGCATAAGCAGACAGTAAATTTGAATGGTTTTTTTTTTTTTAGGCGATGCGCTTTGAATTAAACGGGCGATGAGGATGACGTAATTGCTTTTTATTTATTACAATTGAACATATGATAAAATGAAGTTCTTGTAGTAGGTACACCATACCTGTATACTAGTCTATTGTTATAAGAATTAGGTATTGAATTATTTAATTACCAAATAAAATTGTTTATTATATGGCATATTAGTAGATAAACTCTGTATGAAATATCTACATGTCGGAGAGATACTTAATTTTCAGAAACCAGCAACTTGCACATAGTATAAATAAAACAATATATCTAAAATGCATTTGATGGGTTTTAATGCTATAGAGGAGATTTAGAGGGTAATAAAAGGCATTCATCATTCAATTTGATGTAAAATGCTTCTTCTGATGGTAATTATATGCAATAATAGATGATTGTTTTATCAATCAATGGATGATTCTAATATATTATTTTTAAGTATTTAATAAAATTAACGGTAGGTAGTTATTTTTAAGCGTTCAATTGTAAAGTAATAGATCGTTTTTTTGATATATTAGATGTTAAATGTATTTGTAATTCATAATGCATGAAATACTCAGATGTACACATCACGATGTAAGCAAGTTGAAACTAGCCCAATAATTTAAGCTGACGTCATATTTAGACGAATTCAAACAGGTAGATTTCACAACGATCCATGCATGACCGCAATATTAAATTTTAGCTCTACTAGGTACATAATATGCGAATAATTGAATACCTGAATTATTATAAGAAAATATGACTGCTTATCAATCAATGACTTGTTCTAATATAGTTTAGATGCTTTAATTGCTAAACGATAACGAAAGAATCATCTGTATGAAATGCCTATAATGGGCGAGTACTCATTAAAAAATAAACACAGACTTGTGAACCGACGTGTGACATTCCTCAAATTTTTGCATGCTATGCAAGGTTGCACCATGACCTATATACGACTGCGATCTAATTTGACGTAATATCTGAACAATCAGTGATTAGTGTATCAAAAAAAAAAAAAAAAAAAGAAGAAGTAGGTAATTAATATTAAAGGTATCTGTAGTAGTAAGTAGATATATTACACCTTTTTTTTTTTATCATAATCGGGTTTTAGATGGTGTGAAGTACATAAGATTTGATAGACATAATATATACGGAGGGGTTTTATACAAGCACAATTCACGAACATTGTAACTAGTTTTAATGTATAAAAATACTATATACGAGGCGCTATACGAAGACATTTAGCATGCTTTATTTACAAAACTAGTTGATGTGAAGATCTATCTATCTAAATAGCAATAATACATAATTATCCTAGACCATCAGACCAAGGTGATGAATGTCATCGAGTTCTCCGACCATGTTGAAACAGAAATCTTCTTGAAGAACGATGGAAAACGAGCCGAATACTGTGATTCTCGAACACGAGGACCAAGTGATATTCCCAGACTACTCTATTAAGATGCCAGAAGCTATATGAATTTTGTACGTAATTTACAAAAATTGAAAGAAGACATTCATACAAGTTTTTTTTTTACATAAGTTGAAAAATGTCCACATCTAACAATCGAAAGATGATTCATTTCGATGAGGAGGAAAAACTTAAAATACCTATATTATTTATAATACTAGGCATCTGCTTACGGGAATGCTTGAAAAGTGATTGGATGCAAGAAGTGACTGATCGAATAAGACTTCAAATGAGAATTTTACGCTGTGCCGAAATAATAAATCCAGAAATTATGCATTATATCACAAGTTATTATATGTATCCTTTTTTTATGTAACATATAACATGTATTGAATAAAGAAATATGAATTATAATAGACATAACGAGTTCTATTACATGTCCACTGACTCTCGTATGAAAATTTTTTTGATAACCCCATGATAACAATTACATGTACATGTAGTATAATTAGATGTTAATTATGTGCAATAATAGATAACTGTTTTATCAATCAATAGCAGGTTCTAATACATTATTTCAATTATTTAATTACCGATTAAGTCATAAAAAATATGGTCACTTATCAATCAATTATGCGTTCTGAGATATTCTTAACAGTTCAATTGTATGCAATAAATCAATTTTTCTATATTAAATGTATATTTTTAGTTTATAATTCGCGAAATACTCAGATGTATCACAATATTACAATAAACACATTAATACTAATTAAATAATTAATCTGACGTCATATAAAATTTCAACGAATTTAATAAGATTTCGCCACAGCTCGTATACGAATGTAATATTAATTTTAGTTCTACTAGATATGCAAATAATTTATAATTATATGAAGAGCTCCTAAAGTCTAGAGCCATCAAATAACTTCCAAAATTATTTTTTCGACTGTACTTCATAGAAGGCAAGATATCTGACGAAGATGAGTATAAACTATTCATTTAAATAAAGTATGGATAGGCATCGTCTTTTCAAAAGAATGTTCCTCAAGAATCATGTAATCAAGGTATATTTATACCCCTTTTTATCACGCGTCGGTTTTTAGGAAGGTAGACGGCATAAGAATTGATAAAAAATAATATACTGAGGGGCTTTATACAAGCACAATTCATGAAGTTTTAATAGAAATAATATATCAAACGCTATAACTATAGATTCTCTGAATTTTAATGTATAAACATACTATATACGAGGCGCCATACGAGGGTAATTAGCGTACTAAGATATGCCTTATGCACACGCTTTGTTTACAAAACTAGTTGATGTGAAGATCTATCTATATAAATAATAATAATACATAGTTCTCCTGGGCCATCAGATCAAAGTGATGTATGTCATTGAGTTCTCAGTGCATGTTGAAACGGGAACCGTCTTGAAGGATAATGGAAAACGAACCAAATATCCTCGAACACGAGATCCAAAGTGTTATACCCAGGCTACTCAGTCAAGATGGATGTTCTAATATTCGTGGTACTCAAAGGTATAAAACCAGCACGCCGTTCTACGCATTGAAAGTGAGTCTAGTACATCAAAACATCAACAGAGCGGACGGCAAGCCAAATACAGAAAGCAATCAACCTGGAGAGTCTACCTCTGTTAGCTTAGAGGTACACCACTCTGGCATCTACAGCCACTAACCCTGCGAGGTGGGGAGAGGTAGATTATTCACGGATGTTGTCTCCGTAAGGAGTCTGAGCCCATGAGGAGACTGTCCAGCATAGAGGAACCGGAGAAAAATAATAATTTAAATATATAAATACATATTTTCGTTCGCAGCAAAAATAGCATGTTATAGTGTTTCAAGATCTTCATTCAAGCGTTATTAACTTAATATTATTAATAAATAAAAATCAGATATTAATTAAATACATATCATTTAGGTATGTAATATATTATGCGAGAACAATAGCTTAAATGCCTACTGGAAATCATAATTTTTTGATGTAATAAAGTACATTTCATGAGTGCATAGTATAAATACAGACTTGAACAGCAGAACCGTATAAAATATCGAGAAATTTTTACTAATACACTGCATTCCTCAAAAATATGTTAAATATGAAAAAGAAAACGGTGGTGATCTAATTTACATATATTGTAATAATAAACAATTTCAATATACACCATTGAAGCATGCGTAACAGTGTTTTATTTCTCAAAGAAGAAATTGGCACATGCCTAGTAAAAATCTTAGTAGAACCGACTTAGGCATTAATGTGGTTAAGATATATACATCTCTCTTCTTATTTTTCACTGAATAATTTGACTTATTGTTTATAATTAAACGTCGATTCTCTTAAGATTTGAAACCATTAAATAACTTTCAAAATAATGTTTCCAATTGTATTTCACAGAAGGGTAGATACCCATGGAAGACAAGTACCTATAAACAATTCATTTAAATAAAGTACGTAACAAATATTGTGATTCCCGAGCATGAGCTCCAAGTACTATACTTAGACTACTACATCAGAATGTCACTCTTAATAACCGAGGTACTCGCAGAGCTGATGCAGTTCAAACATATTGAATACCATCCTAACCGATCAAACAT
Organism: Rhagium mordax; assembly: GCA_963680705.1. Lineage (NCBI taxonomy): Eukaryota > Metazoa > Arthropoda > Insecta > Coleoptera > Cerambycidae > Rhagium > Rhagium mordax. Next base: position 67,819,385 of record OY796660.1, read on the forward strand.
CGTCAGAGTGGATTGTAAGTCAAATGCAGAAAGCGGTCAACCGGGGAGATCCTACCCTGTTAACTTAGAGGTACACGACTCTGGTATCTACAGACACTAACCCTTCAAGATTTAGGACGGCGGTTGTAGATTATCCACGAGAGTTCTTTTCGTAAGGTGACTATGCTCAAGAGGAGACCGTCCAGCATCAAGAAACCAGAGCGAAATAATAATAATTTAAATAAATATAAATACATATGTAATTTCTTTCGCAGCGGAAAAAAAAAACACCATGTAATAGTGTTTCAAGATTTCCATTCAAACGTTATTAAATTAAGAGGGTGCCTCGATTTTAAAAAAAATAATGTTAAGGACGATAAAAGCTTATAGAAAGCCGGTCATAAGCTGACAGAAATCGATTAATAGGATGATAAAACTGACCAAATCTGATAGATATCGGCTCATAAGATGATAAAAAGCTGATAGAGGTGATAAGAAAGTCGGTCATAAATTGATAGAAATATGTTCATAAGATGATGAAAAGTCTATAAAAATGGGTAAACGTCGATAGAAAACGGCTTGTAAGAAGATAAAACTTGTAAAAGAGGATAGAAAGCAATCCAGAAGATGATAGAAAGTTGATAGAACTCGACTCAAGCCGATAAAAACGTCTATAGAAAGGCATTTTACGATAGGTTTGATAGGAAGACTGATAGAGATCGGATCATAAGATGATAAAAAGCTGGTAGAGCTGATAGAAAGTTTGTCATAAATTGATAGAAATATGTTCATAAGATGATGAAAAGTCTATAAAATGGATAAGTCGATAGAAAGCCTTTCATAAGAAGATAAAACGTATAAAAGCGGATAGAAAATCATCATTAACCTATAGAAACCGAATCATAAGATGAAAAAAAAATTTGATAAATCTGATAGAGTCGGACGGGTTAATGATGATTTTCTATCCGCTTTTATACGTTTTATCTTCTTATGAAAGGCTTTCTATCGACTTATCCATTTTATAGACTTTTCATCATCTTATGAACATATTTCTATCAATTTATGACAAACTTTCTATCAGCTCTACCAGCTTTTTATCATCTTATGATCCGATCTCTATCAGTCTTCCTATCAAACCTATCGTAAAATGCCTTTCTATAGACGTTTTTATCGGCTTGAGTCGAGTTCTATCAACTTTCTATCATCTTCTGGATTGCTTTCTATCCTCTTTTACAAGTTTTATCTTCTTACAAGCCGTTTTCTATCGACGTTTACCCATTTTTATAGACTTTTCATCATCTTATGAACATATTTCTATCAATTTATGACCGACTTTCTTATCACCTCTATCAGCTTTTTATCATCTTATGAGCCGATATCTATCAGATTTGGTCAGTTTTATCATCCTATTAATCGATTTCTGTCAGCTTATGACCGGCTTTCTATAAGCTTTTATCGTCCTTAACATTATTTTTTTTTAAATCGAGGCACCCTCTTAATTTAATAACGTTTGAATGGAAATCTTGAAACACTATTACATGGTGTTTTTTTTTTCCGCTGCGAAAGAAATTACATATGTATTTATATTTATTTAAATTATTATTATTTCGCTCTGGTTTCTTGATGCTGGACGGTCTCCTCTTGAGCATAGTCACCTTACGAAAAGAACTCCCGTGGATAATCTACAACCGCCGTCCTAAATCTTGAAGGGTTAGTGTCTGTAGATACCAGAGTCGTGTACCTCTAAGTTAACAGGGTAGGATCTCCCCGGTTGACCGCTTTCTGCATTTGACTTACAATCCACTCTGACGATGTTTGATCGGTTAGGATGGTATTCAATATGTTTGAACTGCATCAGCTCTGCGAGTACCTCGGTTATTAAGAGTGACATTCTGATGTAGTAGTCTAAGTATAGTACTTGGAGCTCATGCTCGGGAATCACAATATTTGTTACGTACTTTATTTAAATGAATTGTTTATAGGTACTTGTCTTCCATGGGTATCTACCCTTCTGTGAAATACAATTGGAAACATTATTTTGAAAGTTATTTAATGGTTTCAAATCTTAAGAGAATCGACGTTTAATTATAAACAATAAGTCAAATTATTCAGTGAAAAATAAGAAGAGAGATGTATATATCTTAACCACATTAATGCCTAAGTCGGTTCTACAAAGATTTTTACTAGGCATGTGCCAATTTCTTCTTTGAGAAATAAAACACTGTTACGCATGCTTCAATGGTGTATATTGAAATTGTTTATTATTACAATATATGTAAATTAGATCACCACCGTTTTCTTTTTCATATTTAACATATTTTTGAGGAATGCAGTGTATTAGTAAAAATTTCTCGATATTTTATACGGTTCTGCTGTTCAAGTCTGTATTTATACTATGCACTCATGAAATGTACTTTATTACATCAAAAAATTATGATTTCCAGTAGGCATTTAAGCTATTGTTCTCGCATAATATATTACATACCTAAATGATATGTATTTAATTAATATCTGATTTTTATTTATTAATAATATTAAGTTAATAACGCTTGAATGAAGATCTTGAAACACTATAACATGCTATTTTTGCTGCGAACGAAAATATGTATTTATATATTTAAATTATTATTTTTCTCCGGTTCCTCTATGCTGGACAGTCTCCTCATGGGCTCAGACTCCTTACGGAGACAACATCCGTGAATAATCTACCTCTCCCCACCTCGCAGGGTTAGTGGCTGTAGATGCCAGAGTGGTGTACCTCTAAGCTAACAGAGGTAGACTCTCCAGGTTGATTGCTTTCTGTATTTGGCTTGCCGTCCGCTCTGTTGATGTTTTGATGTACTAGACTCACTTTCAATGCGTAGAACGGCGTGCTGGTTTTATACCTTTGAGTACCACGAATATTAGAACATCCATCTTGACTGAGTAGCCTGGGTATAACACTTTGGATCTCGTGTTCGAGGATATTTGGTTCGTTTTCCATTATCCTTCAAGACGGTTCCCGTTTCAACATGCACTGAGAACTCAATGACATACATCACTTTGATCTGATGGCCCAGGAGAACTATGTATTATTATTATTTATATAGATAGATCTTCACATCAACTAGTTTTGTAAACAAAGCGTGTGCATAAGGCATATCTTAGTACGCTAATTACCCTCGTATGGCGCCTCGTATATAGTATGTTTATACATTAAAATTCAGAGAATCTATAGTTATAGCGTTTGATATATTATTTCTATTAAAACTTCATGAATTGTGCTTGTATAAAGCCCCTCAGTATATTATTTTTTATCAATTCTTATGCCGTCTACCTTCCTAAAAACCGACGCGTGATAAAAAGGGGTATAAATATACCTTGATTACATGATTCTTGAGGAACATTCTTTTGAAAAGACGATGCCTATCCATACTTTATTTAAATGAATAGTTTATACTCATCTTCGTCAGATATCTTGCCTTCTATGAAGTACAGTCGAAAAAATAATTTTGGAAGTTATTTGATGGCTCTAGACTTTAGGAGCTCTTCATATAATTATAAATTATTTGCATATCTAGTAGAACTAAAATTAATATTACATTCGTATACGAGCTGTGGCGAAATCTTATTAAATTCGTTGAAATTTTATATGACGTCAGATTAATTATTTAATTAGTATTAATGTGTTTATTGTAATATTGTGATACATCTGAGTATTTCGCGAATTATAAACTAAAAATATACATTTAATATAGAAAAATTGATTTATTGCATACAATTGAACTGTTAAGAATATCTCAGAACGCATAATTGATTGATAAGTGACCATATTTTTTATGACTTAATCGGTAATTAAATAATTGAAATAATGTATTAGAACCTGCTATTGATTGATAAAACAGTTATCTATTATTGCACATAATTAACATCTAATTATACTACATGTACATGTAATTGTTATCATGGGGTTATCAAAAAAATTTTCATACGAGAGTCAGTGGACATGTAATAGAACTCGTTATGTCTATTATAATTCATATTTCTTTATTCAATACATGTTATATGTTACATAAAAAAAAGGATACATATAATAACTTGTGATATAATGCATAATTTCTGGATTTATTATTTCGGCACAGCGTAAAATTCTCATTTGAAGTCTTATTCGATCAGTCACTTCTTGCATCCAATCACTTTTCAAGCATTCCCGTAAGCAGATGCCTAGTATTATAAATAATATAGGTATTTTAAGTTTTTCCTCCTCATCGAAATGAATCATCTTTCGATTGTTAGATGTGGACATTTTTCAACTTATGTAAAAAAAAAACTTGTATGAATGTCTTCTTTCAATTTTTGTAAATTACGTACAAAATTCATATAGCTTCTGGCATCTTAATAGAGTAGTCTGGGAATATCACTTGGTCCTCGTGTTCGAGAATCACAGTATTCGGCTCGTTTTCCATCGTTCTTCAAGAAGATTTCTGTTTCAACATGGTCGGAGAACTCGATGACATTCATCACCTTGGTCTGATGGTCTAGGATAATTATGTATTATTGCTATTTAGATAGATAGATCTTCACATCAACTAGTTTTGTAAATAAAGCATGCTAAATGTCTTCGTATAGCGCCTCGTATATAGTATTTTTATACATTAAAACTAGTTACAATGTTCGTGAATTGTGCTTGTATAAAACCCCTCCGTATATATTATGTCTATCAAATCTTATGTACTTCACACCATCTAAAACCCGATTATGATAAAAAAAAAAAGGTGTAATATATCTACTTACTACTACAGATACCTTTAATATTAATTACCTACTTCTTCTTTTTTTTTTTTTTTTTTTGATACACTAATCACTGATTGTTCAGATATTACGTCAAATTAGATCGCAGTCGTATATAGGTCATGGTGCAACCTTGCATAGCATGCAAAAATTTGAGGAATGTCACACGTCGGTTCACAAGTCTGTGTTTATTTTTTAATGAGTACTCGCCCATTATAGGCATTTCATACAGATGATTCTTTCGTTATCGTTTAGCAATTAAAGCATCTAAACTATATTAGAACAAGTCATTGATTGATAAGCAGTCATATTTTCTTATAATAATTCAGGTATTCAATTATTCGCATATTATGTACCTAGTAGAGCTAAAATTTAATATTGCGGTCATGCATGGATCGTTGTGAAATCTACCTGTTTGAATTCGTCTAAATATGACGTCAGCTTAAATTATTGGGCTAGTTTCAACTTGCTTACATCGTGATGTGTACATCTGAGTATTTCATGCATTATGAATTACAAATACATTTAACATCTAATATATCAAAAAAACGATCTATTACTTTACAATTGAACGCTTAAAAATAACTACCTACCGTTAATTTTATTAAATACTTAAAAATAATATATTAGAATCATCCATTGATTGATAAAACAATCATCTATTATTGCATATAATTACCATCAGAAGAAGCATTTTACATCAAATTGAATGATGAATGCCTTTTATTACCCTCTAAATCTCCTCTATAGCATTAAAACCCATCAAATGCATTTTAGATATATTGTTTTATTTATACTATGTGCAAGTTGCTGGTTTCTGAAAATTAAGTATCTCTCCGACATGTAGATATTTCATACAGAGTTTATCTACTAATATGCCATATAATAAACAATTTTATTTGGTAATTAAATAATTCAATACCTAATTCTTATAACAATAGACTAGTATACAGGTATGGTGTACCTACTACAAGAACTTCATTTTATCATATGTTCAATTGTAATAAATAAAAAGCAATTACGTCATCCTCATCGCCCGTTTAATTCAAAGCGCATCGCCTAAAAAAAAAAAAACCATTCAAATTTACTGTCTGCTTATGCATTTTTCGGACGTGTTAGGTACTACAGGAAATAGAAATTACATTTCGACACGCCAATATAAGGAATTTTAGCTGCTAATACGGAATAACGATTTAATCAGTATTTAATTAATTAAATAATTTTTTTTTATAGCAATAGACTACAGGTATGACATACTCACATCTAATTACGACTATAGCTGTTTACATGTCGGACATCTTTAAAATGTCATAGCTCCACCCTCATAACTCATAATAAAAAAATCTTAACGGACAGCCCTTGGCATGCCCCTCTCACCTCTCTTGATTATAGGACCTATTTTCATAGGTCTAAGATCTATGCTAGAAGCCATTGGTATACATTGGTTTTCTAGGTACCTTTTTAAAATAATACATTTATGCTTTAATACTCGATACTATTAAAAATGTTATTTCTAAAAGTTTTAGGATTGGTTCTTTCTTTCTTTTGCATTATCTGCGGCCTTTAACTAGACTTGTGGAAAATGTTACTTTGGTAATTACATATCTATTTTCTTGTTACATGTCTTGAGTTATATGCGGAGATGTTCTTACTATTTTAATATAGGTACTTACATCAGATTAGTAGTACTAATTTTTTCGGTTTAGTTTTTGATTAAAAATCATTTGTTCAGGAAAATTAAAAATACAAAAAATAATGAAATTGAAAAACATTAATATAAATATTCACAGGAGATTAGAAATAAAAATAGGTACCTATACACATTACACATACAAAAATAAAAAGAAATACCACTTTATATTTATTCTGTAGGCACACGACATGTTATGTTGACGTTAATTATTATTATTAAAATAATTTAGATTTTTATTTCATATTTTATGGCAACAGCGGATAACGCATCGATGTCTACTGCCTGTCTTAACCTGTTTATTTTCTAAGACTCTGTCGTCTACGCGCTCAATATATGCCCTTGTGTTCCAGAAATCGCGCCACTAACATTAAGTGCGTCTCTCTGGGTGGTTGTTCTTGTTTTTTGAATTTCGGTAAAAGAATAAGTAGCGCGCCCGCAGCACAGAAAGCTAACTACCTGCAGTCTGTAGCGGGGGCCATGATATGGAGGGTTGACCGGTTATTATTTATTATACATACTAGGTATGCAATATATACTTTCTAGCTAATTTTATAATAAAGCAACGACTATTAATATCGATTATGCGAGTAGACAGGACATGAATGAAGTTTAAGAATGATATTTTGATTGCAGATTTTTCTTCCGTCAATACAAATTCCTCTTACTATCTTTCTACAAGGAGTTGGTAAGTATATTGGGGTAAGTAATCCCGTCTTCAACGTATTTAAAACAAAAATATTACCAATGAGCTTTACGTACTATATTATTTTTTTTTATATTTGCGAATTATAATGTATGCACCTAATGAAATATTCAATACGTTGTCGTTTTTGTACGCAGAAGCAATATTCTTAAAAATTTTGGCAAAATCTATTATTTTTTTATTGCTAGAAGCTTTACCCTTGGCACTCTGATGGCATAGTTCCGATTCGATGCTACATACCACTGTAGGTGGTCTATTGGGCTGAAGCTTCAGCAAGTTTAAAAAATAATTAAATTTTTACTAAAAATAAATTGATAATTTCCTAAGAAATATAATTCAAGCATGGTTATCGTCTTACTAAGATGGTGTAAAAAGTCGACAGTTCTGCTCGTCAATGCACCTCTGCATGGGGTCAGTACCGACTCTTGGTGTCTGTAAGACCGACTGTACAAAAGGGGCTGTCACCACAAAAAGAGCCAGGTATATACGCACGAGCGTCTCAATTGTTGACTGTCCAGCGCGAGAAACCAAAAAGTCATCAGTTCAAATTAGAAATAATTTATTTTTTTTTTGTACACGAACGTTTTGCTGTCTGACAATAATCAAAACTTATTAGAAATTCGTTAGAAATAATAAACAGTACTACTCATTTTTGAAATATATATTGAAAGCTTAATTGCCTGCAGTTTCAACATCTGACGCCATCTTTGAGCTTCATTAGTGTAAGTTGTTATTTTATGATGGATTCTAGCATGTTTCGAGTTGGAGAACATATCTATATACTTTAAATTCTATTATCAAGCCCCAAAGCCCCTTTTTCACATTTTAGAATGAAAATTTTGTTAAATTAGTACTCTAGACATTGAGATGATTCATTTGATACCCCACATCATGCATTTCAGAAGACCGGAAGTAGAGACCGGAAGTTGTTATTTTATGACGGATTCTAGCATGTTTCGAGTTGGGGAACATATCTATATACTTTAAATTCAATTATCAAGCCCCAAACCCCCTTTTTCACACTTAGAATGAAAATTTTGTTAAATTAGTATTCTAGACATTGAGATGATTCATTTGATACCCCACATCATGTATTTCAGAAGACCGGAAGTAAATACCGGAAGTTGTTATTTTATGACAGATTCTAGCATGTTTCGAGTTGGGGAACATATCTATATACTTTAAATTCAATTATCAAGCCCCAAACCCCCCTTTTTCACACTTAGAATGAAAATTTTGTTAAATTAGTACTCTAGACATTGAGATGATTCATTTGATACCCCACATCATGTATTTCAGAAGACCGGAAATTGTTTTTTTTTCTCATACCTGCTACGCAGCCATGTTTTTTTCTCTTACCTACTGCACCACCATGTTTTTTTTTTCTAGCAGCAGTGAGATGCAGGTTATTATTATTATTATTATTATTGTCCAATTATTATTATTACTATTATTATTATTAAATTCACATTCCCCCCCCGCCCTTTTGATTCCTGCATGTCACAACAATATTATTAGGGTACGCCTTTGTCGGCATATGTCAACGGGGTATCTATACACAATTACACACATCGTAAGCAAGTTACTCAGTAGCACAGCATGTAAAGTGTCTGGCTACCAAGCCTAAGGTAGACGGTTCGAATCTCACCCAACTTCAAACTTTTTTAAATACATATTAAATTTAAAATACGCCCCGAAAGTGGTCGCGGGGGGAGAAAGACGGGGCTGATGAGCTGGTGGGGTGCGGGGGTGTTCAGGTAAATTCCATCCAATTAACACCTGTCCAATGTTCCTTTGATGTTCGCCGACAAAAGGTGCCGCGCCCCTTTTAAAAAGTTCCCACGGTCCTCAGAATTTTCCCAGGCTCAAGTGTCCCAATGCCTACTAATATAATTTACTTTGATTACTTTAACCTTAGTGCTGGCCATAATTTAATATGAAAATAGTGGACATATTACAACGTACTCTATTGGGTTCATATAAACTTTCGTTTCTTAATAAATCCAAATAATTAGATTTCCTCTTTTTTCATTTAAAACATTTCTTATGCTGAGTGATGTACAGAAAATTGGAATGAGGTAAATTAACTGAATCTCAGAAAAGCCTTAACAAATTTATATGCATCCGACGGCATTTACCGTCATGTAATTCATTCATTTCATTCATATTCTCTTCAGAAGTGTCGTCGTCATATCGTTTTGAATAGAAAATACATTGTACATAAATCCCTTTTTACTAAATGTTCTATTACGTTATTATGATGAAAAAAATGTCGACCGAAGTAATAGCTGTAATATTTGAACCGCAACTTTCAGTAACACATAGAATTTTGTTAAGAGTAAACCTGGTGATAGTTAAACTGTTGCACTACAACTCCCTTTAACACTGAGGACTCCGAGAAAGCATTAGAAGACGCTACACATTCAGGGTTAAGGAACGCATGCCCAGGAATTGAATCTGCTACTCCTGGATGAGTGTTAAGTGGGCTTGCTTCTCAGTCAAGCAGACATATAACTAATAAATTGTAGTGATTTAGGGATACACTATTTTCAGTTACTCCGCCGAGATATTACCAAAAATGAGTCAGTTTGAAGCTACGTTACATTTATATTGTATTACTTGTGAATAGCTAAATAGAACAGTTTTAACCAGGTGGATGAGAGGAGCACAACCCATGAAAAATTTAGTTAAGGCTATTGAAAATTTAAAACTAATGTATGGAGGAGGTAATGTGAGAAGATACAAAATATTTTCATAATTATAGGTCATCAGATAGTAAAATGGCTCCTAAAAATATCGAGATGGAGACTCTTGATTTATTTTTGAAGACACTTTCCAGGCAATCAGGCTACTCTGCACAAGTTCATCAAGGGAGGAACAGAATTATTAATATAACAAGTCTTGAATGAGTGATTAATTTTTTTAAACTATACAATTAACCAGAACGAACTTTACACTTTACAACAACGTTTTTCACACTATTCAGCACTAGATTATCTCTAGATTAATTGGTAATCTACTGATGGAAAGAAAACATGCGCCCAGCAAATTGCTTCTTTTCCATGACACTAACATAATTTTTTCTTTCAAATCATAGAAAAACTTTTAATATACCAGTGATGGTATTATGAGCGCAAGAAACCTATGTACTGATCAAACTGGTAATTCTTGTGAGACACGCTTACTAACAGAATAGAAGAAACACTGAAAAGCCTTTCTAGAGATCGACGTAACTTTTGATGAGTCTATAGGTCGTAATCCAAACAGTCACTATCCCGACAGCCGAAATTCCGACAAACCGAAATCACGACAAACAAAAATCCCACCTGCTGATTTCCCGACAGTATAAATTCCCGACAGTTGAAATATCGACAGCTGAAATCCCGACAAACAAAAATCCCAAACGACCAAACTGACCAAGAAACTGAAAAAAGAAGGATGCTCCGGTTAAAGAAAATGACAAACTTGAAGTGAACAGCGAAGAAAGATCTAATGACCAAGAAGAATACTTTGATGAACATGACCTTAATCCAATTTTTAATACATACTCCTTCGATGAATACGAAGGAAATGACCATCAGGAATCACAAAGAAGACTATGATGACGACGAAGAAGACAATAAACGAGGATGTACCAAACATATTGTGATAATAACCTTAAAGATAAATCAGGATGAGAAAAATACATAGCACCTGACAAAGAATCTAAGATTCCTGTAATGCAGGGCAATGGAAATTTATCATCCTGTATCTGTTTATTTAGTTGCCTATAATCTACAACTACTCTCCACTTTTTAATACCATTTTGATCTCCCTTTTTCGGAACTATCAACAAAGGCGCCGACCATCTAGACCTAGTTTCCTCTATAATTTCCTCTTCTAACATTACCTCAATTTGCTTATGTATTTCCGCTTTTTGAGAGTGTGGCAACCTATAGGGTTTTATATACGCGGGTTTTGCAGATTTATTCAACCGTATGCTTTCTGCATAAATTCTGTAGTTTAGTGTCCTGGGTGAATTTCTAGCGCTACTGCAATAGTATGGAATACAAATCTCGTCACCACTCTAGTAACACTAAAATTTTGAGGGTGTTACATTACATGGCGCTGAATTCAGAAGGAGCTACCTGTGAATCTAAGAAAGACCAATGTAGCGTAATTCAAAAAAGATAAACTTCTTAAAGAAATTATATAATCAAATAAAATTGTTACAGATGAGGAATGAGCCCTTTTTGGAAGTAGCTTTCCATACCAAACATGGTTTTTAAGCTTATTTAGAGAAAGCGACCTGTAGAACCATTCAAGCTTTATGGTCTTACAGAAGTATGAAAACAACATCTATGGGAGGTGAACTTGCTAAACCAAAGAACTGTTGTAACAATAGTAACCTATGCCTCATTAATTTGGTGGTATAAATCTAGTCAGCTGCAAAGACATGCTTGAGGATAACAAAATTAATGACCATAACGCCCCTAAGTTGTCCTCATTATTATTGACAACTAGGCTGCCCTTAAAGCTCTAGAGGTAGTAGGGTACAATTCTATAATAGTAAGAGGCTGCCCAAAGTCCCTAATGAAACTGGCAGATAAAAGTTGTGTTCAACCGAACTAATGACAACACGATAAATAAGAAAGTAAACAAGTTAGCCAGAGGAGGTGTAAACATTGTCTTGGTGGGGTCAGAACTGTCCTGTGCGACGTCATAGACCAAAATTACGAGTAAAGGAACTACTGAAACTGAAATATGGGTGCATCAGAAATGAAAAAGAAAACCAATAAAATACCAAAGCCAAGCAAAGAACACCTGATATGCACAACATGAATACTCTGAAGGCACTGTACAGTTATATGGGTGAGCGACTTGTGGTAAAGAAGAATAAATCTACTACATGTCAATGTGAATATCCAATATTAATTTACTAAAAGGTTTGCACATTTCGAATATTTATTTGTAACATTAGAATTGATAATAAAGGCCCTCTTCAACCTTAACATATTCATCTTTTGGGGAAGAATGGATTCAACGAAATAATGAAAGTAAGTTACAATAAGTGGATTTTCATTAACGCAATCCATAAGGAATTAATTTATCGTGAACATTTTTACGCAGTACCTATTATCTTTCTGTACGCTCTACATGAACTTACCTGTATATTATTGCATTTATTTTTATAAAAAAAATCAATATACCTACTCAAGTAAATATAACTTGCTGAAATCTAACCCATCAATGTCATACAAATTGTAACCAACTAGTTAATAGTAGTCACAAAGATGGCGCGTTTACCTCCAAACACATCTCAATGACGTAGCAAACATGAGCTCTTATTGACTGTCTATATATTCATCACATGTGTTTTTTCACTTTCTTTTAAGCTTAAACGGGAAGCACATCGTTCGACTTTCCTCATAGCTAGCGGATGACCATCTGGCTTAGCTTTCCAACAGATGGGTCTCTCTGAAAAATGCCACGCTTACTGATAATCACGCTAAGTGCACGAAGGTTCCGCTTAACTCTAAATGCTCCTCATATCTCAACAAAATGTAATAACCATTATTGCGCCACTCGTTATACTCTATATTCGTTTAATTTAATTTATTTGTCATCACGGAAGTAGAAATGCTTGTTGCGCAGATATTCTGCGAAATTACTTTTATTCAATATCTACCAGAATAGGCACGGTTTCGAGCCTTATGCTTAATAATTTGGATGCTAGTCGGGTCGTACGAGTAATTAACTCACGCTTTACTTTGCATTTGCCATTTGCGGTAGTCGAATTGTTTATTACATTGTAAGTTTACTCATGACGTTCGCAGTAATGGTTGTTATACACTGTATAAGATTCTTAAAAAATTTCTGAATTCTATTTGTAAATAAAATAATACGACAGACGAGGAATTTTCATTAATTTTTGTTGGCATTTTGCTTTAATAAAAATATACTTCCTTTTACAGGACTTTTGGTTAATTAATAATGGTCCCCACTTTAACATACGAGGCCAGATCTGTTGAAAGGTAGATTCTCGCCAATTTTTTCATAAACTACATAAACTATATAGGCCATGGAAATTTTAATTATATATTTGATTGAATAAAAGCACTGAATTGGTGAAATTATTTAAAAAACTGCTATGAAGTAGTTACTATAAATTTAGCAAATATCACGAGTCGAACAAACCGACAGATCTTATTATTGCAGATGGTATTGCTAGATAAGCCTAAGAACTAGAAATATACTAAACTCCGTCAAAATAAAGCTTGTCTAAAATTACCATGTACAAACCGGCCAACAGACATCTTAAGAACAGACCTGAGTAGAATAGGAAACACTAAAATAGGTACCTACCTCAATGTCGTTGATTTTCATAACAATACTTTCTACAATTTTATTATATAAAAATAAGATTTTAAACTATTATTTGTTGCTATTATAGACTTAAATATATGACTAACCTAACTGTCAAGTTTTATTCTATGAATAGATGATTTAATGTTGCTGTTGCTGAATCAAATGCAAAATACCAAGATTTCTGGCTGTACTAAAAACCTTATGAAATATGTACAACAATGAAGGTACTTAATAATTCTGCGCAATTAAAAATTAATTACCGGAATTTAAAGCTAAGTATAATGAAATTTCATGAAAGAATCTTAAATTGGAGCATCTTCAATAAAACTTTTTAATTTGGCGTTCCAGATAAAGTTAAGATAAGTGTTCAGCACTAACGATTTGCTGAATTTCAACTCATTTTACTATTGTCTGCGGAAAATTCTTGATATAATAGTTTCGGGTATTAAACAGAACTACATTTAAGTAGTTTACGAGCTTTTCTAATATTAGTCATCAAAACCGTTTATTAAATTACGGCGGAACTTTAACGTCAGCTTCGATTATAGGTTACGAATTTGTTAACTACGGCATGAATTTTAATGCTAAATATAAAATTATACAGTGTGTCCCAGCTTCAGTTTTTCACCCCTTGTAAGTATATTTATTTTATTCTATCAAGCCAAATTTAAAATAATGCTAATATTTTCAATAAATATGGAGACAGTACTAGTGATCGCTGATATATCTTAATCTCCAAAACAAATGAAATCCTGCAGGAAATCAAATTTGAAGTAATATAATTAAATATGTCATTTGGAATGTATTAGGGTTTATTTCTTATAAGGAGGAGTAGAGAATTCTTGAAATACCACACTTAAATCTTAGTTCATCTTTTGCTAAGTGTACTAGATCATGATAGCTATCATGCACGTTTAATTAAACCTTTGTATACATGTTAACATTTGCCTGGTTTAGTTTTGTTTGGTTAATTTTTAATGAAAATCAAATAGAGGGTGACTTTAGGAGGGTATTTACTTTAAAACTTGCCATTATTAGAACGATTTTGGCTGGAAAATTTGTTTGATGTTGAATAAATGCACAAAATGACAAACATGGAATTTACCTTATCTCTAACAAAACTTCCAGGTAATTTCAAACTCTTTCTGCATTTCGCTGAAAAGTAAATATTTATTTATATCAGGGAATTATCAACAACTTATAAACTTATACAAACTTCAGAGCATCTCCTAAGAAGTTGTCCTGAGCAAAGGTAAATTTGTGCGCGTGCATTTGTCAACCTTATAGTCGAAGTCAAGGAAGTATAACTAAACAATTAGTTATTTAACTGAAGCGTAAGAAAACAGTTGGAACTCGTTTTCATGACAGTATAACTTAGTAATATTTTTATCATTGACTTATTGTTAATAATGCAGCATCAAAAATCATTATTCTGTAATGAGATGTTTATTGGAAATTTTGTTTACATATTGAAAGCCAAATTCAGTATTTTTCCCGTCCGCTGCATAGGAAAGCCATTTTATATTTCTGGCCATTTAGAATTTTCTCCCTGGAAGTAATGGCAAAGGCGTAATTTGCAATGCAATTTCATGACTGCTGTATTATATTTCTTTGATGTGATTCAAACTGGTTAAATTCAGTTTACCTCATCCGTTTCGTATGTGTAAATAAACAGAATATTGTGCATTCTCTTCATGCTCTGCAGTACACGGACGGGCACTTATCGTCAATTGCGGAGATACAATTGGAACGGAATAATTAATATTTAATTTACTTAAAGAACAGCATGTAGGGGGTGTTTCTTTATAGTTGGATTCGTATTGGTGTGTTTTAACCGAATATTAGGGAATATAGGGAAAATCTAATGTCGCGTTTAGTTTAAAAAAAATGTATATAGGTAAACCCCAAAAATGATTCGAATTCAACAGACAGGACGTTAAAAGTTTCTAATAACTTTTAAAGCCTTCTACATATTAAATCTTAAATTTTGCGTAAAGTTTTATTTTGCGCTGATTCACTATGAAATTCTTTCTATATCTATTCTATAAAAAATCATTGGGCATAAATATAATCATTGTGAACAGTTTTCTTTGCCTGTAAAAACTATGCTGCAACTCACTTTTTGCAAATTTCATGGTGATTTTAATTCTATTTATTGTTCTTATATTTTTCTGGATACCGCATTGTTTTTGGAATAAATTCATTTTATTTCTTACTCTAGTGGTATTTTTAGATGTGTTCCTTTCCTATCTCACAAATTTATCTAAAACAATTGCCTCAAATAATTACAAAATTTTATTTAATCGTTAATAGTATTTAAAAAAAATTTTACAGTGAACGGTTTTGTGGTTGAAAAAAATTTAACTTTCTGTATTTTAGGCGATATTGTTTTCATAAAATAAATCAAATAGTCTTCTCACATCTTTGGCACGTACCTACTTAGGAAACACCCTGTACATTAAAACATATTTGTAAATAACTTTATACTTACGTATTATTTAACTTGTAAAATGAAATTAGATATCCAATTGGTCGACTATGAGCAACTGGAAAATGTTTTCAAAAATTTTTAGAAAATATTTTTTCTTAAATTTTGCTGATGACTATTGGTCAAACTTGAAAATTTTTTGAAAAATTTTTCGAATTTTTTTTACAATCTTTCCAAATGACTAACTGGTCGACTATTATTAGCAAGTTAAAAATTCTTCTAAAAAAGTTTTCGATAATTGAAGTTTAATTTGGGGTTTTTGATGCTTTATGGAATTTTATATTTGGTACAAAGTTGGTCATATTATGCGGCAGATTGGATTCTCAATTTTGAAATATCCCAGTGTAGGAAATATTTGAGTGTTTAGTTCGAAATTCTTGAGGTTTGGTGTCAATTTGATTGGAAAACATCTCCTAGAGGATAAGAAAATCAGTAATGGGCGCCGGTGGTCTGATTGATCGCCACATTTGACACCCTGGAATTTATTTGCTAGTTCTATTGCAGAGTGACCATTACTAATCTAGAAAATATTTGTATTTGAGGCTGAGAGATGAAAGAATAATTAAGTAATTGTTCTGTTACATTTTTGTTTTATTAAAATGTTCTACTTTAATTGTATTATTTCTTGAAATGATTCATAGCTACGTTTATATTATAACTAGATAATGCAATCTGATTTTTTATTTAGGTGTGAGGTTTGTTTAATTCTCATCAGAATAAAATTATTGAAGCATTCTTTTTGAAACATTCAATTTTGGAAATTTTTAGTAATTTACAAACTATAGGAAACTGGACAGACATAAAAGTAAATTTTTACTAGAAACCTTTTGTTCAACTATGTAAATACAGATGGCTTAAAAATAATAGTTAAGATTATGGCGAAGGCGCCAGTACTGTATTTTATATAAGGCAAAGAACACCCCTCTGATAATTAATTATTAAGCAGAATTGTTGCCATCATATTCTTATCGATCACGTTAAAAGATAAGCATCTATTTAACCCACATTAGGAATTACGAAAATTGTGTGATTCCTTAGATTTTGAATTTTTTTGGAGTAAGCTACTTCTAGCAATAAACATACTAAGTGACTAACTGTAGTATGGTTCGACTCGTATTGATATGCTATAACCAAATTTTAGAAAAAAATATGGCAGTGCGTTTTAAATAATACCGACGACGACATATCTCAAGTACCCCCCCCTGTTGAAATTAAATAAAATTGGCTTGTGTCAGTGTTTCTCTCAAATACGTACCATTCATTTTTTTCACATTTAATTCCATACTTTACTAATAAATATTTAAAAAATCAGATCAATGCTGGAGCTTTGAAACACATAAAATAAAGCAAATTAGGGCCTATTGTCCGGTCTTAGAGTGGATCGGTGTGTTTTGGTTTGTAGGAACTTTGATTCTAAAATACAGGGTAGTAAAATAAAACAATGCAAATTTTAACAAATTTCACTGCGGCGCCATTTTTTTCCAAACAAATATTTTATTTTTTTCTGGGCTTCAGAAGAAGCAGTACGTGGTTCAATTATAAAAAACAGTTTTAGGGGTTTCTGATAAAAGCCGTGGATTTGAAGAAATTTCAGTTTAATCAAAAAACTTCACTTTCTGATTTCATTTTACGATTATTCGAAACATGCTTTTTCAACTTATTGTCGGTACAAAATTCTTGTAATTTAGTAATTAGTATGCCTCACCGTTAGGCAGTTAGAGGGGGGACCAACAAAATATTAATTTTAATTTTATTAATTGTTATATCGTTGTTTTTTTTGCAGTATCGAAAGCATACTTTTTTCTCACCCTGTATAAAATCTTTCCTAAAACAAGAAAAATTACAAGAATTTTGTACTAACAATAAATTGAACAAACATGTTTCGAATAATACAGGGTGACGATATCCGATTGTGAAGTTTTATTATTAAACTCAAATTTGTTTAAAATCACGAATCAAAAACCCCTAAAACTGTTTTTACAATTGAGCCACTACTTCTTCTAAAATCTAGAAAAAACAAAAAATTTGTTTGGAAAGAAATGGTGGCGCAGTGAAATTTGTTAAAATTTCCATTGTTTTATTTACCACCCTGTATTTTAAAATTGAAGTACCTACAAACCAAAACACACCGATCTGCTCTACGACTGGACAATATAGGCCCTAATATGCCTCTAATCGCGTTCAAATTTCTTTCATATTTTTCTGTTATTTTTAACTTCAAATACCTATATATACTAAAAATTTATTTATGCGTTTTAAAGTTCCAACAGTTTATTAGCAACATGAAATTTTTTTTAAAAATTCTTCGAAAATTCTTCTTTAACATCTCGTTTAACATCTTGCTCAATAATGAAATGGTCGACTTTTAGCAACATAAAAATTTAAAAAAATTTTCGAAAATTTAAGTTTAATTTGTGTTTTTGATGCTTTATGAAATTTTGTATTTGGTACAAAATTGATCATATTATGCAGCATATTGCATCCTTAAGCTTGAAATATCCTACTGTAGGAAATATTTGAGAGTGTACTTCGAAATTCTTAAGTATTAGTTTCAAGTTTATTGGAAAATATATCCTAGGTCCTAGAGGATAAGAAAATTGGTAGTGGGGGCTGTGGTTTCATTGATCGCCACATTTGACGCTGGAATTTTTTTGCGATCTAGTTCTAAGTAGGTATTGCAAAATAACCATTACTAATCTAGAAAATATTTGTATTTGAGGCTGAGGATGAAAGAGTAATTATTAATGGTTTCTTTTACGTAAAAATTCGTAGCAACTTTTAGTAGATTCTTCTGTTGCCACGAGGTAGGTACCTACATAGTGATTGTTCTCGATTAAAGATTTATAATTTTTTTTTATTAAAATGTTCGATTTTGATTGTATTATTTCTTTAAATGATTCCTAGCTACGCTTAGATATATTATAACAAGATAATGCAATCTGATTTTGTATTTAGTTGTGAGGTTTGTTAATTCTCTATAATAAAATTATTGAAGCATTCTTTTTGAAATATTCAATGTTGAAAATTTTGGATGTGCTATCACTAGTAGTGTTGCAAACTATAGGAAACTGGAAACTAGACAGACATAATATGTTAATTTTTGCTAGAAACATTTTTTCAACTAAATATGTAAACCTTAAAAAATAATGTTTACAATTATGGCGAAGGCGCCAGTACTAAGAAGGCAAAGAACACCGAGAACCCCTCTCCGATAATTAATTCTGTAAGCTCGATTGTTGCCACCATATTCTTAGCGATCACGTTAAAAGATAAGAATCAATATAACCCAAATTAGGAATTACGAAAATTGTGTGTTTTTAATAAGAGTAGTAAAATCGGCTTGTCCCCGCGTTTCTCTTAAATATATACCACTACTTTTTTCGCATTAATTCCATAATTTATGAACTCGCCGTAGGTATATTGAAATTTAACATTTCGTTAGAAAAAGAAAATAAGAAGACCTATATTATCGACTGTTATATAAATAATAATTATATAACAACAAAAAACGCAAAATAATATTTATACTTTTGAATTATTTGTATCTTCATTGTCATAGTAGAATATCATTTATTTGCTAACTTATTTTTTGGTGCTTAAACGTGTAACAATATACATTTTTTAAATTTCTTAATCGTGGTCAAGGAAGATTCGATACATAATTAAACCATACATACATTGTTAATTAATTAATTATTATTTAATAATTAATCGTCCACCTGAAGAGCTTGTAAGAGCGAAAGAATATGTACATCTTCTTGTGGACTTCGTTTTTTAATTGGTGACCATAATGAATGAATTTTGTGGTGAGTTAAAGAAAAAATTTTTAATAATTTTTTTAGACGTTTTGAATTTTATAATTTTTAATCCAATATTCATCATGTATTAAAGAAAGTCCAATTAATTAATTTAATAATAGCATGTTTAGAGATGAAACATCGATATAAGTACCTATATCAATTTGGATATGTTTGTTGTTATTATGCTTGTATAAAGCCTAAACAAAGTCATTTATAATACATTGTTGAATTCAGAATAAAATGCTTCTAAAATGTGTAATTTTATTAGAAAATCAAATCTATATTTAAAAAAATTAAATTGATGATAGTTGCTCGAAGACGAAAAATAAAAAAAATGGAAACATAAATCCATCATAAAGTATGTAAAGGATGTAAAGAAATTTTGTCAGTTTTCCTCTAACTTCACTATTAATGTTAGAAAACAAATAGAAAAAATAATCCGAAATTCAGATTATTCTAAATTACCTACTCAAAAACGAGAAATCTTATCAAGGATTTCGAGGTATCATTTTGTTAGTCCTTTAATTACGCAATTTCTTTCCATGAAACTAAGACCGCTATTAATTATCTTTTGCATTGACTTCCCTAACCTGAAAAATTACCTCGTGCTCACAATGCAAATATATCAGACCTACTGGTGAGGTGAACAGCCTCAACTATTTATGTCATTTATGTCATTTAACAGAATCATATCCCCTCTATCTCGAATTTGATACTGGCCGCCTCGACAAATAGTCGAGCTATCTATCAACACTACCAATTAGAATAGAACACTAAAGAACATTTTTACAAATATTTATTCACGATATTAATGGAATCAATTCATTTTGCTACTTTTGGAATCCTTTTTCAAAAATATTGCAAAATAAAATTTTCGTAGTAAATCAAACTTGCAGACGTAGTCATAGTGATAACGGTGATGGTATATTAGTGAAAAACTATGTATTAAAAATAATGTTTTTGAGTTGCAAAATGTTTCATTTTGATTGAAAATTTCGAAAACTGAAAATATAAATCTAAATCCTTTGATATAGCGCTAGTTCTGAATTAGAGGTTTTACGAAATCTTGCCAATTTACTGCTTCGGTGACGTCGTCAAAAGGTGGGGGAGACATTTTTTGTCCAAACTCTACTCCATTTCTTTGTGCAGGCGATTTTAGCTATTTACATCGAAAAGTAGGCGTCTTTTTTCTTCCAAATTTTCCACTAATTTTAAACCCTTGCATTTTGAAAAGTACACTTCAGACCACTCTGTAAATCCATTATTTGTTTAACAAATTTATTCCCTTTCAAAATCGTACTAAGAATACACTGATTTTCGTAGTTGTATTTACTTTTGAAGTAATTAGTTTCTATACGGTGAAACTGGCGTCTCGTGAATAATAGGGTACATTGTGTTAAGAAAAGTAACTTCTGCTGAATATCTGTCTCTTTCTAATCAAGGCGAAACGATTCTGACAATTTGAGAATTATCATAGCGAAATCTGTACCCATTCTGATTTATTTCATGAGGACGGTGATTAGGTATACGATTTTCAATATGTAACGAGAATTTATCCGTTTTTTGAGTTCTATGTCTCGAATTATTAAAAATAATTTTCATCTAAAATCTTTCTGCTTTAGTTTTTAACGTACACCCTTGCAGCGGTGCAGCCTCGTTGATATTTGCTCAACCACAACTTTTGAGATACAGTTGCTGCACGGCCGATGGCATGATTGCGTAATACGGCTCAGTATCCCTTCAGCGTCCCCAAACTTTACTAATTAGTTCTCCGAGGATTCGCCGCCATCGCGCAGACAAGCTTCGAGCTAACAATGTCCCTTTATTTTATGTAAACTACATAATTATGGCGATAATTAATATACAGGGCGTCCGGCGGTCCCTGCTAACTTCGTTAATACTAATTATTAAAGCCGGTTGATTAAATGGGGGATTAGGGTAGAAGACAAAGTTTTACTTCCCTGTATTTTTCTCGTGTAATATCATATATCACCGTCACTGCTGCCGCAGTGAGTTTTATGAGTTTTTTACAGAATTATAAATTAATTCGCAGCAAAGTTGTTTTAGTTTGCTATTAATATGAGAATGATACTTTTAAAACTATATGGTTTAAAATAGGAAAGGCTTCAATAAGCTTAGATATGCCTAAATATTATGTATCTCATGTTTTTAATGAAAATATTATTACGTTAAGTTAATGAAGCTGTGAATTTTGAGCTACATAAGAACTCACTTAAAACACCTAGTGGAGTTTCCTTGTTGTCCTAATAAACTAGTTTCAAATAATTTCAAACAACAGTGAGCTGCCAGTTATAATGATTCAAGTTTAATTCATAACTAAAGTGAAGTTTACTTTGCTAACACTATTCATTTGCTGGTTTGGTTTAAAATTACTATGCGACGAATAAATAATGTAGCATCATAGAACATTTGCTTTTGCTCTACAAACTTACTGTAAAATATTGAATACTGCGTATACTCAGTGTATACGTCTGAGTAATTTTCCTACAACATGGACGATATTTTCTGCTTCAGATATTCAATTATTTTTCTTCTCAATTAGTTAGGATCAGCAAAAAAGGTTTTTCAAAAAACTAAAAATAAAGCTTAATGGGACGAGGACATATCAAAATATATGCGAGACCTTGTACATCATTTATAATAGACAATTGTTTGCTTTTGCATCCTTGCATATCATAAATCTCCAAATAGGGCTTATTCGAGTTGTAGGTTTACAGCCAACTTGATTAAATATTACTTTACTGTGCAAAGATTTATTTACGTAGGAAACATAAAATCAGATTTAACTCCCAATGTATGCATTGAAGCACTGACTTGTCAAACAAAAAAATTATTTCCATTTTCAATTAAACTGTTAGCGAATTTAACTTTAAGATAGCTCACAAATTTTTAATCAAACCACAGCGGGCATCGGGCATACATTTAACAATGGTCCAAGTGCAACCTAGTTATCCTTTATCCTGTTCTCCTTACAGCTACAGTATGGTCTCTTATGCAATTTTCGCCTTATTGTTCCAGGGAATTTCCGTTATTAGATATTAAAGTCAGTTGATTAAGGTAGGGAATTGAAATTTCTGCACCCCTGGGTATCTAAAATATTCACAGGTTTTTAACCCATATGCAGAATGTTTACATTAATGCATAATTGATGGGTGAACTAAAACACATTATAGGACTTTGTGATATTAACTTAGTTAACTCAAAAGTTCATGAATTAATTAAAAATTAAAAGAAGGTAAAATAAATTTCAGCCAGCTCACATACTAAACAACTAATTTTGTTATTCTTCTGCGAGCATCCAACTCTTATGATTGCTGAAACCATTTATAGTATTTATCACAAATGAAATTCAAGAAGCACGAAAACTGCATAGTGGTAAGTGAAAATAAATTGTTAGGGCTTATATCGAAGTGGGAAGTTTGGGAAACAGAAGTTAGGTGTGCACTCTCGAAAGTTAAAAATATAAAATAGAATTTAAGCACAAAATAAAAGTCGTTTGTCAAAGCTCTTAAAGCATTTTTATGTATACTGATTTTGTTAAAAAACTAAACACCTAGAACAAATTAAAAGGGTCCATTAAAACTTTCTTTCGGTAGCAACGCAATGAATCAAATTAGGATACAAATAATGAACAAAAACCGACGACAGTGGATAGTCTGATTTTATTAAACTGCAGACTTGAAAAGGTCCTCCTGATCTACATCTCTTATATACGACGTTTAAAGTCACCTGGGAAAGGAATAATTTCTAAGTCTCATTCTAGTTACACCCCTATAAATATTCTATATGTGGAAGATCTGGTAATGGTGAAGGCTATGGTATCGAAGGTGTATTATTGTCATATGAAGAAGAGCACTGGCTGCTGAACAAGTTGTCGTAGAGAAAGCGCAATTTCCTCATCTGTAACCATCAGCAAGGACTAGAAACAAGAGAGGATTCGGTTTTTTTGTTTAAATTGTGACTTAGAGGTTATTTCCAAGTTTTAAACTGGTTCTTGGATAAGAATTTCAAGAAAAGTGGTAATAAATCCCAAAAAAGAAAAAGCACTGTATATAAATAATAGTGAATTTTTAATTATCGTCAATTCCTGATTTTTATTGTTCTTTAATTTACATATTTTAGAATTAATAAATACATGTGCAAAAATTCCCCTTTGTATAACACGTAATTCTTCCAGGGACCCCTATTTCAATCAGAACATTTTAAACTGTGTAAACAATACAGTTTCAGAAATATAATATAAATATTATTTTTAAATTCAGCATTTGCGACACTGTGCTTTAAAACATGTTATTACTGGGTTAGATGTAAATGTAAGAAAAACACAATCCGGAAAAAATAACATTGCCAACGGTTGACCGATATAATTAGATTTTTTCAATTCTCCTTCGATCGATTAAATCACATTTTGGATGATTCTCCCAGGCCGGAAGTTTCAACATGATGGCGAAGTATACGTTCATTTTCTTTATTGATTGCGTTCGTGCCCTAAAAACTATTCCATACCGGTTATTAAAAAAGAACTTTTAAGTGGAAATGTAGCTTTCGTGTATTGAATTGTTTCTGAGAAAAAATTAAATTCTTCAATAATTAATTTCTTTTGTTTGCGAATTGACTTACGGCCACTTTGGAAATGATTTTTTCTATAACCGAGGAATATTTATATCTAAAAAAGTAGTCACCAAGTGTACTAATGAGAGAAAACGTGACTGTACAAAATAATACAGTAATTGAAAACAAAGTAACTTACAACCAATAAAAATAATCAGTTTTTTACCATTTTGAAAAATGATATGGAAAAATATATGGATTTCTATTTAAGAAACTAAAGATCATGTGTGCTAAATTTTCTGTTCTGGTAAAAAAAAAACGATGAGTTATGATATCTTTCTTTTTCGTAATAAATAAGGGATTATCAATCACGATGTTTCAGTTATCATTGCAATATTTAAATTGCAATCCAACGCAATAGAAAAAGAGGCAAATGCACTTTAAATGGATATAAATTCAATCTCCAATAACTCTAGAAAATATGTGCTACCACCTACCACAATATTAAAGTCTTTCCAGGATTATATAAAACGATGAAGTTTTATTTTATCCTAGCCGTTCGTTCTCCCTGAGTTATGTTTTTTTAGATTAATTGACTTCCTACTTGAAAACTTGAAAGATAACTTGTATGACCAGCACTATCGGGAGTGTTGAGAGTATACTTGTTTATCGGAAAAACAACACTAAATTATGATGGAGTTACTTGTATCTATCGATAAAAAACTATGATTAATACGTGATTTTATAAAATATAAACATAATTTATGTAGGTATTACTTTTCCACCAGCAACTGCAAATGCAAGAAAATTGGGTTCTCTTAATTTCCCTGAAATGCGTAATGATTTTTTTATGTGAAACGTGGTGTGCATAATGAAGACTTTTAACGAAACCTATTTTGGTCCTAAGAGATCTTTCCCCAAATCATTCATGTGAGTTGCGATGTTTTCCCCCAAAAAATGAGACGTCACAGTTTTCGAAATTTTAACAAATTTTTGTCAATAGCTAAAACATAGAAAAGATCACCTAAGTCATTCTAGTAGAATAAATCGTTTTGCAGTCTTGGGATGGACCAAATCACATCATAAGAGAATATATTTTATTTCAGTGTGCAAAGGAAAATAATACTTGAAACAAAATTATCTCAGATAAGCTATTTATTAAAAGAGCTTTCTTCATCTAAAACACACAACTAACTCAAACTGCTTAAAAACTTCGGGGGTGTTAATGATTTTACATCCCTTGAGTATTCCACTAGATTTAGATTGCAGATTCAGATTTTGTTAGCCTCCCTTCACTGGGATCTAAATAAACTTTTATGGTAATCTTATATACCTATATACCTATTCATCAACTCCTAGACTTATGAAAAACTACTATTTCTACTTTGGCAGGCGTTACGATCACCAGATCCAAGTATTTCAATTTTTTCCAGGATGACTCTGCGTAGACAGATTATATATTTCGCAGTCTTCAGCTTCACCCACTTGAGATAGCTCAATGGACAGCGTCGAGTAGCTCTTTAGCTCTCTTTTGTGAGTAGTTTTTAGACTTCTTGCTTCTATTTTGTCCCGAAGTCAGGCCTTTTCCTATTTTAAAACCTCAATCATTGCATGACTTTAGAAGACGATTTCAACCCGATGAATTTCTATTTTTTCATCCAAACAAAGTAAGGTTACTTGGTGTTGTTTTTCTTTCTTCTTACCTTATTTGGAATGAAGATTTTTTCAGAGATCCATTTTTCCTGAACCATAGGATGAATATACGTGTTTAAAAGTCAGGCATTCAGTCTCCTTGCTTTTCATGGTAGATATCTGAACCTGGAAGATGATATAATAATTTCACATTTTCTTCTCTACTTACAATATAGCTGCTTTCTGAAATTGGTAGAGCTCAATTCTTTTTGAGTGGCCCTTGGAAAAAACAATTTGGAGTCTTGTAAATGGATGCAATGCATAGAATTCCTTTCAACTTTTTCGTTTATACTTCCTCAGTCCCTTATCGTATTAGTGCCTTTTTATACTCGTCCAAGTTCCTGATGAGTACAGCCTTGTTAAAGAGTTATTTTTCTCTAGTTCTAAATTTGCTAAGCTCCCTGTTTGAGTTCTTGAATCATTCACATTTTTAATCTTTGCTTTGCACATCCTCTTCAAGAGAAAGAAGAGACTCGAATGACAATAATTTTTTTTTGCTTTTTGTTTCTTCTCTCCAATAATCAATTATAATAATTCCTAAATTGCATTTATTTTAAAGAAAATTAATTCACTGTACATTTTTGATGATAAATAAATTTGAATTTGAATTGGAAAACGAAAAATTGAAATTGAAACAAAGTTCACTTATTGCTACAATAAAAAATGTGTTATTCATCAGCAACAATTAATTATATATGTATTTTCTTCATTTATCTTAATTAATAATCTTTAAAACACCAACCACATTATAAAAGTTTGTAACTTGGCCTGTCTCTTCCTAACACAATTAATTTACCCGGATTAATATTTTGCCTTCAAATTTCATAGGTATGCCGTAATGACCATTGTGGAATTCTGCCTGTTGTAATATCCGTATACAGCGTATGTTCCCTAGAGCAGTTAAAACTTTGGTGTTTAAGGTGTTCTAATATTTGGCAAATACGAGCAAACTGTTGGGATACGCGAAGTTAAACTTTGTGATATATCAAAACTTTGGATGAAAATGTTATTAGAATTGTTTACCTATCGGAAAGATGGAATATAAAAGAATGTCTTCCAACATACAAGGAAATTACTTCTTAAATTATAAAATGCTAAATTTCTGATTTAGACAGTTTAAATATGTTCCTTTTCTATTTACTGCTTCAAAAACTGAAGATTTATAAATCGTACAGAAGGCTCCAATGAAGTTATAATTTATTTGTTAATTTTTTAGTCAAAAATGTTTAATATGAACTATTATTACTATTCGATGAACAATAAGCATGAGATTAGTTATTAATCAAATTCTGGATTATATCAGACTTCGTCCTCTCATTATTTCAGACAAACCCATATGCTTCTTGGGACCATTTAGAATCAAGTTAAAATTTATTTGTCATATCGTTTAGACAATGTACTAGATGTGGTTCTAACTCCACATTTATTTATAATATATTTATTTTGTAGGACCTAATGTCTTTATTTTATACAAAATCCTAAATTTTTTACACCGGTGACCTGGAAAGCGATTAAGAAGAAAGCATATTAGAACATTAGAGTAATCATCATTATCAGAATCAATCGGTGTATAAAAAATTATATATACATATAGGCTAATCTCTTTTCGATATATCACTTCAGTCTGGGTATTATGAAATAATTTTTTGCTGGATGCCCCACAATTTATATCGAGTAATAATAATAATAACCTATTTCAATATACATGATTATTACGATACATTAACTCTAAATTGTTATTTCAGTATCTATACAAATATGTTCGACCCTGTACATAAACAAAGTTATGTGTGAGGGGCGAAGTGTTATAATGATTAAAGGGTGGAGATTTCAGTAATCATAATATTGGAACCCTCGAAGGGTCTTCAGTTAGATAGATGAGATGTGATAACAGCACGACATCGATGCCTACTAAGCGACGAGGAATATGATGATGTGTGGAGATAATTATTATAATTGATAGGAGCGTTGAAATAGATTATGGGAAAGTTGGGAGATGACTTTTATAATGTTTAGTAAGCAGCTCTGAAAAGTGTCGCATATCATAACTGAACTGATAGGCATACTAATTTTATATGTTTGTTGGGAAATTGGTAGATATATTCATTGTAGTAAGCATTTCGCATTTTTATTTCTTTCGTAAAATATCAGTAATTCGCGTTTCAAATGCATTTTAGTTATAACGACTTTTCCCAGGGCTTCTACGACGGAATTACATGAACAATAGAGTGAGAACTTTGTAATATTTAAACGTCGTATTCAGTTATTGCGTTAATATTTTCTTCGTTTTACTTTATAATTTAGTTTAAATTTTCTCTAATTTTAAATATCCTGTCCAATGTATTTTTAAATGAACTGTATGCTAATGTTCATTTTTTTATGGTTGATTAAAATGCAGAAGAAGCCTCAAAAGATTATAATAGAAGATTTTCAAATAAAACCAGGTCCTCATGCTTTTTTTAAAATGTTTGTTCTTTTAGATAATTTAGATTAAAAGTTTATCATATGAAAGCATGATGTGCGAAACAAAAAACTTAAAAATGATATATTATATCCCATACAAAGTCGAAAAAAATTGCGGATAAATATTATGTTATGTAATTAAATTCAACTCGCGTTTCCAAGAACCCATGAAATCAAAACCTAATTAGCAGAACCTCATATTATTATGGAACGCACAATTCTGTTATGCAACATTTATTCCTCATATAGTCCATATAAATAGATGATTATTAAAGGGAAAGTCTGCATTGCAAGGAGTTGTTTGCCATGACAATATATTACTGATTTCCCCGGGGAAATTCGTTAGTAATTAGTTTATTCCCAACATAAAACAAGAGAGCCGGCCAAGTTAGAAAAACATCGACGCTAAAAATAAATAATCGTTCCAGCTAATAAAAAAAAATTATTCATAAAGAACGCAGTGAACTGAATTTGCAAACGCAGAGACACAAAACAACTGCAGTGCATGTTGTAAAACTGAAACAATAAAAATGTTAGTACAGCAATCTCTGCCTGACTTCATTGTATGAGAAAGAGCTACGAGTGGAGTATTCTATTTGTCTGTTTTAGTGACTGGATGATTTATTACTCTGCACCCTTTGTTTCAGAGCGTGTTCAACGTGTTGGGAGAAACCCTGGCAAGGTTGCAGCAGGACGAGGAGGCCGAGAGATGGTACATGGCAGCCCTACATGCACAACCTGACCACGTTCCGGCTCATATCACCTACGGGAAGCTGTTAGCAAAAAATGTAAGCTATATGATTCATTTTTATTTATTGTTTTATCGTCTCAGTCCCTAAGAGGTCTATTCCTTTTTCTGTTTATTTTGGGAATGGGAAAGTGAACAGAATTTTATTGCGATTTAGACAAATAATTTATTTACTCTTTACGCATGATTAATTAAATTGCAATATAAATAAAATTTTGTAGTTGAAACAAAATAACCGGATTATTACGTATGTACGTGAACATATCTTACAAAGTGTAAGCGGAGACAATTATATCCAAAAAGGGCTTGCCCCATCTCTGCTCGGTCGGTCGTAGGTAATTGGTAAAATATAAAATTAATAAAAATATTAAATATATTAAAAGCCAAACAGGTATAAATTGTAACAAAATTAATAAAAAACACGTGCCTTAATTAAGCAATAATAAAAACCATAATTAATGTTGTGAAGATATTAGCCATTATATTTGACATAACATTACTGACCACTCCACTATCATAATGCAGATTATAACACAAAATAAAACAAACTTAATAGTACAGTACCTACCTAACTTGGTGATCTCACTTCGGACTAATTCTATAGCAGTTTTAAATTCAAATACATATTTTTGAAAAGTTTGATTCAAAATGGGTCAAATATGAAAAAGAACTAAGGGTGCTTTCCATCCCAACTCAGGGGTTTCGAAGAACATAAAACGTGTATATCGTTGAATTATATCCAAAAAGAAACCTCTATAATTTTATAATGTTAATCTTATTATGGCATTTTTTATTCCCACTTTTGTGCTTTGGACTTGTCAAAAACATTTATTGTCACTTGGTCAAGTTCTTCTTCTTCTTCTTATTCTTATTCTTATTCTTCTTCTTTTTCTTCTTCTTCTTCTTCTTCTTCTTCTTCTTCTTCTTCTTCTTCTTCTTCTTCTTCTTCTTCTTCTTCTTCTTCTTCTTCTTCTTCTTCTATGTTTGCTTTAATACCCGGCGAGTTACAGGATGTTAAATATTTTGAATTTTAAGCACTGATTTTTCAATGGTTTTAAGCAAGTTACTCAAAGAAATTTCGAAAAAATTTGCCGTAACAAAAAAGTTAGCTTATGAAATATTAAAAATAATGCATGAAATAAAAATTTGTTTAGGCTCATCGTTGCCGAGATATAGTTCATATTAGGTGCATTTGAACGTAGCCCTGAAAAGGTCACGTGCTTCAAATAGTCATAACTCTGGTTTAAATAAAAATTTTGAGATGTATAACTTGAACCAAATGAAAGCTTATTACAGTAGGTAGCTTAAAATTGTCTTTTGCAAATTTGGATATCTGCTAAATAAAGTCAAAATTTTGATTTTTTTAAATTCAAATAAAATTCCTAAATGTGTATTTTGTTAGTCCTAGCTATTATGAATACTCTCAAATGTATTTGAGAGTATTCATATTTAGGTATCTAAAAGATTTTAGCATTTTTTTATTTTTTAGCAGGGAAAAATATTAGCTGGATATTACTAATGACCAAAAATTATGGCAATAAACTAAGGAAAATATTGCTTTTTTATTTTTTTGAAAAAGAAATAGCTTAGGAGATAAGTGTGTCTGAACTCTAGAAGTTTTTTTTTTATTGACACATTTAAGCTGAATATAGAAAAACTGACAACCTCTCTATTGTTTTGACCTACTTAACTTTAAATGGAACTAAAAGACCTTCAAAATAATTTTTTTTTTTTGGACGATTTTTATTATTACTAGCAAAAGAACCGAAATAAGAAGTGCACCTCGTTTTAGCAAATTACGATATTGCTCGTTCATTCTCAGTACTTCGTTAATTATTTATTTATTAACTCTAGGGGTAGTTTAATTCTCTTAAGGGTAAGAGCAATTATTTTTTCTTATTAGGGGATGAGTTTCATGTATCAAAATATAACAATCTGCTAAGAAACTCCTAGTTCCTTAAAATAAACAAAAAATAGTTCATTCATCTTGGTAAACACCAGGGCCATCCTAAGATATTTGGCACCCGTGGGCTCTTAACGATAATGCTCTTTATAAGAAAATACATGGAAGGGGAAGCGAGAGAGGATGAACTGATTTGAGTGCAAGCGAAATTGCCGCTATAAAATGCTGGCGCCCCGGGGCTATAGCCCATTTAGCCCTATGGTTAGGGTGGCCCTGGCAAACATCCCTAGCGTGGATTCAGTAATCGCAACAAGACTAACATTAAACCACTGATTTAACTCATTAATTACATAAATATTATTCACCTAAACTATCGCACTAATTACTACTTTAACAATTATAATTCACTACTAGTCACTGTAGTTTTCTGTTGTGTTCATTTAACGTTCCAATAATCAACTGCCAGTGAACCACCTTGGCGTTTATATACCTGCAGATATACCTCCTAGCATAATAGTAAGTGGGCATACTACAGACTTCTGTAAGTGGGTGTAAATTCATCATAGTATATTAAACTCTATAAATTATAAAAATAAGTTATAGATAAATATGCAGGAATCAAGTAATGTTATATTAAAAGAACGATATAACTACTATAACTTGAATAACTTGAACAAATTAATAAAAAATTACAAAACGAAAATAGAAAATATAAAACTATGGGATACTGATAATTTTAAAATATAAAAGAAATAGCAAGATATTTAAAAAAAAAAAATTGGGAAATAAAATGGCGGGCCTGATACAGAGAGGTGCAAATTATAAAGGAAATGTAAAAATAAACGACAAATCAATGTTTCTTTACCCAACTGATGAAAATGAAGTGAAACAAAAATATCACGAGTTTAAGAAGATGAAATCGGTTGGTATTGATGGGATAGAGGAACTACTAAAACAAATCGTTGACCTTTACCATTTATAATAAACAAATGCGATCAAAATATTCGTAGTAAAGCCTATATTTAAAAAAGGTAATAGACTAGAGCTTTTAAATTATCGACTTATCTCGTTAATTACAAATTCTTTCAAGATATTTGAAAAAACATTAAAATTAGGATTTGTGAATAAAGGCAATCAAGGCAAGGCAATCTTGTAATTAATATGGCCTTCATGATGAAAAATCAACAGCGGATGCAAATTGGAAGTCTTCTTCTTTAAAAATCTGCGAGGAATAATCTCACTTTCAAAAAACTTAAATATATGTTAAATTATAAGCAGTTAAGAGTAATGTACAGTGTTATCAATTTGTTTGGTACACATTTTAATCAGAATTTGCGAGTTTATTGTAGAGAATAGAAAAAAATGTTTTATACAAATGTTGCAGGGTGTAAATTTTTATTTGGCAGTAATAAAAAAACAATTGAATGCCGATTTGGATATGGACATAACCCATGTTTTTTTAAATGGAACACCCTATATGTTTTTATCCAGTTAGATTTGGTTTTTAACATTGGAAATGTTTTTGTTTTCGTATAGGGGGTTGAAAATCAATTTCATGTTGCATAAAATGAAGCATGACTTATAGAAACAGTGGCGACAACAGAGTGACCAATTGTTGATTGGTTGTCTAAATCGCGTGGTACCGGCAGTCATGTTATTATTTTTTTATAGGAGTCTTCTAGTCGAGAAAATACCAACGGCTATATCTCGTTGCGATTCTTTGAATATTTAAAAAGTTATTAGCGTTTCAATACCCCATGTCGAAGAGTTTTGTAAATTTTGCGAAATTAAAAAGGCCGAATGCGCGCGCAGATCCCTCAAAATTTCATACCCGTGCAGGACTTGTCAAAACTTTAAAATTTTTCGTTAACGTCACAAATGTCACTTTTTAGTTAGGATCTGCTGACCTCAAAATCGCAGCTGGACCGCACAATTCACGATGTACTTTCAAGTTGGACTTTCGAGCTTGGATTTATTGCCAGAACGGCGCCCGGCGGCCTGTTTTCGTTTGGAAATAAGGTTTAAAATTTTCGTGATTTCGCAAAATTCGCCAAAAAATCCATAGTGCGTCCGATAGATTACACCTTATAGTCGATCCAGCGAAATTTAATGATTTCTTAATATCGGTCCAAAGACGGAACCGATTACAGTTTCGGACCCGGGACGACTTCAGTACCCCGAAACAATTTTCTGTTTCTCGATAGTGCCTTTCCTTCACTTTGACATTTAATTGTATCGAGTATTGTATCCAAGTAAGAAACTGCATGTCTCAAGAGCAGGATTAAACAAATGTTTTTAGTTTCCTAGTAGGGGGTCGAAAATCAGTTTCATTGCAAAATGACGTAACGCGTGAGATTTCAGCGGTTTCAGAACAATAGACTTCAAAATTACACTATTTCGTTCACTCCTATTGAGCCTAAAATCACGATGTAGATCTAAGTTCGACCTTGAATTTATTACCAAAACAGTCTCTCGGAAATTCGTTTGGAAATAGTATTTGAAGTTTTCCTGTTTTTGTACTTTTTTCAATTTTGTCAATGACTTGTAATTTGACAAATCATAGGGGTGGATTTAGGATCGGGGTTGCTCCGGCAGGTTACCGATATCTGATTTGTACGTGTTACCGAGTGTTAGACTAGGTTTGAGTGCCATTACTTTAACATGAGGTAGATTAAGCAAAAGTAAACAAAAAAATTTATCGCTTCATTAGAAAAGTCACTCCCAACAATCTCTAAGACAACTTAACATCGAGAAGCAAGTCGAACAGCTTATTTCCTTTTGTCCCGTCGAAATATGTATAGCCGAAAACCATAATATGTAACTTAAAATTTTGTCGTTTTTCGCAATTTACAAAGATAGCGTAATTTGAAGCAAAATAAAATATATGTACAAATATATGTTCAACTTCTCTCAATGCCTGATCCAATGGTATGTCACACGGTTACAGTACATGCAAAAGGTACCGAAATTAAACAAATAAGCAAGAAAATTGCGAAATCTATGTACTTATTATTTATGTAATTTGAAGGTGGATTTTTATTGCATCCACATTTGTACGACGTATGTTAACTACGTGAAAACCAAATTTAGGCAAAATTCAGTAATCGTAGCCCTCCCTCAAGAAAAGTTTTTGTCAAATGATATAAACGAAATCCGATTAATTTCAATGTTGCCACAAATACTTTAAAACAAAGGATTGTTTGTAAAACAAGCTGTAGATGATGTAGATTCGCCTATTGTTAAAATAGCAATTGAAATATTAAATAATAGACGAACATTTGTACTTAGTTGATGAGGACGTTGATCTCTTTGTTCTATTAATCGCTTTAACTCCAGAAGAAAAAGATTTTTCATAAGGTCAGGAACAGGAAAAATTATATGGAAAATTTTTTCTTCGTCAGAAATCCAGAAATGACAAGAACGTATAAAAATAGTTATTTACATTACTAGATGCGAAAGGTTACTTTAAGGTGTGAGGTGATTTATGAATGGTCGAGGCGAAGCCGAGACCTTTCAAAAAACACCGAATACTTAAAAGGGCTTTTGCATCGTGAAATGTATTATATTTTTTCTACCATACCGAAAAAAATTATGGGATTTACGAATTTAAAACTAATTATTTCATGAAATTAATTGACGTTTTTAATAAATTTTATAGTTTAGGAGGCTGTCTGTGAAAATTGTTTCCATGGCAACGAAATATTACACATTTTAATTTCTGGTGGTTTTCAAACTAAAATAAACAAATACATATGTTTTGTGGCGATATAAATGGGAATATTGCTTGTGCCTTGTTTTACCCCAAGAAATCCAAAGCAAGGTATATGCAAACTTATGAAGCGTTTTTAAAATGGAGGTAGGTAGGTAGGTACTACGTTGGGTACTACGTGCCGACAAAAATGTTGGCGTACTTCCTAGAAAGACCTTTCTTTAGAACGTAGTACCCAACGTAGTACCTACCTACCTTATTAATACAAAATTGTTTAGTTGTATTAATTCGTTCAAATAGAACGAATTAATTTCGTTTAAAATTTGTTTTTCTACTTTTCTGTCCTGGCCGCATAAGTTTTACTTTCGTAGATAGCAACACTTTTTGTGCCAACAGCAGAATTAATATTGCAGCTTATCTCCTGCAACCGCAACAGAAAAGCAGGTTGAAGATGCTTACAAATTTACGGAAATTGTCAGGGAGTACGATGTCTAAATTCATACATGGATAAAATTATTTATTTATATGCTATCGATTCCGATCTTCTTTAGATACAAAGTGTGTTTCATTCAATATATATATATATATATATATAAAATTTTAAACAACTCGATAATCCTCACTTGTACAATGATTATGTACTTTTTCATTTTGCAGAATATACTCACAGATAAACAAGCAAAAAATGAAGGAAACAAACGAAAAATTGGTAAAAACATTTAATAAAAAAGTCAAAAATTAATATTTCTCTATAAATGAAAATATTCTTATTTTTTGAAAATTTCTCATGGTTCAATTGCCAATTTTTATTATGCATGTGAAAAACCTAGTTCATCCCACGATTTTTCAAGTAGGCAGCTCCGACACACCCATTACGTTTCGTCATTTCCAATGTCTCCTTCGGTTGCATCTTTGCGAAGGACTGTGAATTTTTCTCTGATTTCACTGATATAGCATATTTGATAGTTTTATGCATGTTTTGAATTATTAATAAAAAATAAAATGATCGTATGTAAGTATTATTACTGGAGTTCAAATATTTTGCGTTAGGCAAAGAGGGTTGTGGATTTGAAAACAGTAGAAACTGTTATTTTTTTGATATTGCTTCCATCCACGGCCCTCTTTGCTAACGTAAAAAGTTTAAAATCTAGCAGGAATACTTACCCACAATGTTCTTGTTTTTGATTAATAATTGAAAACTTCCTGAATAAAAGTATCAAGTATGCTATATCAGCGTAATCGGAAAAGAAAATCACATCTAACTGAATAAAAACATGTAGGGATGTTCCATTCGGTATTCTAAAAAACGCTAAGTTTTCAAAGAATTTGTCGTTAGACTGTGTTATTTGTTATTTGTTTTTTTTGCTAATTGTTATTTGTAATATTTAGTAAATTGGTAAATTATTTTTTAAAATATCTACTTCTGGGATTTTTCTTATTTATTTGTATATTGAATTATGTAATTATCTGAGTAGCTCCATTTAAAACATTTATATACCATCTGTAGATTATAGGTATGTCTTTTACGCAAAATGCGTTATCTCAGGAAAACAGGACAAATTAACAAGCCACTCATTTATTTTGTGGCTATTGAGTTGCCAATCTGCCATTAATTTAAGACCTGTATATGATTACAGGCGGGCATTCACAGATATCCGATACATTCAATGTCTGTCACTTTAAGTCAGCCCAATGGAACGATCTTCATACATTCATGACGAGACAATATAATATACAGAATTATATGCACCCGCTGAAATTGACTGCCTCGGCTTACAATTTTCAACAATCCTCAATTATGCATGGTTCAACTAACGCTCGCGATTGTCTAAATAGAGACCCTGCAAATTAAACTAAAGAGAAGCCTAGGGCGTGGTTTTATATGCTCCTGCTAAAGCTTCTATCGGCAGTACTTAAAACCAGTGAAAGGCAAAGGTCAACTATTCCCATGAGGTGACCGGCCCGTTATTATTTACAATGGTGGAGATGAAAAGCCCACGCCACGCCTCTGTTTCGAGATTTTCCTGAAATATGTGTTAATTGTTGATATGGGAGCATAATCAAGTATTTTTTATAGCAAAATCAAATACCTAATAAAAGAGTATCCGATGAATTACCTTAAAATATCTAGCAGTTAATAAGAGAACACAGTTAAAATTTTTAAATGGAGTGCTAGGAATCCTAGAACTTTCCGAGAATCCCTTCGGTGGCTTGAGAGGAAATTAAGAAAACATTTTTTTAAGATGCACATCTGCTTTAGAATTGAACATTATACACTCTAAGTCAGGTTAGGTACCCAATAAATATCGCATTCTAATTATTGTTTTTAGCTTTTGGATGTTCGTAAATGGAGGAATATATTATTTTCCGACCTAAATCGTCTTCGAGTAACTAAATTGCTTTCATCTTGTTTTACGAAATACTTAGTAGATATTAAATTCGTATATTAACGCCGGCTATCCTAAAGCAAGGTGTGTTCCTTTAAATTTATATATATGTGTATCTATCTGGCCGTGTTTCCTCAAAGCTGCAGTAAGAGATTTTTATTTCAAGCCTTATCTGATTATATCTTATCTTTCCTCTTTCAACAGGATTCTTTTTTTAGAGATTACTTGGCGGATTTGCCGTGTTCTCCTTGCGAATTACCGTATTCTCCAGTTGTATACTTGCAGGATAGTTTTTCAGTGGAGATTTGTTCTCTTTTACTACATGAACGTACACCGCTGCATATCTGTTGTTCGCATTTGTATAGGTATAACATTGACCTCTTCCGAATACACTGTTGGGGTAAAAAACAGCATTGTATGATCCAAATTATGCTATTCTGGTAACTGAAGATAATTCGTATGGCCTTTCAAACAAATAGTTTTCAAAATATATTCTCGTTTGGCGGGTGTTTCTACCGGGTGAGAAATATTTCGTAGGAATGTTCTATTACGATCACATTACAGTACGTTAAATTGACATCCTCATGTAAGCTGTTAAAAAAATAATTCCAATCAAAAAAATTTCGGGCCGTGCCTCTTGATGCAAAAAAATCTAATAAAAACATTCTAGTCAAGAGAAATCATTTTAAACCAGCATATTTATATGAGCAATATCTGAGATTTGAGAGAGTTCAAACTAGTTTTCTCTCCGAGGTACTTTACATATATCTCAGCAAAAAAGTAGTTCCATTTCGAACAAATCCGTGTTGAGTTTCCGTTTACTAAGTGCGTCTACTTAATGGAAAAAAATTAATAAAAACAATCACAAAAAGTCAAAGAAATTTGTTTTAAAACGGTATATTTATATAATGTTGCTAGAGATATGAAGAAAACAAATAGTCCAATTTAGAACAAATTCTTGCTGAGCTGGACCTTTGTAAGGTATCTAGGTATTTTGTGAAAATATAAAGAAAACACTCTGAAGAATTTTTTTGATGATGGCATATTGTCATGGTAGGGTTCACACCTCCACCATATGTTACGCTAGGGGTAGATTTTAATGAGACAAATACTAAGACACTCTAAGTTATTTTACTAGATAGTTGGCTCGCTTGGCATAAATAAGTTAAATGACTCGCTTGACACGAGAGGGTTTTGCTTAATAATGGTGGTATTTAATAAATTAAAACAGCGGCAAGATTCCAACAAAACAATATTTAATAAATAAAGAAACAAGAAAAAGACACAATTAACACAAAATAGGATATTACTTACAACAGTGGCCAGAGTAGCCTGGGGAGATATGCACTTAAATCTGATGGGGTAACCCTTGAGGCGTCTGGCCGCATCAGCCCCAAAAATACAACTGCCTGCAACCTCCCAGTCCCTCCGCCACGGTAATGAATTTCGGCATCAGCAGTATTTTCTACTATTCAGCAATTAATTTGTTTGCATCAACAATAGATTGATATTATAAATTCTACTTTCATGACCTGGTTTTGATTAAAATAAAAATAAATTAAAATTATGTAATATATTGGGCGTTGCAGCAAGTAACATTTTAAATAGATAATTAAATTGGCCATTTGTGACAATATTTTTTATGTATCTATATAAGTCAGTAGAACTATTTTAAAATTACTGTTTCTGAGATTTGAGGGAAATCAAACCAGTTTTCTCTCCTCCAGCAAAAGAAAAATTGTTCAATTTCAAACAGATTCTCGTTGAGTTCCCATTACAGGGCGTGTTTAATTTTTGGTAAAAAATTACTAGAATCGTTCTAAAGTCAACGGGAAATGTTTTAAAACGGCATATTTGTATAAGCAGCTTCTAGAGGTTTGAGGAAGGTAAAGCTTGATTTCTCCCTAAGAGAAAAGAATAGTTCAAGAGTGTTTACTTCGTGAAATGGATGTAACAAAAATATTCTAAAGTCAGATTTAAAAACGTGTAAAAGTTTGAGATTTGAAGAAAGTCAAGATAGCTTTCTCCTCATAACATTGTATAGCCCAGCAAAGAAATAGTTCCATTCAAGACAAATTAAATTTGAGTGTGTCTACTTGTTGCAATAAAATTAATAAAAACAATAGAAAGTCAATATAGAAACTATTTTAAAATGGCATATTTTTATGTCAGCAATATCTGAGATTTGAGAAAGTTCAAGCTGGTTTTCTCTCCGAGGTACTCTATAGCTCAGCAAAAAAATAGTTCCATTTCGAACAAATTCGTGTTGAGTTTCCGTTTACAGAGTGCGTCTACTTGATGGGAAAAAAAATTAATAAAAACAGTCACAAAAAGTCAAAGAATTTGTTTTAAAATGGTATGTTTATATAATAGTTGCTAGAGATATGAGGAAGATTAAGCTTAAGTTTCTCCTTAAAGAAAGCAAATAGTTTAATTTGGAACAAATTTTTGCTGAGCTGGTCCTTTGTAAGATATCTATTTTGTGAAGAAATATAATGAAAACACTCTAACATCAGAAGAAACTCTTTAAGGAAGGCATATTTTTTATGTATCTATCTAAGTGAGTAGAACTATTTTAAAACTACAGATTTATGTAAGCTGTTTCTGAGATTTGAGGGAATTCAAACTAGTTTTCTCTCGTTCAGCAAAAAAAATTGTTTAATTTCAAACAGATTTTCGTTGAGTTCCTTTTACAGGGTGCGTTTACTTTTTGGTAAAAAATTACTAGAATCATTCTAAAGTCAATGGAAACTGTTTTAAAATGTCATATTTGTCAGTTTCTAGAAATTTGAGGAAGGTGAAGCTTGATTTTTCCCTAAAAGAAAAGAATAGTTCGGGTTTGAACAAACTTTTTCTAAGCTGGTCCTGGATTCTGGATTGTTTTTGGGGGGGTAAACTAATGCTCACATGCACTTAGGCCTCTAAATTGGGCCCATTGTGCTGCCCCCGCAGGTAGCAGTGCCACCGCTGTTTTGCTCATTCCTCAAGCCAACCAACACTTCTGATGAACCTGAGGATTTGCCCCAGCGGAGTGCCACCTATACTGGCCATACTGGGCCAGTAGTCTCCCAGCATGGATCCTCTCTTTGTTGAGAGTGCAGGGCAGTGACATAGCACATGCTCAGCAGTCTCGTTGTCTAGATCACAACCTCTACATTTGGGGTGGTCCACAACACCCAGCATGTAGAGGTGCTTATTTAGTCTGCAGTGCCCTGTTAGTAGTCCTACGATAATTCGTAGATTATCTCTGGACAACTGGAGACTGTGTTTGCCTAATTTACGACTAGGTGCAGCGACAGCCATTTTACTTTGTCTGCAACTGCGTAGGTTAATCCAACAATCGATATGTCGTTTGAGGGAATAGCTCTTTATCAGGGAACTGTGGATAGACTCTGAAAGCCCTATTATAGGCTCTGGACCATTTGGAATGCATTCAGAGCCTTTACGGGCCAGAGTGTCCGCGACATTATTAGTTTGTGCGAGTAAATCTATGGCCTACGGTCCATGTTCATTCCTAGAAGAGGTGTCTAGTTACAGCCTCTTCCAGTATACGCACATGTTTTATGACCACTCCCTTTGTATTCCAAAGGCCCACAGATTGCTGAGCTGGTCCATTGCAGGGTGTCTATTTTGTGAAAGAAAAATAATGAAAGTGCTCTAAAGTTAGAAGAAACGCTGTAAAAGCGACGTATTTTTGGAAGCAGTTTCTGAGGTTTAAGGCGAGGCCAAGCAAAAGTTATTTTATAGCATATCAGAGAAGTTATTCCTCCATTCAGAACAAATTGTCGCTGAGCAACTTTTGACATGGTGTGTCTACTTCGTGAAACAAATGCAACAAAAACATGTAGAAAGTTTGAGATTTGAAGAAAGTCAGAATAGTTTTCTCCCCATAGCATTTTATAGCCAAGCAAAGAAATAGTTCCATACAACACAAATTAATTTTGAGTACCCTTTACAGGGTGTGTCTACTTGTTGGAATAAAATTAATAAAAACAATCGAAAGTCAGTAGAAGCTATTTTAAAATGTCATATTTTTGTGTCAGCATCTAAGATTTGAAAGAGTTCAAGCTAGTTTTCTCTCCGAAGTACTTTATAGCTCAGCAAAAAAATAGTTCCATTTCGAACAAATTCGTGTTAAGTTTTCGTTTACAGATCGCGTCTACTTGATGGAAAAAAATTTAATAAAAACATTCTGAGGTCAAAGGAATCCGTTTTAAAATGTTATATTCATATAAATAGTAAATATGAGGAAGATTAAGCTTAGTTTCTCCCTAAAGAAGAAAAATAGTCTAATTTAGAAAAAATTCTTGCTGAGCTGGTCTTTTACAAGGTATCTCGTCAGAAGAAACTCTTTGGATATTTTTCATGTAAGCAGTTTCTGAGTTTTGAGGAAGGTCAAGCCAGTTTTCTCCCCAAGTTATTTTACAGCATAGCAAAAAAATCGTCCCTCCATTCAAAACAAATTCCCGCTATCTTTTGCAAGGTATATCTACTTGGTGAAACAAATGTAAAATATTTTAAACTCAAAAGAAACTATTTTAAAATGGCATATACAAAATTTCTGAGATTTGAGAGAAGTTAAGTTAATTTTCTCTCCAATCTATCCCTTTACAAGGTGTGTCTACTTGATGAATAATTCACTATACAATTTTAAATTGACGTGTAAGCAGTTTTTATAAATTTCAAAGAGATAAAAATATCAGTAAAGAATATGATAAGTTACGCTATCTAAAAATAGTCATCTTATTTTAAACTAAGCTAATAAAATATTATAGGTATTATTTTTCAGCGATTTATTTATATTTGTAATGTAATAAAATTTGAAAATTGTTTATCCGGTTAAACGAGAATATTTTTAATTTTACAAAAACAAATAAGTTTAATTTTAAATTTGTTTACCTTTTATATATATTTCATAATAATTATATGTTCCACGTGTATAATATATTTAATGAAAATGTTTGAAAAAACTGTTTTCCTTTGCGTATTAGCCTTCTCATTCCTCTTAATTTGCTCAGTATTAAATATACGTTTTCTCTGATACAGTAAATTGATTGCTTAAATGAAAAAATATCCTATATTTGACTTAACCGAGCAATACAAGCCATTAGATAATTAAAAGGGGGAGTAAAGGCATTTATTTCGTGTCAATATCTAATCAAATATTAGCATCATTAAAATTACCATTTAGTTGTTGTTGAATCTAATATAGAAATTAAATGTTTTGGTTTATTACATTCTTATACCGAAGGAAGAACACGAAACACTATTGCAACTATTATAAACGTTTTTTTATTGAGGTTGGTTTCAGTCTTACAACCTCAATCACCGCCATCATTTAGTAACCAAATATATAAATAAAACTGGAGTTGCTAATCATCTAGTATTTTGATTAAAATATTCTTTTATGTTAATAATATAGTAAAAAGCTGGCTCTCGGATTTTCTAGTAACAGTTTCGGAGATACTTGTAATATAAGCCGAGTTAGTTGCACCATTCATAGAACAATTAAAACAACTTTGTAATTTTTTAATGTACATGAATCGGAGCTCATTTATCATTTATTTCACTCTTTCACTTAAATACTGTTCGAAACCGAGCTTGCTTCGCACTCTGCTATAATAAAAATCGTGCTATCTATATTATTTTTGTGCGCTCTAAAAACGATGTAAATCTTGGATATTAAAAGCATGGACTCATAAAAGATTACGACGATACGCCTAGGGAGCAAATTTTACTAGTAAAATTTTATCGCCGAGTGTGGCTTAATATTCATTAAAGCATAAATAAGTGGTTAAGGTCTATTTTCTATTTATTATGCAGGTAAACTTGCTAAAATTAACTAACTGGAACGTTTAAATACAACTTTTTAATGGATGAGATACAGCCAGGGTACGTTGCAGACAAATTTAATATTATATAAACTGGTTTGCTATGTAATATGTAGAATGCATTTAATCGATTGAAATATATTTTATGTTGCTATATTCGTTTTCACTGAAAACGGGTGAATATTTTATTAATTCTACAGGAGAACTCCATTTAAATACGGAATGATCATCAATCTGATATATACATATTTAGTATATACCATAATACATTAATGATTTAATGATTAATACAAAATAATAATTGTTTTCGAGTAAATTCGTTTCAAAATATTACTACAGGAAGATCGCTCGCTTTTAAAATAAGGAATACCTTTTGCTACGCCTATAACGAATTTTTTATTTGGTAGTGATCATAAACTATTACGTCTATATAATTTCGTTGTTGAAATTAACCTGTGTTTTCAAAAAGTTTTAGATTTTTATTAACTTTACAACATTAATTCGGATCGAACTCGGTAACTCAAGGCTCTTCTGAGATAGAGCCGCCGCATAGTGGCCCCAAAGTGATTTTTCTTTTTCAAAAAAGTCTGCAGGTCTTTTCGAAGGAAGTCGAAAAGTGTCTTTTTTGTACAAATAACAATTTACAGAGTATTTCTTAA
This sequence comes from Rhagium mordax, assembly GCA_963680705.1. Taxonomy (NCBI): domain Eukaryota; kingdom Metazoa; phylum Arthropoda; class Insecta; order Coleoptera; family Cerambycidae; genus Rhagium; species Rhagium mordax. Next base: position 67,863,130 of record OY796660.1, read on the forward strand.
GTAATCGCAACAAAATTTATTTTGAAATCTCCGTTTTTTAATTACCTATCGATCTGTCGAGTTAGATTTTCGATTTTTGAAACCAATATTTCAAGAATTTTGAATTTTCATAAAAAATTATAAAAAACATGGGGCAAAAATCGAAAATCTAGCTCGACAGATCGATAAGCAATGAAGATTTCAAAGTAAAAATTGTCGTTCTGTAAAGTGATATTTACACAAAAAGGCGTTTTTGATGAAAATTCATACTTACTTGGAATATTTTGAAAAATCAAAGACAAAAATTGAAAATCTGGTATAGGCAATTAAAAAACGAAGAAAAAATACTTTCCGATTGCTTAATATTTAGACTGCAGACTGATTTGAATAAAAAAGTCACTTTGTAGTAAATTACTTTTTCTATTTGCACAAACAGAAAAGTTATGAACAAAACCACCTTCAACATACGCACACCTTTAGGAATTTTGTTTGCTCTTACGCGTCAAGATAAAGGAACCGAACCACCGGAAGAGGATAGAGAAAGGACAATCGAAAAAGTCATTTTTAATTTTTTCCTTATATTAATTTTGAAACGCATTTTTTAACGGTTTTTTTCAAAAAACTACTTATTTTGGCAGGTCATAATTTTTTGCTTTACGAATTTTTAAACCAGACCTCAATTAGTGAATAGTGAATGTGAAAGGCTTACCCTAGGATCTCTGAAAATGTTGTTCCTTAATCCATACACGTCCGGTTTGTGATTTTTTAAAAAGTAAGAAGATCTACAAATTGAACTATTAAACCCGCCAATTGTTTTGACAAATGCATATTATATTCTACCTACAGATTTTACACTCTAGTCGATTACAGGAAGAAATTAAAAATATTGCGAAGGTAATCCATATGTGAGTAATATATGTAAAGGAAAAGGTTAGAGAAAGTTTTTTTTCTTCTTCTTTATAATTAATTTTAACAAGTTTGTCAAAAAATCCAAACCAAAATTATTAGAACTTCCAACTTTATTAAAAAAGAAAAATTATTTTATTATTTTATATACATACCTAATTCTTTTTTATATATTTTCCTATAACTTTTTTTAAACAAAAATTTTTTTATACTTTTTTTCTAAGTAAATTATTTTATACTTTTACAATTCTGTATCTCAATTTTCATGTTGTTTTTCATATAAATGATATACATTAAACATTTTGTATCTAGCCGTAGCCTGAAGATGGAATTAAGTTCCATCTATGAAAGTTCCGAAACTGGTAGCTTTATAAAAAGGAGTTGTGAGATTTAAGACTTTTGTTTCTTAACCTTTTTTTTATAGAAATGAAAATACTTGCATTTTTCATACTTAAGTTGCATGTAGAAACGACACGAATAATTGAAATCACCTTTGGGACCACCAAACTGTTGTCGAAATAAAGATCGGCCTTTCCTTCCTATATGTCGATGACGACACAAAAAAAAATTACAAGTTCGCAGTCTCTTACAAATAGACAGTGCATGTTTTCTTCCCATTTTCGATCGGATGACATTCCAGAAAAAAACCCGAATCGGAAAAATGTGTCGAAACATGTCAAATTCGAAGATAAATCGTGAAAGAGTCAAGGAAAAAGTGATCGACACCAACAAAATTTAAAAACTTCTTGCACCACCCCCAAGAAATTAAATGTTTTAATTTTTGTTTTGCTGTTGCTCCTACACTAAAAGAAAACCAAAATTTTTAAAAATCTAAAAATCTAAATTTTAAAAATTTGGTAAAGTGAAGATGATCAGGTTAATGTGTTGTTTTCAGCTCGTGGCAATCTTCACTTTACAATTGAACAATTATCAAGAAATCCTTATGTGACAAAATCCACTATTATAATCCATAACAATCCGTACAGATAAGTTCACACAGTACATCAACTACTATTATAAACGTAATACAAGAACTCAGATATTTTGATTCGCAGAGTCAATATTTTCTAAAAGAATTTTCTGGTTTTCTTCCGAAGAATATTCGGATTCTTTGATGTTTCAAATATCTTATGGAGGATTTCTTGTAAAGCGATTCTACGACAAAATGGTCGAAACGTCAACAATTTAAAATATTCAACGCGGAAGAGAACCCGAAACTCTTCTCCAAAAAAACAGATATATTAAAAATACGAGACTCCTGCTTATCACTCATAATGATATCATTTTGCAATAGGATGGTACTGCATCAAATTTTGGTGGATAGGATGAAAGATAAGATTATCGAATGATCAAATCACCGTATTTAACTGCTTTGAACTATGTAACTACAACTCTACTTAAATAACTTTCTTCGTTGAAACTTCCTTTAAAGTGACCAACAAGTTTTTAATACCATTTGTAAAATGTGCTCTTTCAAACTACACTTCCAAAAATGTGGCTGCCTTTCAAAAAATTTCCATTTTTTGTCAAGATTTTTTTACCCACGAAAACAATTTTCGTCATTTTTTAAAGCATCGGTCGCTGATTTCGCCAATAACACGCACAATGTTAGCCTTCAAATGGTTCAACATCGCTGGTTTATCTGCATACACCAAACACTTTGCATATCCCCACAGTTAATAATCCAAAGGTGTCAAGTCACAGAATCATGATGGCCAAATTGATTCGCGAAATATCTTGATCGTCGAACGTTTCCCTCAATGAATCCATTGTTTCACACACTATATGACATATAGCGCCATCCTGTTGGAACCACATCTGTTCCATATATTCATGCCACCCAATGGGGAAACGAAATAAGTCTCTCAGCATGGCTCTATAGCGTTCGCCATTGATGGTAATACGCTAGTCGGCTTCATTTTTAAAGAAGCACGGTCCGATGACTCTTCCATCACACCACACTAAACAGTGCATCTTTCTAGTTGTAATGGCTTTTGAAGAATCGCTTGTGGATTCCGTTCAGTCCAAATGTGACAATTTTGCTTGTTGACATACCCAAAAATGATCCTCATCGCCGAACAAAATTTTGCGACGAAACAAAAAGGCAACTTATTGGATTCTCATTGCATTCATGATATAGACTTGGAATCTTATAAGGTTTTAAACCAAGATCTTTATGTAAAATTTTCCAAAGTGGAAGGGCAGAGGTCCAATTATCACGCACGGTGCCGATTCGAGATGTTTGGATCTTCTTCGATGCTTTGCTCCATAGCGGCAATGTCTCTTCAATTCGCAACCTTTTAATCTAATAGGGTGAGCTATATCAAGTATCGTAAGCAAGGTGCTAAATCGATTAATTGCTCGTCGAATTATTTGTTCAGATGGACGATTATGTCTTTATCTTTAAGTTTCTCGTATAGAACTACGATTTTCATAATAAATTTGCACGTTTTGCAATTGTTGCTCTGACGTCAATCTTTGCATAATGAAATGGCAAACATTACGGAATAAAAATAACCACTCAACTTTAACACATGACAGCTGGTGTCAGAGTTGTCTCGATTAGAAGTTCTATCACGCCAAAAAAAAAAACACTTTATAAAGAAATGCTTTTTTATTTATGGACAAAAAAATAAGGCAAAGAATAATTTCTCACTTTTGCGTTTAATTGAAATAACTCGATACGATTTCCCAAAGTTTTTTTATTACGCTTCTCATAGATGGATGGATAACGGAATCGAAATGAAGCTTAATATAATCTCCACGTTTCTGTTATAAATCTCAAAAATGTGTGTGCACATGATTGACAAAATGTTCGCGTTCGCGATAGATTTACATACCCATTAACATACCTATCAAATCCGATAAATGGGTTCAGTATTCTAAACAGTTTCAGCCAGGAGAATTCTATGCTGTCAGTTTTATTGGGGGAAAGTGGCGTTATGTAATTAACGTAACGAAAAAATCTGTTAAATTGAAATCGATGCATTTAGAATTACAGTTATAGAATTACAATGGAATGTAATTTTAAAACATTATTGTTCATCTTTTTTAAAGAAACGTTAAATAAACCAACGTAAGGCAGTCATAAATGATTTTATTTAAACACAAAATTAATACAAAATTCTTTTTCAATTTTTGACATACTTCAACTTTGCGCTCTTTCTATTATAACTACATAGTTAATGTTACAAAATGTAGATAATGATTTTCACAAGGATCCTAATTAATTCCCCCGAAGTTCTATTGAAACGAAGTTTCAAATCATATTTGAAATTCAAAGAAGGCAAAATATCGTTTAGCAACATTATGCGTAACAATAAGGGAGGCACGGCACGAAGGAAAGATACACTTCTCTTAGGAAGTAATGGATTATTATAATGAATTTACATTTTTCTTATTAATTTTCAGATAAGCAGGGCCGCTGAGGCTGAACAGTGGTTTCGTAAGGCTCAGAGATTAGCACCGGAAGATCCTAGTGTGTATCATCATTACGGTAAGTGCCTCAAATTCATTACATTAAATTTAGTAGCGGTGGATCGATGTAGGATGACACGGTTTTCATTTACCTTAAATACATTTTAATGATGAAAGTTCCACTAACGTGGCTTGATTTAAAACTTCGGTCTCATTAAAAAATTGTTAGTAATTGTTGATATCATAATCCGGGGTGCCATGTAACGTATTTAATAAATGAAAACATTAATTCTAACAAAACATAAAATAATACTTAAATTTAACTTAACTTAAATTATGCTTGCATAAAAAAAGTGGGAAACATTAAAATATACAAAATGCCCTTAACGCATTTTATACTAAAACGATGGAATGCAATGGAATACGATATGATATGATGTAGTACAGTACGACACAATATCATAGAATATATGATATGATATAATAAGTTAGAATGTGACAGAATACGATAGAATACAATAAAATACAATAGCATACAATATAATGTGATAAGATACAATATAATATGGTCTAAAATTATATGATATGACATGATACGATCACTATGATAGGACATGGTAGAATAAATAGAATACGATGAGATAGGATAGGATATGATATGATACAATACGATAGGATTTGATACGATACGATACGATGAAGAAAAATACGATAGAATACAATAATAAGATAGGATACGATACCACACGATACCATACTATACTTTCATGTTTTGACATGCGAATACGCTTTATAAAAAATATTATAGGGGAATTACTATGGTATGATACGATTTAATATATTGCTACACGATGCGATAGAATATGATAGAATACATTAAAATGGGGTAGAGTACGATAGAATGTAGTAAAATCCAATATAATATAGTCCGATAAGATACGAAAGGATATAACATAATATGATATGACACAATACAGCTTAACAGATTACGATCACGATACTATTGAATATGATATAAGTACTATAGAATAAAACAGAATACGATAAGATATGATAGGGTACGAAAGCATACTATAAGATATGATATGATACTATATGGCATGATATGACGCGCAATGACACGATGTGATACGGTTGAATATGATATAATACCATACAATACGATACGATACGTTCATAACACGATATGACACGATGTGACTCGATATGATACGATATGATATGATATGATACTATATAAGTCAATATGATATGATATAATAAGATATTATTTAATATATTGCAATATAATACGACATAATATGATAATAGATTATGATAGGATATGATAAAATAAATATGATATGATAAGATATGATAGGGTATGATGTGACACGATATAATACGATACGATTTAACATATTACGTCATTTCTTTCTTTTCTTATTTGGAACTCCAAATTCTTGAATAGGCCCAAATAATCTAAAAGATATCCAAATCTATTGGATTTTTTCAACTACACGATAAAAATTGAATTAATATTTCAAAATTCCGTCTAAAAACAAATGTTATTGAAAGTAAATATATTTAGCTCACCACTAATTCATTAATTATTATGGTTACGATGTACATGCTCTTTCATTCTTATTGGAACTCTTCAGGGGGACAACGCGTTAATATACAGGGTGTTAAGAAAAAGTAGGTTAAGCCGTTAACCACAGATTCTTTGGACGAAAGTAATGCGACTTTTTTTATTTTGGCACGTAGTTTTCCTTATACAAGGTGTTAACGTTTAAATTTTGAAAATTATTTTTATTAATAACTCACGGACTTTTATATTACGCAGGTGCACTTTTTGTGTAATTTTGGTAAAAAATGTCAAAGCGCAAACGTGGAAAAGGGGGGTTGTGGTGCCCATTAACCTCCCCAACTTTTTTATGCGTACGTCTATGGTCACTAAATATTTATTTATATACCGGGTGACCACGGATCATGGTAAACCCCCGTCATTTCCACAATTTTTGAGCTATCAATATGAAATTTTGCAGCAGTAAGTATACGTCCAAAAAAACTCCTTCATCTGTCAAAGTTACGTCTTTTAATTGTTTCTTCCATGGCTAGTGTGATAAATAGTATAATGACGTGTTGTATTAGATGAATTTTTCCCTTTTTTTATTACTTGCACATTGCAGATTCTATCAAGGATGGGCACATCAATGGATTCCATACAAAATGTATTATTTTATGGTATCGGTTTACCATTATGATATCTTTTGGGAAAATGGTCAAAATGAACACAAAGTGATTTGGTCAAATTTTTTTTTTTTTTGTCGATCTAATTTTTTGCAAGTTATACCAGTACATTTGAACCAAATTAGACCAATCATGGCACTCTAAATTAATAAATGATATTGGCTCTAAAAAAGTCAAGTGGGCTTAAAGAGTCCCCAAAATAGTTCTATCGTACTTAGAATTTTCTCAGTATTCCAAAAATGCAATAATATACAGGGTGTTCCATTTAATATTCCATCGTTGAGGTCACTTCCGTCGAAGCCGAACGTCGAAAAAAAATCGGATGGTCCAAATTGAGTCTTTTTGGACGTACATTACTGCTGCAAAATTTCATTTGGATAACTCAAAAATTGTGGAAATAGCGGGGGTTTACCATGATCCGTGGTCACCCGGTATAAAAGTCTATGCAAAATTTAAGGTAAAAATCTTAAAAAATAACTGAGTCATTTATAGAAATAATTTTCAAAATTTAAACTTTAACACCCTGTATAAGAAATACTACGCGCCAAAATAAAAAATCACACAATAAAAGTCGCATTATATTCGTTCAAAAACCTGTGGTTAACGGCTTGACC